>PPKD02000015.1:0-376097 GCA_003705985.2 Tetrapisispora namnaoensis | reverse complement strand
ACCACCTCGACCTACACTTCCACCGACTCTGAGGGTAATGTTGTCACCGGCACCACCACGTTCCCAGTCGAGACCTCCAGCGAAGCCTCCAGCGAAGCTTCTCTAACCACCTCGACCTACACTTCCACCGACTCTGACGGCAATGTTGTCACCGGCACCACCACGTTCCCAGTCGAGACCTCCAGCGAAGCCTCCAGCGAAGCTTCTCTAACCACCTCGACCTACACTTCCACCGACTCTGACGGCAATGTTGTCACCGGCACCACCACGTTCCCAGTCGAGACCTCCAGCGAAGCCTCCAGCGAAGCTTCTCTAACCACCTCGACCTACACTTCCACCGACTCTGAGGGTAATGTTGTCACCGGCACCACCACGTTCCCAGTCGAGACCTCCAGCGAAGCCTCCAGCGAAGCTTCTCTAACCACCTCGACCTACACTTCCACCGACTCTGACGGTCAATTGACTACCGGCACCACCACGTTCCCAATCTTAACTTCTAGTTCGATCTTGGTTGGTTCTTCAGATGAGACTGATGTTATCTCATTCTGGACAAGCACAGATTCCAATGGAAGTGTGACAACGGGTTCTACTACTGTTGTTGTTAGCTTAAGTTCGTTGAATTCTCTTTCTACGGTTTCGAATGGTAGTTTTAGTTCAGTTACTTTAAGTTCTTATGTTAGCACTTCAGTGTTATCGTCATATAATCCTGGTGATGGATCTTCAAGTTCCTTCCCTACTGTTTTCGAATCATCAGAATCTACTTATTATGGCAACTCCACAGATGCATCAACGTCCAATTCGGATAACTCTTTATTAACTTCTATTAGCATTACATCAAGCAGTCCTACTAGTATAGTTTCCTCCACATCGTCTAGCCACTCTGAGTCATGTGTACCTTATGTAAGAGGTACCATAATTAAGGGTAGTGCTTTAGATGCAACTTATAAGATTAGAGAGACATCTTCTTTTACTTTACAAAGCTCATATTCAAGTACCCTCATTGCACTAACAAGTTCTACATATACGGTAGAAAGTTCCAGTTCGATATTATCTACAACAAGTAGTATAGTTATTTCATCTACAATTTCTACGCCTACTGTTACCAATGGGAATACCGATATCACATATTCTTCATCAAGTTCGACAGATGATAATACTTTAACCACCGTCACCACGACAATTAACGGAACGGAAACCACATATACAACTTATTGTCCAGAATCAACAACATTTAGTAACAGTCCAATTCAAACTACATCCACAGAAATTTTAAGTAATTCTATGACAAGTCATACAACTTACAATCCTACGTCATCAATCTCTACTGATACTCACAGTCTGACTACAGTCACAGCAACGGTAAGCGGTACTGTAACTACCTATACAACTTATTGTCCCGAATCTTCAACACCTACTGACACTCAAAATCAAACTACTGCCACAACTACTGACGCTCAAAGTCAAACTACTGCCACATCTACTATAAGCAGCTCTGTAACATATCATACAACTTATAGCCCCGAATCAACCGTTAGTACTTCACCAGTAAGTTCAGTTACAACTTCTAACAATGCCACCAATGACATAAGCCATTTTAGTTCATCTACAACACCTAAAGATTCTAGTATGGCATTACAAACTGCCACTGAATCATATCCAGATACTATAGATACCTATAGTAAACAAACGACGCTTTCTATCAGCAGTTCGAAGACTTCTAATACGGGAGTTGCTAGTGATGTTTCCATCACTAACAGCAGTAGCTCAACTATACACAACGCCTCTACTACGAACAGTAATAATGGATCTTCTACTGCTATGGGTATTTCTTCTTCCTCAACAACTGACTTTAAGAGTAAACCAACAATAGACTCTACCACGCCATCTTTGAACTCTAATTCTTCGCCTTCTAGTGTCACGGCGATAACTACACCTAGTAACACAGGCACGAATAATTCATTCATAACAGATTCCATGAAATCTGACGGATCATCTGCCAGTGCTATTGACTCATTGAAGAATTCTTTAACTGACTTTGATAAGTCAGAATTACCAACTGCAGCTTCTTATCCAACCGCTGAATTAAACGGCGATCAGTCTTTGGGATCATTCACTTACCAAAGCAGCTCACCAACTAAGATCATCATATCAACCTCCTCACCAAAAACATCGAGCCAATCTGTCTCAATTACTTACGAAGGTTCGGCAACTGGAGCTAACTATCAAGGTATTTCAATGTTCATTTATGTTAGTATGATGTTTGTTGTCGGTATCATTTGGTAGTCCTTTTTAATTAAAGGTTTTTTTATTAAAATATTAAATAATATAAATAATTATATTTTTTAAAATTGATTTTTTTTAAGTCTGGCTACAATAGGAATATACTATTAACTTAAAAGTTATAACACTCAGCCGAAAGCATGTAAATCTTAGTTAATAAACTCGGCAACGACTTTAAGCAAACTTAGTTAAATTAAATATCTATATTCTTTTAAGTACAGGTAAAATTTATTTTCACTGAGGTAGTAATTATTATGAATTTGAGAAATAAATTATTGTAAACGATATAGGGATACACAGATACAAACGTAAGAAAATCAATGGATTTCTTATTAACAAGAGCTTAATAAATCTATATAATTAGTCTAAATATTAATATGTTTCAATGAATCCGTTATGTGTCAGAAAAGAAATCTGAAAATTTAGTTCGGCATTTGAAACTAACATTCTAGTGTTTGTATATGTATATTTAATAATTCTTTCTCCTAAAAAATATTAATATTTATTGTTTGACTATCATATTGTATAAGCACTGCAACTAGCACATAGATGCTATATAGAAAGCGTTATGCAATTACCTAAATATACTTTAATCTAGGTGCCTCAATTTTGGGATTTTTCGAAACGATATTTGTCTCATTTTTTTTTAACGATGCAGTCTCAACTGAAATGTTTCTTTTTGAAAATTCAATTAACTTTATTACAACTATTTTACAATTATATAAACATTAAAATATTATTTTTTCATAGAAATAATTTTAGCTTATCAAAAAAGTATGTATGGTTGAAATATTTCTCAAATTCCTTATAAAAATATTTTATTTCAGAGCAACTATTTTTTAGAATCAACTTACATAGATTAAAAATGCACAAGTGAAATCACTATGACGTGTTTCAGATATTGAGTTTAGGTAAAGGTTACCGTTTCTTATTAAGTCATGGCTTATATATTTACTGCTTTCTTTTCATTTAAGTGGAGTAAGGAAAAAGGTATATTTACTTTGATTTTAAATACGAGAATCATTATTTTTAAAGTTTTATTTTTTTAAAATAAATATTGACAATCAATAAGTTAAATACAAAGCAAATCAATTGAATCCGGTTTTTATAATAATTGAGCTAAAAATATACACTACTAGCAATGATTATATCCAGCTCTTAAGATGCCATTGTTGAGTCTCAAATCCAAAGTTTATATAATTGTAAAAAGAAGCAACAAATATATGCTTCACAGCACTTTAAATTCATTTAAAAATAGTGTAATTGTATTTATAGCTGTCTTCTCCTTGAGGAGTACTATCAATTATTAAATGGAGCTCTCCATTTGATAGCTTTCTAAAGTGTAACGAAGTATATAATGTTTTCATTGACAATGTTTATACTTTCTTTGAATGCAAGTTATTTATTTAATTATGGAAAAAATTTAGGATACTATGATTTAAATACCCGAATAAAATGTATTTTATGGACAACTAAAAGCAATAACCATTTTCTTTAAACTATGTCCTGTAACATTTTATAATAACTTTAACAAAGCTAAACTGGCTAATAGACAGGTTTCTCAATCGTTTAAAAAAATCTGAACAAACTTTTTTCTGCTTGAAATGATTACATAAGTTTCCATTAAATTTTTATAAAATAAGGCATTATTGGTCTTTGAAAATATTACTAATTAAAAAATGGTTTGAATACTATGAATTAATTAATAATCATCAAAATAACATTTTCCTTTAGAATTTATATAGTGAAAAAATTAAATAAGATATCAAAGGTAAGTACGCAATATCACAATTAGACGAAAAGGAATTTAGTAACAAGACAATCGATTATGCGTAGAAAGTCAGATGAAAAAATAAGTGGAAGAAGGTTAGCAACAACAACTTTGTAATATATAAAGATATAGATTTGTCTTATAATTTGTGATAATTTATTGAAACTTAAACGTTGGTTAGTGTATCTTCTATTTCATTCTTTAGATTATTAATTAAATGACTTTTCAGTGTTAAAATTGAAGGTAATTTAAGTATTATTAGAAAAAATAATTTACCAAACTTCCCCTGCAAAAAAATAGAAAAGAGATTGAAATGTCAATTATACCAAAAAACTGTGAACTTAGCTATCCTATCAGCAAAGATCAAATGATTCCAGCACTAGCCTTAGGGACTTGGAAAGCTGCTCCAAATGATGTCTACAAAGCGGTATTGCAAGCTCTAGAAGCTGGTTATAGACATATCGATGGAGCAGCTATATATTGCAATGAAGAAGAGGTTGGTAGAGCCATAAGAGATTCAGGTATTCCAAGAGAGAAAATATTTTTAACAACCAAACTTTGGGGAACTGAACAAAGAAATCCAGCCCGTGCTTTACAATCTTCCCTTAAAAGATTGGGCTTGGACTATGTTGATCTATATTTGATGCATTGGCCTGTATCATTAAAAGCAGATTCTATTACTGATGGTAACTTATTAACAATCCCAACTCTACCATCTGGTAAGGCTGACATTGATATGAAGGATTGGAGTTTTGTTAAAACTTGGGAATTGATGCAACAATTGCCTACATCTAAAACTAGAGCTATTGGTGTATCTAATTTTTCTATTAATAATTTAAATGAATTATTAGCTGCCAAGACTACTAATGTCGTTCCTGCCGCCAACCAATTTGAAATACATCCACTACTACCTCAAAATGATTTAATAAAATATTGTAAAGACAAAAATATAGTTGTGGAAGCGTACTGTCCATTGGGTGGTTCTAATGTGCCATTAATCAATAATCCAGTCATTAAAGAAATTTCAGAAAAACTTTCTGTTAATGTTGGTCAATTGTTAATTTCTTGGGGTATTCAAAGAGGATATGTAGTTTTGCCAAAATCTGTTAAAAAGGAAAGAATTATTAATAATTTCAAGACATTCACAATCCCAACTGAATATTTTGAAAGATTAAACAACTTGACTAAGGAATTTGATACCCAAAGATCTGTCAATATCGATTTTTCTCCATTCCCAACTTATGAATAGTCTATAACTATAGGAGATGATTATTATATTTTTTACAGGAGTTTATAATCTATGTTAATTCGAAAAAATATAATAACAAAGATATTTTATTATTAAAGGATGTGATCTTTTAATAGGACATATAATAATAGATGGTTATTAAAGTTCAAAGTAATTTATATATATGGAATAAATAAAGTAATAATTTTGAAAATATGTACAACGTTGGATAATTTGAATAATAAATTATGGACAAAGTAGAATTTTGTTCTTCAAAATTATATATATACCGTGAGATCAAAGTGAAGAATATTATAAAAACTTGTAATAGTGAATTTTTTGACGAATAAGATAGGAGTTCTTATTTTAATTTAATTTTTTCACCAAAAATGTCAAAAAATGTTACTCAAAACATACGCCATTACAAAACAGCTGATATGATAATAAGGATTCATTTAAAGAATCTTACAATTATAATTCATCATAGTATGGTAAATTTGTGATATCACCAACAGCTGCAAAATTGAAGTTTGATAGTTTAAAATCTTTAACTTTTGATACATCAACAGTTTTGTTTTCTAAAGATGCTTGCAAAACAGTAAATTCCTTTGCATTAGAAATATCGACACCTTTTTTCAAGTCTGAAATAATTCTCTTAATGTCGGTACCCACCTTTGTAGAGTCGTGTCCTTTAACATATAAAGAAAATAAACCAACATCAGAATAAGTATCTAATTTAACGGTATTGATAAGATCTGATAATTCCGAGACTTCGGTAGCTAAATAATTTTTCAACACTTGGAATTTTGGTAATTCATCCAATTTCACTGGAACTGCAATGGCAGCAACAGATTCACCGACATGTCTTAATCTTGAATTTTGGCCAGTGTAAACAGGTTGGTTTGAAGTGACTAGTTTAGAACCAGTTGGTAAAGAATTTATAACTGATTGGTTAATAAATTTTTTCAAATCTGCTTCTTCGACACCTTCAGCTTCAATCGTAATGTTTTCCTTTGTATAGGCTTTATTTGCAAAAGCTTTTATTTCTTCCAATGAAATTTTTTCAACACCATCAAAATAAACTGGATTACCTAAACCAGATCTAAATGTTAAATTATATAGAGAATCCTCTGCTTTATTAACAGGATGGATATTATTTAGGGTTAAATCGTGCTTAGCAATTGGCAAAACGGTTTCAACAAATTCATGTGGTTTGAAAGAAGTTTTGTATAAGACATTACCGATGGCTTCAACGTAATAAGGTAAGTCGGCCTTTAAGAAGGATGCTTTCAACGTAATACACTCTCTGTCTACGGACGATTCAAATTTACCACCCAGCAATTCAGACTCCCTTACCAGTCTCAACGCCGATTTATTGTTAGTGTTTTGGAAATTGAATCTAGACAGTAAATGGGAAATACCATCTTTGGAAGCAAAACGAGAACCCGCATTCACTTTAACAGAAAGACGAGTTAGTTCTTCGTTGTTAGTATTTGGTCTAACAACCACAGAAAGCCTTCTGACCGACTGTCTAGACAATTTTAGCTTATTAGCGTGCGATAACATTAGAAAACGGATGTGTATGAGTGTTCGTGTTTTTGTGTCAGTTATAACTTGGACCGAAACCTTTATATTCTACAGCTAGACCCACAAAAAGTAACAAAGTAACAGGCTCTTCAATTGAAACAGGATACAATATAAAACCTATGTGTCTGTCTATCTGTCTGTCCAGAGACATGTATTCGCCTATAATACACACATATATATAAAGTATACTAATCCTCCCAACTCCAGATTACAAGATTTCAATATAACTGCCTTCAGTATATATAAAGCAATCTTGAGCATTATAGTAACAAAAAGGTTCGCATTATAATTTGAGAGAGTTTTTAAGGTTAGATTATTTTTCACGGACCACAACAACAAGTAATGAAAAGGCATTGGCCGGTTTGAGTGTGTGCCTCTGCTCTCCCCTTTAGAGAACAAATATCGGTCCGCTAATTGCGTTACGTGCGTGCTTTCACGGCCTATCATTGGCTCGTGTACAGTGAGGCGTGCAAATAGGGTTTCCAAACTTGGATGCCATTAGGGTTCGTATGTCTAGGGTTTGGTAGGGTTGTGTGTCTGTTTACCCGGATTGTAGTTACTTCTGTTTTAGGAAGTCGCGGTCTGCGCTGAAAAAGAAACGCTGTGTCTGAAAATTTGTTCGGTATCCAAAAATTGGAACCGCGCTATAGAGATGAGATGAGGTGAAAAAAATTACATGGACAGTACGAACGACGAACTTGCAAGTATATAAGGAACGCAAAATGCAAAAATCAAGTCTAGGTTGCTAGGTTTATCGAGAAGCTATTGTAGCAGTGTTCCAATTGAGGAGGCAGGCCATTTTTCAGGGTGCAGGAAAACACAGGATAAGTAGAAGAGGATGTCTGAGGCTAGTCCTGTTGAAGCAACGGGAGCTGCCGCTCCAGTTGCTGGGGGAGATCAGTCGGATATGAAGGTGAAAAACAACTTCAATGATGCAGCAACAGATTTCACAGCCGTTGCTTCGTTAGAGCAGAGATCGTTGAACGCAAGATCGTTCCTCTATTCCGAAGTGACCAAGGCGCATTTGGGTGAAAATGCAGAATTAATCATTAGAGTTTTGATTGCTAAGGGGAGATTGACCATCAATGATATCCATAGGTATATTAACGGTATTCTTTCGAATGGTACCACCCGTAACGTCGATTTCACGAAACATAAGATTAAGAAAGTGTTGATCTCGTTAGTTCAGCTAAGATGCGTCAAATTTTTCGTAGAAAACACGTTAAACAAAAAAATACACACTTATTATTCTATAAACGAAGACGGGTTGGATATACTGCTCTATAACGGGTTGATCATTGAAGAAATTTCAAAACGGTTCAATTCGTCTTTGGCAACGAGAATAGTGCAGAATATACTATCGGTGGGTTCTTTAACAATTGACGAATATCTATCTGGTGGGAATTTCAAAGAAGAAGGTATAGAATTTGATGTTAAACAAGCATTTTTAAATCTGTTTGAAAGTGGGTTTCTTATCCCAATGTCAATGGTTTTATATACACCAATTAATGATTTTTGGAATAAAATATATAATGATGAGTATAAAAAAATTCCAAGAACATCTACTTTATCAGAATTAAAGAAGAAAACTGAGGCAAAGGATAAAGCTAAAGTTAAATTTTTGTATTATTTTGATGAGATAAATAACATTTCTAAAAATATATCTATTGATTCCCAAACTTCTATGAAAATAGTGAAACAAAATATACCATTAACTTTTAATGTTGATAGGTTTTTGAAAACTAGAAGAACTAAACAGCTTGTCCATTTTGCTAGGGTGAGAGTTGGTGATATCCCTGCATTTATTTACAAAATTGCATTACACTCAACTGAAAAAAATTCTCTACCCGTAACAAATCCACTTACGAAAACTGGTTTATTACAGGATTTAGATGATGCAAATATAATTAAGGAAGAAGATAAAGGTAACGAGGAATCTAATAAAGTCACTTTCAACGCTACAGATATAGCCAGATATCTGCCATCTAGTTTAGATTTAAAGGGATCTTTAGCAACAAAAGTTAAATCAAATAAGCGTAAGAATAATGGAATGGAAAATAATCAATCAAAGAAATTAAAAACTGAGGATGGGTTTGTCATTCCATCCACTCCTTCTGGATTATCTTTATCAGAAAAATCCAGCGAACCTGTCGTAAGCTACGGTGCAAATGAGGATTTTACAACCTTGGATGAGAATGATGAAGATTTTGATTCTGATGAAGAAATTACTGATACAGTTAGTTTAGTTAATAGTCATTTGAAATTATTATCACAATCAAATGTTCCATTTTTAAGAGAAGCTAAGCCGGGGGTTTTTTATGTGCCTTACTCAGAGGTTATTCCAGTTTTACGTTCTAGCACATATGATAATATAATTACTGCAACCCTGGGTCCATCTTCGACTCGTGTCCGTCGTTGTGTAATTGAAAATAGATTAACATCTGAGAAAGTTATCAATTCAACAGCTTTAATGAAGGAAAAAGATATTAGGTCGACTATTGCATCAGTAATGAAATATAATGTCTTAGAGATTCAAGAAGTTCCAAGAACAGCCGATAGAGCGGCCTCTAGAGCTGTTTTTTTATTCAGATCTAGAGAAAGACATTCTTATGATTTCATGAGAGAAAATATTTCTTGGAATATAGCTAATTTGATTCGTAAAGAAGACATATTAAAAGCTGATAATTTCACATTATTAACTAAGGCAAATCGAGATGATGTGAAAGGGAAGGAAGGGGAATTGCTATTGCCTAGTGAAATTAGTCAATTAAAATCAGTAAATGAACGTGAGCTAAACATCAAAACAAGAATTAGTAGATTATTATCACTTTGGGAGGTATATAAATTATGAACATTACAATATAACTACATTAAAAAAGTTCACATATTAAAGTCTTAAATTCCGCTGAAGTATACTTTTATATATATTTTAATAAAATAACAGCATTATATTAGAAACACTCTTTTAATGATTTCAAAGAGGTTGTATTCCAGGGAGTGATGAATACAGATCTTTGAATATTTCTTAAATTTGACATTTTGCAGTATTTCATACTTAATTGTTCCGCTGTTAACTTATTTTGACCTCCAGATGCTACTCTCAAAGATATTTTTTCACTCAAACTTTTCCAAGAACGATTATTATCCGGAAAAAAAAACGCAGTTTGTTGATATAATGATAATTGGTAGTTTGAGGATTTAGGTTTCAATTTTTTTTCAATGTTACATATTAAAAACTGTAAAGACAAAGAAGTATCTTTTATCTTTTCTGTCAAAGATATGTTCCATAAATCCTCTAAAAGTGTTGCTAATATATCAAGGTGGTTTTCCAGTAAAGAGATGGCAGCTATTGTTAATGTGACTGATAAATCATTACCTTTAGTGGTTATATATTCGGTTAATTCATCTAGCGCTATCATTTTTGTTTCCTCGGTTCCCACATCATATAACACTTTCGATATCAGTATTAATAAGTGTTTAGAATCATCTGATAATTTAATTAATGTTTGAAAATGTTCTAAAGTTTTGTCAAAATCATTTAGAAAGTAGTATCCCAACCCTAAGCAAATATTATTGGAAATTTTACATTTCTGTGCCATTTTTCCATCATACTCCTGAATAATACCTTCTGATAAATTAGCATTATCAATTGAAGATTTATAATCTCCTAAACCTAGGTGAATTCTAGAAATTTGAGATTTTATTACGGCATAATTATATAACTCTTTCTCATCTTGGGTCTTCTCGAATCGTTTTTCTAAAATATTAGATAATTTTATTGCTAATTTATCAGCATATGGATATTTATGCAATCTTTCCAAAACTAAAAGAGCGCATTGCAATGCACATGCATCATTCGGCGCCTTCTTCAAGTACTGCTCCAACGCAAATATTACAGTTGACATTTCCTCTAAGGAATCAATGTTATTTTCAAGTTTCGCATGTCCGATTTGATTCTGCAGTGTATTTTTCGCAAATAATAATTCAGCAACTCTCGATCTACCGTTAGATAAAATGTACGCATGAGAAAACATATTAGTACTTGCTTTATTATCACCCTCCTTCTCAAGTAACAACGCCATACCTAGCCATGGTGATGATTCTTGTGGTGCTATACTTTGTGTTCTAGCAAGCACTTGACGAGCAAAGTCAAAATCGTTATTTTTCAAACCTAGTAAAGACAGATTAAACCAAACGTCAGTGTCTTTGGGTGATATAGCAATTGCTTTGATGAAACAATGTTGTGAAACTCTCCAACTTATATCCATTGTACTAATACCTAAAGCAACCCAAGATTTACTAGAATTAGATTGATACTGTATTGCCTTCTTGAATGAATAGACAGCTGCATCTCTGTATTTAGTTGATTTTAACATTAATAAAGATAGAAGTTCTGATATACCAACGTTATGCCATAAAGAAGATTTAACTGTTGCGGTTATTTCAGGATTATCATTCATGCCTAATGCACATTTCGATGATAGCACTAGAAATTTACAAGCAATTGATATATTATCATCATCTGTTGATGAAAGAATATTTTGAAGGTTAATTTCGTCTATAACATCTAATTCTTGTACAAATGTATTTTCGATAGATTCGAAAATTGAAACTAATGTTTCAATAGGAAGCTCTTCAAGTTTGGATTGTATAAGTATAAATAATTGAAGAGCAGTAAAAAGTGCTATCCAAGCAACATTTGGATAACTTCCTATATTTAAAAACAAGTAATGGATAGATTTAATAGCTTCTTTCGAGACGATTATTGATTTTGTTAAATACCCTCTCCCATATAAATCCGTGGCATAATTTGTCAAAACAGAGGAGTATGTTGCATGAAAGATTTCTTGATCTGGAGAATTCAACGTTAATTCCTTTAACAATGAAATACTTTCTTCATAATTGCCCATATTTGCTATAGATTCGGCTAAAAAGAGTTTGGCGTATAAATGATTAGGGTCTAGTTCGACTGCTTTTTCAAGAACCTTTATGGATGCTTCTATTCTACCACATCCTATATAAGCCTGACCTAAACCCACCCATGATTCCGTATCATTTTTATCAACACGAAGAGCTGACTGAAACCATTCAATTGATTCAGCTTCTTTCTGCTTTTCTAAATAGGAAATACCAACTACTCTATATGGCCAAGATGATGAATTAATATAATTCCTCGCGCTATCGGATTTCACCAAAGACTCAGCAATAATTTGAGCAGCAGACCAGTTTTCAGAATTAATATATTTTTTTATAACATATTCGGCAGCAATGAAATCTCCAGAATTTAACTCGAATGCCTTATAGTAACATCCAAATGCCCTTTGATCATCTTTATAATATTTTGTGTATATATCTCCAAGCGTAGAAAAAGAAAGTGAAAAAGTTTCTAGAAGTTTTAAAGATTGAATTAATAGTTGATAGGCAGAATTAATTAAACTTAAGTCAGTTGGGTTATTGACGTTTTCTTCTTCTTCATTCATATAAAGGTTAGTTTTTGCTAACCTCCAGAGTGTGAGAGCGTGAAGTTCTATCGATATTAGATCAGTTCCTCTCATTGATTTCAATGACAATTCTAGAATATTCATGGCTTCCTTATATTTGTGTAAATTGCTAAATGTCCAACCTAAAGCGCTCATTATCTCAACATCTTCGGGAAATTCTTCTCTTACGTCAAGTAACAATCCATTCGCATCTTCCCAGTTCTCCATTTCTATAAAAATTAAACCTTTACCCAATTTGGCTTTTGGATTATGTGGTTCAATAGTCAAAATTTTTTCATACAAAGCAAGAGCTGTTTTAAAATTCTTTTTGAAATCAAAATATGTGAATATAGTGGCCAAATTTAAAGTAAAGGCTAATTTAGAATTAGAAAGAATTGCACCTAGAGATTTAATTGCATTGGCCACTAGTGTGGTTCCTGTCTTTACAAATGGTAAAGCTGCTTCATACTCTCTGGATAAGATGTAATATTGGGAAACAATTCTGTAAGCTAAAACAGAAGTTTGAGCCTTTGGTATATATTCAATGAAGGATGTCAGTATATCTGACTCCAATAAGTCAGTAACGGTATCAGATTGTTCGACCATTTCGTTCAATTCTTCAATATCTTTATCACTATTAATGTCATCATTGTTTTCATTATCATTTTCAATATCTCTGTTTTCAACTTGAGATTCTTTAACATTCTTTTCATTTTCTATTGTTATATTAAATAACGTTGTATCATATTGTGAAAAGGAAGAATATATCCATGAATATAATATTACAGCTAAAGGTTCATTAGGAAATTTTTGGAAAAATTTCAATATTAATTGTGGATCTATTGAGTTTAAATCTTGATAGTCTTGCCATTCAAAATATAATTTCCAAGCTCTTACTGAAGAAGTATTAACTAAGACCAAATCCTCTACCATATTTTTAATTACACTATATAATGTACTTTTGTTATCTTCTGGCATCGATTGGAGTACTGTAATTCTATGATTCAACCACTTAATTTCTAATTCATTCCTTTCTTCATCTTCATCCGTAATATTAACCAATTGATTAAAGTATTCATCTGCATTTGAATCTTTATATACTTCCCAGGCCAATTTATTAATTTTTATTTGATAATCTGGATCATTAGCGGACAGTTTCAATCTTTCCCTACTTACAATTTTGGAAACTTCCTTTTGCTCTTTATCTAATGTATATGATAATAATTGTTTCAGACAATCTTGTGGTTTAATCAAATGTCTACCGATTTTCTCAGCCAACGGTAAGCCCGGTCTCATATTTTGTAAAAATGCTTCTTCTATTTGAGGAATTTTCTTCCTCACAAGACGGATATTATGTACCAAATCAATTAGCGGTTGTTGTTCTTCTAATAACAAAGCCGCGTAATCGTTACATATAATAAAATATTCATCAAAAGATATTACTTTGGGGATAACGGCAGTTTGCTTCTCTTCTAAAAGTTTAAATAAACCTTTCCATGCTAACAGATTTGAGGGTAGTGATTTTATAGCTTCTCTATAATATGTAATTGACTTTTCAATATTTTGTTCAGGATCACCAGAAGTTAAACAAGAATATGATTTCCCCAAAAATACATGAGCAAAGTAATTATATTTATCATTTTTTAAAATCTTATTAGAGATAAGAATAGCTTCCTCATAATCTCCTCTAGTAAGTTCTAATTTGGCCTCCTTTAGAAGCTCCTTAACTCTGGGTGGAATTTCAGTACCTTTTGTATGAGACATGCTAAGTACAGTTCTTCAAATATCTTCCCAATTCGTTTAACTCACACTATCACCAATAAGAATAGAATACAATTGGAGAACTCTAAAGCCTAAATAAAAGTTTATATTTAAAAGTTTATATTCATTTTCATTTTGATAATCAGATTGGTAAAAAGCAGCAAATTGAAATTTAAAACAATTAAAATTTATTATCTTCGGATATCAAATTAAAAATTCATTATACTCGAAGAAAACTCATACTAGAGAAAGAAAATATGTAAAGCATATTTAAAACAATACTTTTTTAAGTAAGAAACAAACTCTCAAGATACTGTTTATATGTTTATTGAGCAGAAGAATATATTTTTATATTATCTTTGTTTAACATATTATATTTGAGATCAAGATTAATAGAAGAATGGATTGGAAACAAACTTCTAATTTTGGACAACTATCACCAGAACTTATTAGTAAACTTCACAACGCATTTGATATTATTGACGACAATGGAGATGGTTTGATTACAGAAGCTGATCTGATTGCAGTATTTAAGACCTTGGGAGTTGTAGTGTCTCCAGAAGAAATTAAATTGATGTTGGCAGATAATTGTGAAGAAGAGAACAAATTGAGTTATCCTGGATTCTTATCACTGATGGGCAATATCTTAAATGAATTTAATCAGAAGAGGGAAATTTTAAAGAAAAGTTTTGAAATATTAAGTGAAAATTCAAAGGTTGATTTTGAAAATGGTACAATTCCAAAACAGACTCTTATAGATCATCTCTCGAAAAATGGTTATGAGAATCCAGAAGTTGAATTTAAAGACATATTGACTACTTTCAGTAACGACAACAGTCCTGATAATGGTGATTTTAAAATAACACAATTTCTTGAAACAATATCTGATGAATAATAGTTCTTGTTTGTTTAGAAATTGCATTTAACTATTGGTGAGTAAATATATATTTGTATAGAGGGGAGAAACATGAAAAAGCATGGTAACAGGGAAAGATTATTGCTGATTTAGCTACACATATGATATATGTCAACTATAAAATCTATTTATATATATGATACAATTTGTAATTATGCATTTTACAAATGATAATTTCTGACCATTTGCGTTACTTCTATTATTTTGCTTGTTTTTGCTTTGTGAACCATCATTAATGTTTCATCATATTCACTTTTTGTATAACAACAAAAATAAAAAAGAAATAATTGTTTTTTACTTATAAATCAACAATTAGTTCTTCCACACTCCAATCTTCAAATGATCCGTCTGGTAAGTATCTTCTGATAACTAAAGGAATTTTCTTTTCAGAAAGTTCCTTCATAGCAATCTTCAAAGGATCAGTTTCACCCTCTAGATCGACAAAAACAGGGGCATTCATAGAGATTTGCAAAGCTCTAGTACCTAATATTCTAGCTCTTTCGTACTTTGTCATGTATGGGGTTGTAGTTCTTTCAGTCTTCGGAATGGCTCTCTCTTTCAAAGTCTTTCTTCTAAGAGCCTCGAATTGCTCTTCCGCTTCAAGAGAATGGCCATGACCACCAACAACAATAGTCTTACCATCTTCAGTCTTTGGCTCATTTCTATCATCATAGTTGAAGCCGTCATTGAAGTTCTCATCGTTGGAATAGTGCTCTACCTCGAAGTTCTCAAAGTTCTCATTTCCATCATCATTAAATCCTTCTTCGTAGTCAGACATTGTCCACTAAAATTTTTTATAATCGAACTTTTCAAATATGGTAATATATATTGTGTCTCAATAGTCTTCTTCTATATGTATATAAACGATAAACACACACAAAACAAAAACTTATTTTCAGCTCTCTCGACAATATCAGCTCTCTAAAACTAGCTAATCTTCTATTTAAAAAACAACGTTGGGCGATACGTTTTCGAAAACACACTACTATCTCTCCCACTCCTCACGATCTTAAATTCCCAGAAATATCAAACTTCAATCGATAACTTAAACTTACATATTACATATAAACTTATAGTAATAACCATCTCATCAGTGCTTGTTATTTTGGCTTTTCACTACAAAAATTTTTCAAAAATCTTTGGACACTAGTAACTGCGGGTAATTATTGGAAGTATTCAACTTTTGCTCATCGCACATGAAACATGAGTTTGACCAGTCGTATTACCAACCTCTTCATGATTATAATTTATCAATTCGTAGCTTTAAAGGTAGATTAGATTACATGGGGAAGTTTCCAGGATCCTGACTATAAAGCAGGAGGATAGCCGAAGTGGATTAGGCTTTTTTGCATTTGTATTGGTTCCAAGAGTTTTAACTACATTTTCTGTTGTGGGATATTGAAAAATGGGGTTAGTAGATGATGGTTTTGCTGATTACGGTGATGCCACTGGACTCTCATTGTGGAGGAGTGATTCCACTGCTAGAAGTGATAGGGCTGGAGGATTTGGACTGGTGAACGGTAAGCATGTTCAATCAGATGATGTGAATGATTCAATGTTGAGTGATGTGAGTGTGGGTAGTGTTGATAGCTTATCGAGTTCATCAAGTGCCTCGAATAGAAGAATAAAGAAGTATTTCTGTGAATACGATGGTTGCAGTAAATCATTTTCGAGGCCGTCGACTTTGACAGAACATCAACATTCTGTGCATCTAGGGATTAAGAATTTTAAATGTGCTCAATGCGAGAGCAGGTTTTCAAGGAAGAGTCATCTAGAGAGACACTTGATATCGCATTCAGAAGAAAAACCATTTCATTGTTCATTTTGCAAAAAAGGATTAACGACAAGACAACAGTTAAAGAGACACGAAATTACACATACTAAGTCGTTCATCTGTCCTCATGAAGGATGTGATGAAAGTTTTCATAAACATCCTCAACTTAGAGCACATATATTGTCTATTCATTTAGAAAAGTTAAAATGCCAATTTTGTGGAAAAAATTTCCAAAGACCATATAGATTGAGAAACCATTTAGCAAAACATCATAATCCAGAGGTCGAGAATCCTTACCCTTGCTCATACAATAGTTGTGTAAAGAATTTTAAAACATGGACTGCATTACAGAGACATCTAAAAAATGATCATCCAAGAATAAAATGTGAAATATGTGATAAACCATGTGTTGGTGAAACTGGTTTGAAAATGCATATGAAAATCCATGATGATAGTCTAGTTATCAAAAACTGGCAATGTAAGATATGTGAAGATGAGCTACCGAATTCTAGTATGAAGATAGAAGAGATATGTTTTGCCAAAAAGAATGAATTATTAAATCATTATAAAACAGAACATAAGGATCAAATACCAAATGAATTATTGATAGAAGTTAATACTAAAGAAAATTTGAAGACTAGTGAAAAGGTTGCGTTTATATCTGATACGTGTACAAATGATAATGAAGCGTATAATGTATTAGATTCTAATACCTCTAATGTCAGGAAAAAGAGGAGACTGACTGATGCAATGATAATAATTAATGAAGAGCAATTAGCAAAGTGTATAAATGGTGAAGATCTGTTTGAGGATTCCACAAATCTATCAAATCAAGAAGATGACACAAGTCAAGTGACAAGAAAAGGAATTAATGCATTAAGTTTATTAATGGATACTGTTGGTAGAAAACTGAGTTGCTATTTCCCTGGTTGTAGAAGAACATTCAAGACAAAGGACAGATTTGATAAACATATTGCTAAACATAATATTCATCAATTGAAATTAAAAATTGCATTGGAAAAAGAAGAACAATTAAATCAAGACAAGTAAATAAATTTTACGTTATTTATATAATATAAATAGATAGATAAATGGGAATCATGGTAGAAATTATTGTTTATTTGCAATATATATATATATATATATATATATATATTGAAAGGATGTGCTACATTGGTAATATGCCATTTTGGGAGACGATCAGAATACAATTTGTTGATGTTATTTTTGATCTTTTATAATTGAGTCAGTTTTATGTTATAGTTTGGAGTACCGTCATCATATTCGAATCTTAAAATACTCCATATCAAATCAATCATTACTGAGGCTATGGATAATGCGTAAACTAGCGATATTGCGTAAAAAAAATTACTGTTACCTGATCCTAAATTTACCCAAAGATGGTAAAAGATTGGAGATAAAACAATTGCATGTAAAAATAACAGTACGGAAAATATTGTATATTTCATATATCCAAAAACAGGTTTGAAAAATGGTATCAAACTGATGAAAAACCCAAAGTCTGTCAGAGTTGGGTAAGATTTTGTTAAAGTTATCCAACCTACACAAAGAATCAATGCCCAAAAACTCATTAAAATTGAATCCATGCTTCTCGCAGTCTTAGTTGAATAATTTGAAAATCTGATAGTAAAGGGTAACATTAAAGCAAAAACAAATAGATTGAATACAGAATGATAAAATGGTAAAAACATTTCAAACATTTCAATAAATAAATACCACCAGAGCCCTAAGTTGGGTATTAATTTTTCAAAATTCAATATAACCAAATAGGTGCTCTGAATAAAGTTCCAATTTAAATCATTTATAATGTAACTAAAAATCAATAATCCTATTAGTGTTGATAACGTCGTGAAAATGGACAGTCCGACATATTCGAGGTTGTTTTCACTTTTTCTAATATGCCTGTTAATATTATAAATTATTGAACATAATGGGAAGATCAAATAAATAGGATAAAATGATAGATAACTAGCAATTGCGAGGGATGCCCCAGAGCATATGATGTTTAGTCTATTTGAATTGTGTGAAGTATTATCTATAAGTGATAAAGTGAATTTAAAACTCAATATTGAAAATAGATTTGAAAATATTAAAGTAGATTTTGATAGGTTTGATAACAAACAGATCGGATTAATTAAATATAATAAACCTGGCAAATATTGTTTTGATCCCTTGTCCTTTGGAAACAAAATTTTATTGATGTCGATCAACTGCAAAGCAATTATAATATCGGCCACTGCATAAATAATTGAAAGTGCTAAAGTGTCCTTATCCTTGTAAAAAATAGACAATATGTAAATTAATAAAGGTTGCTGATGTACTGAGCCACCATCATATAAATTATTAGATGTGTACTTTAAAATAAAAAAACCCTCTACTAATGATTTATAAGATGTCAATGGAGAAGAGAACTCGACTAAATTATCTAATTTAAACGTTAAATTCGGATAATGGCAATGCAGAATTAGTCTCAATAAAAAACTTCCAAAGATTATTGTGTTTTGTATTGTTGCTAAACTCCTCATATTGAATATGACGTAAACTATATTAGGCTTCACGCAGTACTTTCCCAACCCTATTCCAACATAGATCTATAATCAAGTTATATACACATATATATAATAAATACACCCACAATTAGATCTGTGGAGTTCACAGTTCCTTGTCTCTTTATAGAACCTCTCTTTCTGGCAAACATATCCATAATCAACAGTAACATTATTCTTAATTATAATAACAAAAAAAAGGTTGGTATGTCCGGGTAAGTTTCAGTGGTATTACCTTAGAGGCGCTGGTCGTCGCAAAATGGACTTAAAAGCTCAGGTTTAATCGCCTAGATGATACCACAAGGGTGCTGTAGTGTGTATCATACAATTCATATCGAATATCAATCCTTGAAAAGGATGTGCCGATGTTAGTAAAATATTAAACATGGCCCCTGGCCTTGCTGGCTGGACCAAATCTAAACTTCAGTCTGAACCCTTGTTTTCAATCAGATTGCCTGGTTTTTTAATATGCATCAGCACATATGCAGATTCTGCAAAACCAAAGAAACCGCCTGTTCTACTGCTCAGTCTGCAATCAGCACTCTGTTGCTGTCGCCCAGATCCTCCTTGCCTTCCTAATCCCAACCGCACTCATTTCCATAAATGGAATATTTTCGATAGCGTTACTCTGCCTGTAGACTCGCTTTCCCTGAACTTGAAGCCACCCTCTCTAAAACCAAAACTATTTGTTTTCCTCTCCTTATATACAAATTGTTTGAGATTTAGCCGCCGTCACTTCCCGCCTTCCGCGTCTGCAGGTACCGTCATTTTCTTACCCGGTTGAGTCGTTTTGCACGAATTCACCATAGAGTAAGAGCTTCGTAAAACAAAACCTCGTTATGAGTTGTTCAAATATATAAATATATTAATAGCAAAGCTATAAAAGGATACTAGGAAGATTAGATTTTAATACAATGTGTTGAGTTAGAGTGCTAGAGGAAAGTCAGAGACTACAGAGTTTCTTTTGTCAATATTAGAAGATCAGTAGGGTAGTTCTTCCATTTGTTGTCGCTGTTAAATTTTACGCTACGAAGAAGGGTCATCAGTCATGGATTTTGAAACTAACGAAGATATTAATGGTATCAGGTTTTCTTGGAACATTTTTCCAACTACAAGGACGGATGCTACTAAAAATGTTGTTCCTATTGGATGTTTGTATACTCCTTTGAAGGATATTTCTGGATTGGAAGAAGATGAGGAAGAGGATGAGAATGTTCAAGGTGAAAAATTAAGAAACAATAGCTTGAGTTTTGCTGGCGGTGAGGGCAGTGGAAACATTCTGAATTACAATCCTGTGATCTGTTCTGGTGTTCAATGTAAATCTATTTTGAATCCGTACTGTATTATTGACCCAAGAAACAATTCTTGGACATGTCCAATCTGTAATTCCAGAAACCATTTACCGACTCAATATTCAAATATGACCCAAGAAAACATGCCAATTGAGTTGCAGAACACCACTGTTGAGTACATCACGAATAAGCCAATTCAAGTTCCACCAATTTTTTGTTTTGTCATCGATTTAACTTCCGAGTTCGATAATCTGGCCTCTTTAAAGGAATCGATCAGTACTTCATTATCATTGTTACCACCAAATGCCTTAGTTTCATTGATCACATATGGTAGTGTAATTGAATTACATGATTTATCTTCGAATTTGATTGATAGATCTAATATTTTCAGAGGTGATAAAGATTATCAATATGCAGAAATAATTGAAATGCTAACTGGTAATAAACCATCCATTACAAATACAAACCAAAATTTGAACGTTAATACTAGTCCAAATTCTCCATTATCTGTTAACCGTTTCTTTTTGCCATTAGATCAGGTTGAATTTAAAATTACTCAATTGATTGAAAATTTGAAAACAGATGAATGGCAAGTTCAATCTGGTCATAGACCAAAGAGAGCCACAGGTGAAGCTTTGAATATTGCTTCTTTAATTTTACAAAGTGGTTTTAAAAATTTTTCTGCAAGAATCATTTTATTTGCGTCTGGTCCATGTACCCTAGGTTCTGGTTTAATTGTTTCCTCTGAATTAAAAGATCCAATTAGATCTCATAATGACATTGACAATGATAAAGTTACTCACTATAAAAAAGCTTGTAAATATTACAATAACATTGCAGAGAGAGTGGCTAATAATGGACACACTGTTGATATTTTTGCAGGTTGTTATGATCAAATTGGTATGTCGGAAATGCAACAATTGACCGATAAAACTGGTGGTATACTATTATTAACAGATTCCTTTTCTACGGCTATCTTTAAGCAATCATACTTGAGAATGTTTTCTAAGGATGAGGAAGGATATTTGAAAATGGCTTTTAACGGCAATTTGACTGTTAGAACCTCTAAAGAATTGAAGGTACAAGGTTTAATTGGCCATGCTTCACCAGTTAAAAAAACTGATACTAATAATATTAGTGATTCAGAAATTGGTATAGGTGGAACTTCTACTTGGAAAATGTCATCATTATCTCCAAATCACACCTATGCTATTTTCTTTGAAATAGCCAATACTGTTAATACTCCACAACAACAACAACAACAATATAATGGAGGGAATCCAAACGTTAATGAACCAGTTCGTTTAGCCCACACTCAATTTATCACCAATTATCAACATTCTTCCGGTACTAACCGTATTAGGGTCACTACTGTTGCAAATCAATTGTTACCATTTGGTGCTCCTGGTATTGCAGCTTCATTTGATCAAGAAGCTGCTGCTGTCATAATGGCTAGAATTGCAGTTCATAAAGCTGAAAATGATGATGGTGCAGACATTATAAGATGGATTGATAGAACTTTGATCAAATTATGTCAAAAGTATGCTGATTATAACAAAGATGACCCTATGTCATTTAGATTGGCTCCAAATTTTACGTTATACCCTCAATTTATGTATTATTTAAGGAGATCCCAGTTCTTGAGTGTGTTCAATAATTCTCCAGATGAAACTGCATTCTATAGACACATTTTCACAAGAGAGGACACTACGAATTCATTGATTATGATTCAACCAACTTTAACATCTTACTCTATGGAAGAAGAACCTCAGCCAGTTTTATTGGATTCTGTTTCTGTGAAACCAAATACTATACTATTATTGGATACTTTCTTCTTTATTTTAATCTATCATGGTGAACAAATTGCTCAATGGAGGAAGGCAGGTTATCAAGATGATGAACAATATGCGGATTTCAAGGCATTTTTAGAAGAACCAAAAGTTGAAGCTGCCGAACTATTAGTTGATAGATTCCCATTACCAAGGTTTATTGATACAGAAGCAGGTGGTTCCCAAGCAAGATTCTTGTTATCTAAATTAAATCCTTCTGACAGTTATCAAGATGCTACACATGGTGGCGCTACTGTTGTCTTAACCGATGATGTTTCACTTCAAAACTTTATGCTACACTTACAAAATGTTGCAGTCTCTGGTCAAAACTGATCACCTTATGTAGGTATCAACAATTTACATAAATACGAACTTAATTGAGTAAAAAAGCCAAGTCAATTTTGTTAATAATAATATATAAATTTTCATTTAGTAAATTAATTTTTAAATAAAAACCATATTATGTTAATAATTATATATGACTTCATTCCATTGAATGAGGTATTGCGATTTGTGCATTTATGTGTTTTGTAAATAGATTACAGAGGTGTGTATTCTTAAAGTTCAATTAGAATTCAAAAATAGGCATATCTAGGGTTATACCATCGAATACAATGAAATTATTAATTGGAGATGCTCTTTTTCCCAAAATATTGATCACATCTTGAGAAACTGCACCACCAATAACTGCTGCAACTGCTGCAAATTCAACACCTGATTGTTTGCTAAATTGTTCTACATAATCATTATTGATATTTTCAAGTGGGAGCCCAAGTTGGTCTAAAGTTTCTTCTAGTGGTTCTTGTAATTGAGATGAACTAACTTCGATAGTATCTTTTATTGTTTTTAGTGCTGCAAATGTTATTGGGACAGCACTAGAAAGTCTTTTAATTTGTCTTCTATTCAATTTGCCCTTTAACGAACCAGTTGTCAAAACGTCTTCTAGTGTTTTGTACGTATGTCTTGTTGTTATTTTCTCATATATTTTCTTATTATCATCTTTATCAGAGTATGTTGATACATCGATAATCTCTTTGTTGCCAGAAATTATACCGATCTCAGTGGCTTTCACACCTTTCAATTTGTCATCAATCGATTCAAATCTAATTAAATCAACAAATATATATGCAAATAAACCATTGGAACCGCATATGTACAATGGTATATTAAAATTTCTTGTAATTGAATTCAATCGAAATATTTCATTAGTTGTCAACTCAGTACCAATTACTAAATCAAATTGTTTAAAGTAAGCTTCGTCCTTCTTCATGAAGTTGTCCATATCAAATTGAAGATCAACTCTAGGATTTAGATCCCTAATTCTTTCTTGAGTTACATCTAGTCTTTTTTTATCAATAGATTGCGAATCAAGAAAGAACTGTGCTCCTAAATCATTTTCTTTCACTACATGATCATCTAGTATAGTCAACGAACCGATCCCACTAAGTACAATATTTTTGGTTATTTCAGTACCAATTGATCCTAAGTTTATCAACAGAACTTTAGCGTTACGCATTCTAGCTTGTGCTGCCATTCCCCACAATCTAATCTGTCTATCATATAGAGCAAGCTCATCTGCACTCAGTAAGTTATTTCTATTATCTTGTTCCATATCTATTCAATAATAATAATAGTTTTATCAATTGTGAGAGGCTCGATTTAAAATACACTGCTATTATAATATAATATGTTATATATATATATATATAAATGTACTCATAAATTCATATGAATGTATATGTATGTGCATCAAAAATATCTATTTTTTTTGAAGAAACCATTATCACTTGTAGTATGTAATGGAAAGTTAGTACTTTAATATACAATTTTAATTTTGAGATGACATTTTTTGATTTAAGAATAAATAAGACTAAAATCTTCCAAAAAATAAATAAATGAAAAGGTGTTTAAAGATGCAACCTGAAAGGCCACATACAATATGTTGAATATATATTAATACAGGGTATACTGTTATATCTCGATCATACTAAAATGTTATATATACATAGTGTATTTATAAGAGTCACGTATTTTTAAAAAAATTGCGTTACTTCAAATAATTTACATTGCTGGAAAACAATGCGCTTAGATGAGGATTGTATTATCAGTGATAAATGATAAAGGATGTTTTGGAACAACAAGCCGTCTCTTAAGGTTGATTTCTTACATATTTAAAATTGGAGCATAAATCTATAATTGAAATATTAATCATTATTAAGTTGGTATTGTTGTTCGTCAAAGTGAAATAGATATTGTTTTTTGTTTTTTTTCATTAAAAAATTTGATTAATAAGTTGAATAGACTTTTTAAAAAATTTATATTCTTTTATTGTTGTGCATCTTTCATTCATTTTTCCTTGGCATCTTTAAATTCAGCAATTTTTTCCAATTTCAATTGATGAATAGTATTTGTCCAAGCCAGCAATATTTTTTTTGAAATATCATGGAATTCAGAGAGATTGCTATCATTAATGATAACCCTAAGTAGTTTGTGCAGTTTACTTTGTCTTAAAGCATCTATATCAAAGAAATTTGGATTATTGTATAGATTTTCTTCAATTTTCTTCAATAAATTATGTGTTTCATTCAATTCATCAGCGGAAGGTATGGTATCTCTTTGAATTAAGTTTTTTTGTATCTTTCTACGGAATAACATGCATATTTCAATATTCTTTGAGCTATCAAGTTTAGGTTTTTTTTTCTTTAATGAGTTTTTACTATTTGCGCTTCCTTTCGAAGTTGATAAAATGTCAGTTTTCCTAGATTTAATATCAATTTCATTTAAATCATCAGAATTTAACTTCCTTTTCATTTTAGAAGAACCATTGGTTGAACTACTAATAGTCGAATAATCAGATGATGGCTCTACACTGTCGTCGTTTTTATTATTATTTTTCCTTGATCTTTGATGGACTTTACTTAAAAAGGGGTCCTCTCCTTGGGAGATAGTTTCTTCTTTTTCTAATTCATCTGACCTTCCTTCTTCAGAAAATTTTGCCACAATAAAATCATTTAAATTGGTAAAATTTTTCGCTTCTTCATATGCAACTAATAAATTAGGAGAGGTAGCATTCTCACTATTCTCTGTTAAATATTCAGCTATCACATTAGGGGTCAACCTCTTCAGTTTCTGTGGTTGCTCCCAATAATAGGTCGGATCATTGAAAAAACAGACAGCTACACGGGCAGCTTTTCTCTTATTATAAACATCATTCCTCAAATATTTTTGAGGAAATACAACTGCAGGCCAAGGGGGAAATGAACCAACTTTACACAAAACTAAATCACCAGTCTTCAAATCACTAGTGTTAGTCATCGTCCCTCAATTAATTTATCCTTACTCTACCCACTAAAAATTGATATGTCCCTGGTGTGCAACGTATTTATGTGTGTTTATTTATTCGTTTTTATTTGTAAGGTATATTGCTTTTCTCCACAAAATACTCACAGAAAATAATTCCAGAAAAAAACTTAGTCAATTGAATGCCACTAAATAAACAGACCTGAGTCCAAAATATACTACGCACTGTTTGCACAATAACTGTTTCAGCTTACTTATCAGTACTTCTTTTTATATAAACTTATGAAGATCTTTTATACTAATATTTCAAATTTTTTTAAATATTAATGATTCTGCCGCTTTTAAGTTTTTCAGACCACAAAAATGAATACAGCTTGCATGGAGAATTCAAATTGATCAAATCTTAAACACATAAATAAGAAGGGTTCAACTGTTGAAAGTCAATTAGTTGCTTCCACTGGTAAATGTAGTTATGAGTTGTTGTAGGCAATTGAGCTCAATATAGCAGTATTATAAAGTACAAGGTATTCTTTTAGAACTGCTAGAGGAGACGGACACATTCTAGAAGTTCGCTGAATGATGTTGTAGTCACTTGTAATGTTTTCAATGTTATATGAGGAGTGAGAGCGTATCACACCGTCAATGTTGTTTGATACATTCCAATCGGTGAGTTTTTGCTTTAAGCTTTGGTCATGAAAAGTTTATGGTCCGAGCAGCAGCAATATTGCGTATTAGCTTTATATTAACTGTTAATTTGGACAGATTGCAGAAAATACCATCAATTAATTGTGATGGCCCGTATTTTTTGAGTATTATATGGGATATGTTTATAAAGGAATTTTACTACGGGATAAAATTGACACCTGTTCACTGCTTTAACTAATTAATACGTTTTTCATCATTTCATATTGTTTGTGTGCATAGATTTGAAGTAGGGTTAATGAAAGATTCTTATCTCACAGTTTCTGAGAGGTTACTTATTAACCCACATACTTGTGTCGTTCAAATACGTATAATTTTTTGTTTATAAATTTGCACAATAAGCTGGTTGGATGCTACAAACACTGAAATGAGGAGCCACTCATGGACAGGCAAGACATGTCAAATACTGCAAGCATCGGTAGTTTATGTACTTGACAAGATGTTTGAGGTTTTAATAAACATTCGATGGCTTAGTATCTAAAAATATGTGAGGTATCATTTTTAAAAAACTTTTTTTCTTAAAATAGTTTTTACAGTGTATGATAATTACTAAATAACATCTATCAAGGAAAAAATAAAATAAAATGGTCCCTTGGCCCAGTTGGTTAAGGCATCGTGCTAATAACGCGGGGATCAGCGGTTCGATCCCGCTAGGGACCATTTAGTTTTTTTCTTAATGTATACACAGGTCTAACTTACATAGTGAAATGCTATGTTATAATGTTCCAAATCCGCCAGAATTATCCAGAAACTTACGCATAGTCTCAAATTTCATGCATTGTCTTCTTACTTTGTTGATATCTATTTAAGTATGTAGGTTCTACAAATGGGACATAGTAAAGTTATACGGGAAAATTCTCAATAGCGTTGCTCTCTTTTGGTGTTGTCCTTTCGATGATATTCTGTACTGTATCCACCAGTTCTGGGAATTCTTCTGTTATTTTTTCGGCCAAGGAGTCCCTTAATTGTCTCAGACCATTCATTTTTGCCCTTTGATATTGGTTAGATCTTCTGATAGCCTCAACAAATTCCCTGGTATATATATCTGGGTTTCTACCATCCTCGATATATTGAATAACCTCGAACGGTATATCTATATTTTGTAATGGCGTAGCTACCTGATTGCTGCTCTGGTTTAACTTGGACAATCTGTCGACATTTCTCTTCAAGTTCGTTATCATGCCCTGTGTAGCCTCGGGAGTACCTGGATAATCATATATAGAAACTCCTAACTCAATAAAGGATTCTATTATGGAGGTAACTTGATCTTCGGTTTTTTCTAGTGTTTGCTGAAGACCAGCATTAGCATCAGTAGCTATTGTGTCCTTAACATCGTTTGTTGTATTCTCCATTGTAAAATCGCTTTCTAATCGTCTTTTCTTCTCATCAAACTTAGTTCAACTAGTCTATTCACTAACTGAGTAGGGAAATAACAGTCTTAGCGATTTCTGTCGCAAGTTAAATTTTAGACTGATCATGTCTATTCAACCGCTTTTTATATCAAATACTGAAGACTGAACTTCAATTTTTTTTTTTTAACGGTATACGAAAAGGCCTTATCCAAAGAAAACTGGTAGTTATTTAATATGGAAAAAGAGAGAAAGCAATAGCCAAAGTATATTTTTTAGTCATTTTTACTTGGCAATGGCAATGGCAATTTGATGGAACTTATAGGATACTAATTTAACTTCTGTGAACTAAGCACTATCCAATTAACTATTAATACAATGGAAAATACTATTTACCCGGACATCTATTTTATATTTATTACCTAATATGTTTGATTCGTTGTTCTTTCTTACAATTGACCATCATTCTTTTAACTAAATACAAAAAAAAAACATATATGCTTCTGCATTAATGCTTAACTTCGTAATGTTTTTTGGAAACTAAAAATTTGAACTTATTTGATATTTTAACAAGATGGTAATACTGTCTCGAAACATCACAATGGAAAACAAGGTGACGAACGATAAAGACAGTCAACCAGATTAAGTTTATATATATAAGCAGCTAATGGGAATAGTTTTTTCCAATTCTATTTTAGATATTACATAAAATCCCCCTGACATTGCTCATACTGTTATGTTAAAGTAAATATGTTCAGTGATTTTTAATCCTACTTGTCCCATTAATGGGAAATGACGTGATTTCCCTTTTACCGACGCGACAGAATTTCACGTGACGTAAACTGTGGTTACTTCAGAATTTCCAACTTGGTAGCTTATGGTGGACTTATATATATATTGCATCTATGTTAATAAGAATACCAATTCTTGTCAAATATTACCAACAAAAATCAAAGAGCACTTTTTAAGCTTATAATAAGATAAGTTAAAGATTTGGTAAGGTCTAATAGAGAAACAAAAAAATATTGCAATGTCAGGCAAAAAGATTTATACTTTGAATAACCAATTTCAAATTCTTGAGGGGCAATTAAACTTTTGGAATGAATCGCTAAGTAAATTAGAGTCTCCTCAAGATATAATCAAATGGGCATTGGTAACTTTTCCTAATTTGTTCCAGACAACAGCTTTTGGATTGACTGGTTTAGCGACAATTGATATGATATCAAAATTGTCAGAAACAGGTCAAAATGGAAAAATGGTGCCCTTGCTTTTTATCGATACTCTACACCATTTCCCACAGACATTGACACTATTAGAAAAAATACAAGATAGGTATTATGCAAAATGCAATCAAAAAATTAATGTCTTCAAACCTCAGGGTTGTGAATCAGAAAGGGATTTTTCACAAGCCTACGGCGATTTTCTTTGGGAGAAAGATGATCTGAAATATGATTTCTTAGCAAAAGTAGAGCCTGCTTCAAGAGCTTATAAAGAATTGAATATTACAGCTGTATTTACGGGAAGAAGGAGGTCTCAAGGCAGTTCGAGAGCTGAATTGAAATATTTAGAAATTGATGAGTTAAATGGCATAATTAAAATAAATCCGTTTATGAATTGGTCTTTTTCACAAGTAAAACAGTATATCGATGACAACAATGTACCATATAATGAGTTACTAGATCTTGGTTATAAATCAATTGGAGACTACCATTCTACTGTCCCTGTAGAAGAAGGAGAGGATGAAAGATCAGGTAGATGGAAAGGGAAGACTAAGACGGAATGTGGAATCCATGAAACTAGTAAATTCGCACAATATTTGAGAGATAACAAAACTGCAGTTACGAGTTGATTTCGATATGAGGATAGGTTTTAAAGACATACCTGCTGCCAAGTTTTCAATAAAAATAAAACATCTATAACACAAAATAATCTATCCAAATAAAAAAATATAATAACTTGTTTACTTCGGTCCGAAGATACAACATATTATTCTACAAATATATATATATATACTTTTCAACAAATGCAAAATTTGACGTATTTTATTAAAATGTGACATTGTCCAAATATAAATGCCCAGATTCATCAAAATTTATCATAATAGATCTTGTAACTTGAGGTAATCCAAATATACTTGCTTTATTGTTGTCTACGCTACGAATTTTCAGGCCTGTACTTTGTTCTATAACTATGTTAATCGGTTTTAAAGAATATTTAATGACAGACTGATCTTTTGATAATAAATAGAGCACCTGTTTATTCTTATCATATGTAAAAGTTCTCAATGAAATCTCATACCTCATTACTTGATAAGGTGCTTTCCAATATTTTCCTAACTTGAGATAGTTTTGCAAGCTTATGACCGATTCTATATTTATAGTACTCATACTAGGATCTGTAAAATCAACTGTATTTTCCATGTAAAGTTTCTCTTCCGGATCAGGGCTATCAAAATGATTATTTTCAAGTTGTTCGAGTATTGAAATTTGCTCTTCATCAATGGAGTCATTTTTTAAGCTCAAAGGATTTCCATTATAATCTCCTATAAAATAGACAGATATTTGAGATAGTTGTTTGGATCTTCCTTCTAATCTTAAAGATACAATAAAAATGTTTTCAGTTATTGATAAAATCTTCGTGATAAATGAACTGGATGGTAACGTAATCATTGTGATGTATAGTTTTGAATCTTCAATGCATTTTTTATAATCATGTATAATATACAATTTATCCCACTTTGAACTAGTGAAAACAATATTAATTCCACAAATGTCAAAATCTGTTATTAAGCTTCCACTTTCAATTTCTAATTTGTTTTCCAACTTAAGCTTGCCTTCCAAAATTCTAAAATTATAAAACGAATCCATCTTATTCGATGTTTTATTATACAAAGAAGCACCTTTCAGATAGAGAAAGATCGAATTATCATCTGTAATAACAACTTTTTCACTAATCGATGATGGAAAATCGAATCTATCTAAAAATTTCACAACTATTTCTCCATCTAATGGAGTAATCGATACCAATTTAATTAATGTCTCAAAAACTAAAAGTATTAATGTTCCAGAATGAATTACTGTCTCAGTTTTCAAAACAAGCATATTTAACAGTTTAATATTTCTATTTGTCAAATCATTATTACAATCTTCACCAGAATCCAGAACAGAATTATTTAGTGAAAAAAATTTACCATTTGATAATTTCAAAAGGTCCCATTCGTTAGTTTCCATATTTAAAACAATTATTCTCCTCATACTTTCAGCGTAGCCAAAAGTTTTATGCACATTTCTTGTTGATTTTAATAAAAAGTTTGATATGTTATCCGAAAAGTATGTCAATTTAAATATGTATAACCCATCCGCAAATAAAACAAAAAGCTTTCTTGTATTAACATCAAAGTTGATATCCAAAATGTTAATTACTTTGCCAATGTGAGAGAGTTTAAGTTCAAATGTCCGAATATCGTTATTAAAATCAAATTCATGCACTTGGATACGATTAGAAGTGTAAATAATGATCATACTACTAGATGGACTACATATTTTGTATGGAATTCCATGAAATGCCATATCAATTTTTATGGATGTTTTTTTTTCAATATCATATCGAAGGATCTGTCCGGTTTTATAATTCCCCATAAATATAATATTTTGATGTATTGCCAATGCAATAAATCCAACAGGAGCATTGGAAAATATTTCTTTGCAAGAATCTATTGAAATCAAATTTAAATTAATAAATTCACGCCAGGTAAATTGATATATTATTGCTGTATTCAAAGTCGAATATACAATAACCTTTCCTTCTTCCTGTAAAATCTTGCCCGCAAAATTAAATGAATAATTAAGTTCTTGAAGTTGATGCGTGTCTTTTAAGGTTGTAATATCCTCAATTACAGAAATTTTCTTTAAATTTTCATCATATATTATAAGCTGGCGATTGTATATTGAGGCACCTGAAATTACAAAATCTGATATGAATGAATATTCTGAATTGAGTGTTTGTTCTTGGTCTTGGATACTCAGATCGTTTATATATATACCTGAAGAAGTAATTTGAATAATCTTTTCTTCAATTACTGTCAATAGAATTGTATTACTCATACCGTCAATTAATAAATCGTCAAGTTCAACCAATTGCGATTCATCTTTCTTATCATTTATTTCTTCCGTAGATAAATCTGGAAAAAGTCTTAACATAAATATTTTAGATATAGATAAAGAATCAGTTGTAAGTATCATATAAGTATTTTTATCATAACCTTCTTTGCTTTCATTATCATCAGGATCCATAAAAATTGATTGTCTAAAATATTTAGGAAAGCAACTATAGTTAATGAGTTGAAACTTATTATAGATCTGAAATTTACCCAACTTGCAAATAAGATTAAGTTTCCTCAGAACAGCATTCATATCACTGGAAATTTTTGAAATTGCAGAAGGTGATGTCAGCCATAGTTCATTCTCTGCTGCATGAATTGTAGAAGGTACGAGGAGTAAATTTGAATTCTCTTCGCTAGAACTGTCTAAGGTGTGTTTCTGAACTACTGCATTCAATGATAAGTTTTTTTTAGTTGCTTTTCCTCTTTCATTGCTGAGCTCTACAATATCTTCCAAATTCAACGTTAACCTCAAGGCACGACCAAAGCTGATGATGTCGAGGTTATAAAATTGAGAATTTTCATTAGCATTTTCTGTCGTAAATACACCACATATTGATCTCAGTCCCTTAAACTTTGTTATCAAATAAAATTTAATAACATCTGATACAATATTTACAAGAGATAAACATATGTTTCCAGTAGATGTAATAAAAATTGTACAGGTATTGAACTTTTCTAAGTCTAAACTAGTTATATTTTTTAATTTTTTTAATAAAAGTGGTGCATTAAGGAAGTTGTTTTTTTTTATTCCTCTTAACTCTCTTATGTTTAAATATCTAAAATTATTAATTTCACCAGATAAAATTTGATTTTTTGAAATAATCGACAATTGTCTGCTTGAGTACACCAAAATATTATTCCCACCAATTGGTATACACCCTAAGGGCAGTGACGATAGGGCCTGACTGTTATTTATGTTCTTATCAATTATAATTGTGAGTTGATGAACTCTCTTTTTTTTCAAATTACTGTTGTTCCACTCAACAACAAAATATACAAGTCTGTCAAACCTTATAACAGCTAAAAAAAGAGTATTAACGTTCGAAGTTGATTCTGATGGTAAAAATTTACAATCTATAATTTTTGTATTTGTTAAATTCAAATTATTAATTAATTTGAAATGCAATGGGGTTACAAATTTAAAAAATTTGATTAATCCATGCTCCTTATTTAAAACTATGAATTGAGAATGGTCAGAATCATTTTTAACTATTTCCCAGCTCAAATTTGCCTCTATATTTTTAAAATCTGGTAGTTTCCAATATTGTAATAAAATATTCTTCAAGTTACTTTTAGATATAGAATCAGCAAAAATGGAAAATGGTAAAATGTTCAAGACATAATTTTTTGATACAACGATTAATGTATCACTGATAACATTGTCTATCGTGTTAGTGAAAACTTCAGAGTCAATTATTCCATGGTATATCTTTTGATTAATATTGCTAGATAATTCGTAAAAAGAATCATGAGATACAAAAAGAGTAGAATTTACCAATCTCCCACCCAATTTAATAGAAATATTTTTCATATCTTCTTCGCTATTATTTGTTTTTAAACCATCATTGTCAATAGAATTTACAACATTACCTACATTAAACTCATCACCATCAATAAGCATATCCAAAAAAGAATCTTCTAAGGTATCTGTTTCTGTTGGATCAACTTCAGATAATGTATCAATTTTAATCCCATTAACGTCATCAGTTTTCAAAGTTGCTCCACAGTAGTCTGCAGCAATTTCTAAATATTTACCTTTTAAAATATGCAGATAATTTTTTAACTCAGATTGAGATTCGCTATCCTTGTATATTTTTATCGGTAACATTTTTTGTACTAATCTTCCTTGAATCATACCTTCATAATCAAAAAGCAGAACACTTTTGCTACGAAACTCCGAAGTACTCAATTGAATTTCTGAAAACTCACTTGTTACTATCTCAAATTCTTTGTTCTCATTATCATCACTCAAAAATTGAACATCACAATCTGGCAGGTTTTTGAATATGCCATGCTTCAAATACTTAAAATCTTCCATATGTATGAAGTATTTTACGTAAAAATTTCCAATTTCTTTTCCTTTGTCCAAAATCTCTAAAATTAAACTAAATCAAATAAAAATAGTATATCCTTAGAAGAATTTGTTAAATGATTCGAATGCACAACCTTATAAATTACTTGATTGTTTTTTTAACTTAACCTTGGTTACCAATTAGAGTTGAAGCAATATTTTCTATTTTCAGCAAAGAATAAGCCTATTAAAATTAATAGGAAATATTAACACAATTGTATCTGCTAGTGTCCCCAATCATCCCAGTTACTTACTTGTGCATATTAATTATATTTGACCAGAAATCCCAATAATCTTCTTTTAAACTTAAAATATTATACCACTAATTTTTAAAATGTTAAGACAATACCGAACAGAGAGAAAACATCGTACAGGGTAACACTGGTGATTTTATTTTTAGCCGCTGATACAAAAACGACAGAAAACTATAAATACGAAGCCTCAAGTTATTATCAATTTCTTTCTTAAACATTATCCCTTTTCAATTTTTTACTTAAAGCAGTAATAGATTTACTCATTATATAGTTAGAGTATCTAATTATGCATTTATACCAGAATTAAGGCGGCGTTACATTATTTCAGAGGTCAAGATGGGCACTGTATCATTATGTCAGGAATGTTAGCTGAGGCAAATAAATAAACTTTAAAAATCTCACGGATATGTCAAATGTTTTGACAGCTTTCTCCAAGAGAGTTGTGTAGATAGGTTCTAGTACTATGTTTTAAATGCCATTTTGCTATTGAAATATTGTATAAACAGGTAAGAAAGTTTTATTTTATATAGGGCAATATTTTACATCAAATAAACCTTATAGCGACATTACAGGTCGGGTAAAAATAAAACGAATTATAGATTTTTTTGATTTAATTTACTCTGAAACATAGGGAATATCAAATATGGAAACACCAATACAAGACAATAACAGTAATGACGATGATTCCATAAAGTACATCTATGTGATGCTTAGAATCTCAATTATAACTAATATTATGCTCAGATTAATAAATACATAGATGATATTAACGGATAAAACCCAGGAATAACGTTATACAATTTCAAGCTTAGTAAAGTAAAACTTTTATTTTTATTTGATATTTGAATACAAAACGTGTCGATTCAACATACAATGGATAATATAGATTCTGAGTTTGGCCCAATTAGAAAGTCAAAACTTAAAATCGATGCTGATAAAATCCTAAATAATTTAAAAAACGATTCTTCTCAGTCAGATATTTTAAAGAATATACCACTTATACCGATTAGAAGAAATTCTAGCAGCAAATTAGAAGATGGGACACGAAATATTTTGGTTAAAAAACCAATAACAAAAAGAAAAGCGATTGAAGATGAGAAAGTACCTGAAGCTCTAAAGATGATTAAACTATTTAATACAAAGCAGCATAATACTGATACAGTTAATAATAGTACAGTAAATAATGATAATGAATTTCAAAATTTCAAAAAACTATTGTTAAATAAACTAAACCATAACGTATTATCAAAAGATGAAGGGTTCAAGGAACCTTTCAAATATCTTAAAAATATTAGATTAGAACTTGATAGAATACTAAAGCAATCAATCATACAAAAAGAATCACATTCCTGTATAATGATAGGTCAAAGAAACAGTTATAAAACTTTTTTAATTAATGGAGAGATTAATGAATTGCAAAAAAATTACAGTGATCAATTTATTACAATAAGACTAAATGGGTTCATTCACACAGAAAAAGATGCCATCAAAAGTTTGGCAATACAGTTAGAAAAACAACTAGCTGCCATTCATAATACATACCACGATGATTCGAGTAATGATTCAATTAGTGACGGTTCATTGACCGAAGTTTTTGAAAAAATATTGAGAATATTAGATACATCTACAAATATGAATGATAATGAAAATATGAATAAATCGAAAATCACAGTTATATTTATATTTGATGAAATTGATACATTCGCTGGCCCAGTTAGACAGACATTGCTTTATAATTTATTTGACATGGTCGAGCATTCTAGAATCCCAGTTTGTATCATTGGAACGACTACTAAATTAAATGTAATCGAAACATTTGAAAAAAGAGTTAAATCAAGATTTTCGCAAAGATTAATATATATGCCTCAAATAGGAAGTTTAAATGAATTTAATGAAATAGCAATTGAACTTCTTCAAATAAATGCTACTAAAAATAACTTTACTCAAAATTGGAATAAATTTATTATGGAACAGTTATCATCTTTTGATTCACCATTATCACGGTATATTAAAGAAAATTTCGAAACTTTTAATTCAATTGTTTATTTCAAAACGTCACTGGTTCCATTAGTAAACTGTGCTATTACATTCAATGATTTAACAGATTCTTTTACGAAGTTTAAGGTGTTAAAAAGTTATTCCAGAAATCAATTAAAAGATTCGTACACAGCTAAAGTCAAGACATTATCCGATTTAGAGTTAGCCATTCTTTTAGCAGCGACAAGAGTTAGTGAAAAATCAAAAGATTCATTTTCAAATTTTAACCTCACATATGCAGAATTTACAGAGATGACAAAAGCTTTGAATGCAAAAATACCGACAATGGCTCCAGAGTCACCTGCAAAAGCTGATAATGATAAACTTAAATCACAAAAGGTTATAAACTTCGATAATACTATAAAACTATGGAGTAAAGAGGACGTTAAAAATGTTTGGGAATCTTTAATTACATTAGGTTTCTTGACTGAAAAAGGTGATATAGGTATGAGGGAAACAGCAATGGCAGCATTTTATGCCAGTAACTACCAATTCCATGGTACAAAGATTACATTTGATCTAAGGCAATACCAACCTGAAATCACTTTACAAGAATTGAGATCAATAGTTTCAAACTCTTCAATGTATCATTCATGGACAACATTATAGAGTTTATAATAAATTTATTAATTAGTTTCCCTAACTACCATTTAATTTTCAGTTTACTTTATAGGTTTTGTCATGAAATTTTTTTAAAAATAATCTTTAATAATTATATATAAAAATGACAAATAAATTTATAGACGTTATGAATGAATTGCCAATTATTCAATTTTCACCTAAGCTTAATAAAAATATAATTTATTGTTAAGTTAGCATTTAGATACTGATTTTTGTTAATAGACAGACATTATAAGCTTGGATCAAATGCAAACTCATTCATCAATAAGTCGACATCTTTCCATACAAAATCAGATTCCCAATTATCCCAATTTCCCATAACAAAATTTGGTGAATCTTTAACCAAACTTTGTACATTTTGATTCAGTAATTGATTATTCGCTTCTGTTTGAGATGCCTCAGTTTTTTTAGAATAATCTTGATTAACGAGGTTATCCTCCTTTAGCATGCTATATGAAATTAATCCATTAACAACAGCAGGTGCTGAATTGACAGCATTTTCAGTGTTTACATTGTCATTATGGATGTTAGTCTTTGAAATTTCAGAGTTCACATCTTTAACGTATGGTGATGTTGTTGCTGCTCTTCTATTTTGATTAAAATCAGCACCATTTCCAAATGAAGTGTGAATTGTTGAATGTGCAGATATGCCTCCTTCAGAAATATAGCTATTCGGTGTTGTGACGACACTCACACTTGTAGGCACACTGGTTGCGTTAATAGGATGTGGATCTAACGGGATCGTTTTAATAATTGATCTTGCTTTACTTTCTGGATTTTTTAGACCAAAAATTTTAGAACTTAGTTTTGCAGCATCTTCCTTATTTACAAAATTTTCTTTTTGAATGTTTTTGAAGGAAACTTCTTCTTCATCTTCCTCTATATCATAACCTTCCTTATAGCCCCTTTCTCTCTCTAATTTAGCCATACCTGATTTTTGTCTTAACACATATAGACAATCGAAGAATACACTAACTGACATTCTTGACTGAACTGCTAAACCTAAATTAAATTCATATAATCTATTTTCATCATTTAAATCTGCTTTCCAACTATCGTAAATATTAGAATATAAACTCCAGATGCTTCTCATAATACCTGATGATCTATATGCCATGTCATATTTTAATACTGAGGCATTAAAAGTCATCATAACAGCTTTTTGGTAAACTTCCTTACCTACCGTAATATTAAGAACAGAAGATAATGATGAATGAGCCAATTTACTAATGATACAAGCAGCCTGCCAAATGTTAAGGACAAAAATACCTGGTAAATATTTGACTACTGTTGGATCATTTTCCCACATTCCATTAGCATGTTGCAATAAACTAATGGCAGCGTTATAACATTTTACTAATCCTCTTTTCGTTTCAAAATTAACAGGGCTTTTAATTATTGCAAACTTGTAACTATCCATCCCAGTACTACCACTAGTCGAATCTGTAAAAAAATATGTCAATAAATGTACTTTTGATACAAGTAGTAAAAATTTTCTTATATAGTCAATATTTTCTTCCTGTAATTTTATTTCTAACTGACTTAACTGTTGAGAAAGAACGTTTAGTAGAGGTTGCTTCTCCTCTAACCCAACCATTGCATCTGCCCTTCCCGGATTTGAATTGATCGTGTTTACTATTTGGTATTCAAAATATGCCATTTGTGCCATTTGATTAATGGCTAAAGGAAATTTATTTGATTTGGAATTTGTTGTTAGATTGATCACTGAGTAGTCAAATGATACGTATGCAGGGAACCCAAATGCTGATGCTATAAATTGAGAGACAATATTACAAGATATCCATGTTTTTAATTTTTCTGTTTTAAGTTCCGAATGAGAGTCATACTCATTTGAAAATGCAGCACTATTCAAACCTACTCTTATGGCTTGAAACATAGCCGTACCGATAGTATTCCACGAAGTATCAGCACTCAATGATGAAGTCAATGGAGGCCAGAATGAATATATTAGGAAAGCCTGGACAGAGTATACGCTAGCTTCATTTAAAATCGGTTCATTATCTTCGGCTGGGGAATATTTTATAATAGGCGATATTGTAATTTCTGCTAATATTGCTTTGACAGATACTAATAATCTTGACATCAAATCTGAAGCATTGACTTTACGCCGTAGACCAATCAAAATAACGACCCAAAATAAACCTGGAGATAATTTATATATCGCCTCTGCACCCACAGATAGATTTACAATCGGCAGAAATGGATGGTATTTAGTTGCATATTCTTGAAACAAATCTGCAATATCTTCACTGTTCATGAAAATTCCATTTAAGGATCTTGGAGGTGATTGTAGCTGTTTAGCTGTCATTCCACAAAATGCAGAAGTAGCAGCTTTAGGGGTTTCCAACATCATATTTACAGACTCGCTTGATTTCCCCACTTTGTTAGACTCTGGAAAACTATTTAATAGGTCCTCTACCGGCTTATTATCTGATTTGGTGTGTTTTAATCTATCTATTCTATCCTTTGTAAAATTTTTGGTATCCAACAGTTCCATTTGTTCCTCTTTAATCCTGGAAATGATTTCATTTGCGTTTAATGTATTTAGAGAATCTGTGAGCTCCTTAAAACGTTGCTCAATAAACTGATTCCTTGCTCTCTTGTAAGTTCTTCTATAATCTTTCTGCAATACACATGGTACACCTTTTTTACTACATTTGCTGCAAGGGTCTGGAGCCTTAGAAACTGCATCACATTTTGACTTCTGTTGCCGACACTCTACACAAGCAAACTTCTTCCTTTTTTCAACCAAACTAGATTTTGCATTCCCATTCTCATGATTCTTATCTGTGTTGCCAATCTCAGAACTGGATTCCATAGTTTTTTGATACCGCCAAGCACAAGTACTCAAATACAATGTTCCTAAAGTATAACTCCAACCTCAAATCAAAAAAGCTTATTACTAAAAATAATATTACTTATAAACAAATAAAGACTATTTGAAACACCTCTTACTGTATTTTTTTAGTTATTGTCCTAATATTTTATTATTAATCATGACCGCATACATTCATTTATTTTGAGATGTCCAAGAAGTTTCATGATATTTTGAAATTTCATGAAATTTCAAAATATCATGAAACTTGCGATGAGCTAAACAAACAGAAAGTGAAATAATATAAACAAAGAAATAAAAAAGTCTGCCTTTAAGAAGTTAATGGTATTCATTTGGTAGTAAGGTTGGGTTGAGTTATGAATATCATTTGTGTTTATCTTTTATATAAGCGATTGAACTTCCGTATTGTCAACTTTTAAGAAGGGCTGAGAGGCAGGGTTCTACTATATGCCATCTTTTTTAATGATATCTAGATAATGACATGTCATATTACTAAACATAACCTGCTCAAGCACTTGAGATGCTGAGGAATTGATATAAGACATTCCTTTTAATTTGAACCAACTGCAAATATATTACGATTTTATGAAATAAAAAATTGGGTTAAATGTCTCAAATTATGAGTCATATAATTATCCCGATCGAAAAAAAAAAGTATAAATGGAGGGTGAAATTTTCATCATTTATGATCATTGAGTTTCATTTAAAAATAATTTAGTTTAAAGGTGATTTATTTTTAAACTGCAGGTATAAAAGAAAATCAATTAGACTTAATTGAATATCTAATATTAACATAAAATACCTAAGAGGATACAATTATTTTATCTGTTAATATTATGAGAGTTGTTAGAGAATTTATTGATGCCTCGCTTGATATCAAGCTGCTTTGGGCATCTGTTTTCTTCAGATTATTAGCGTATGGTATGACCAACCAAGTGTTGATTCTTTTTCTAAGGGAGATCAGCATGTCTGACAGAGAGGTTGGGTTGTTTATGTCTTTGACTTTGGTCGGCGATGTATTCTGTTCTTATGTACTTACTTGGTATGCAGATTCTTGGGGTAGACGTAGGGTGTTGGTTTTTGGTTCTGTTATGATGTTCTTAAGTGGGCTGGTGTTTGGTATCAGTAAAAATTTCCATCTTCTTTTGTTATTTGCTATCATCGGTGTTATATCACCATCAAGCAATGAAGTAGGTCCTTTCAAATCAATTGAAGAGGCAATGATTGCACATTTGACTCCACATAATAAGAGACCTGAAGTTTATGCAATCCATGCATTAGTTGGAAGTATGGGTAGTGCACTAGGTGCCTTAGTTGCTGGTTCATTCATGCACTTTTTATGGTGGTCAAATTTGGTCGAAACTAACCTACAAGTTTACAGGTATGTTTTTTTTTTATATTCACTCCTAGCATTGACAAAAGTGGTCATCATGTTGTTGCTATCTGCAAAAACCGAGTCAAATGGTCATTACCATGAAGAAATTTCTACTTCTGATGCATTAGTTAATGATGAAATGGCTCCATTAACCGAACAAGCCCATCATGAAGAAGAAAGATCATATTCTCTATCGCCTGAAACATTATCTGTGTTATACAAATTGCTTACAATCTTTATGATTGATTCATTAGGTACTGGATTTATGACAGATAGTTGGATGGTTTATTATTATTCCAATACCTTTTTAATGAGTTCTTTCGCACTAGGTATCCTTTTTTTTGTCTGCCAACTTGCAATGACTTCTTCAACTTTACCTTCATCTATGATAGCTAGAAAATACGGCCCAGTCAGGGCAATTTTGACGGTACAAGTTCCAGCTGGTCTCTTCAGTATTATTATACCATATTGTGAGAAATATTTACCATGGTCGATAACCTTTTTAATTTTACATTTTCTAACCCTGGCTATGGATGTGACCCCAAGGCAAATATTGTTGACCAATATTATTAGACCTAACGATTTAACAAGAGTAATGGGTGTTGTGAATATTGGCAAGACCATTGCCCGTTGTATTGGACCAATTTGCACGGGTATAATTGCCAAAAATGGGTTCTTATGGTTTTGTTTTGTTATTAGCGGCTGTTCTGTTGTGCTAGCTGATGTAATATTGGCATTCTCATTTTTACACGTTGATAAAACGATAAAATCACAAATGAACCAATAATAAAATGATGCAACATTGTATTTATATATTACGTTTGTAAATAATTACATAAATTTTCAGAGCTGACTTAAAGAAATGACAGGTATATCAAATTATTTTCGAGGTTATGAGGTATAATTATGAGTTCAACCATTATGAACCTTTGTTATCTTTGATCTTAATTTTACTATGATTTACCTATCGATTACAAGTAGAATTCTAGTTTACAAAATTTAGGTTTTTTTAAGTACTAATATAATACATAACAATATATATGTTGCTAATTTTAATATTTTACTTTTTTTTTCAGATTCATGAGTACTGCTAAACAATCAACCAGTTAAAATAATAATTATTTATATTATAATGATTTTTCAATATGTAAACATTCTAAAAGTGTACAAATAATAAACAAATATGAATTGGATAAATACATTATACAATGTTTAACGGTTAGACTTAGCAACACGTTCTAATTCATCCTTCTTCTTGATAGCGTAAGAAGTAGAGGAACCCTTAGCAGCGTTGATTAACTCTTCGGCTAAAGTTTCAGCGATAGTCTTAATGTTTCTGAAAGAAGCTTCTCTAGCACCGATGGTTAATAAAGAAATAGCTTGGTTAACTCTTCTTAATGGAGAAACATCGACAGCTTGTCTTCTGGCAGCACCACCACCACCAACTCTGGTAGTGTCTTCTCTTGGACCAGAGTTAGCAATAGCATCAACAACAACTTGTAATGGGTTTTGTTCGGATAAAACGTTGATGATTTCTAAGGTGTGCTTGATGATTCTGACGGCCTTTAACTTCTTACCGTTGTTTCTACCGTTCATCATTAAAGAGTTGGTTAATCTTTCAATGATTGGACATTGAGCCTTTCTGAATCTCTTGTTGGCGTATCTACCAGCAGTGTGACCAACGTAAACTGGGTTTCTGACTTGGATGTAGTCAACTAAAGAAGCATCTTTAACTTCAACATCTTCGAAAGACCATTTGTTGAATAATTTGATTTCAGCTTGAGCTCTTTGAACGTCTTCTGGAATAGCAGTAGCTAATTCAACTGGAGTGAATTCTTCAATGACTTCGAATTCTTCGACAACTTCAACTGGGGCTTCGGTATCAGACATCTTCGACTAGTGGGTTTCCGTCCTTGGTTCTATGGCGTCTCTTTTTTACTGAAATTAAAATACTAATATATAAATATTAAAAATATTCTATTTATATATAAAATCTTTAAATACAAACACACCTCAATCAAAACAGTTGAGTATTACAATTGAACCGCTCTAACAAAAACATAACATTCAATTAGAGCAAGACTATGGCAGCCAGGAATCCTATACTATGTTTTACAAAATTGACTTTATCCTCTATACAATATCTTCATCATGCTCATCTACCAAAAGGTACTTTACTTCAAAAATTCACTATCGATTGTCTAGAAAGATGGTGAACTGATATTGCCATTCGAAGAGAATTTCACACCAAAGTTCCTCAGTGTACCATTCGATTACTGAGTTTTTACCTTACAAGTACGATATGATATTATGCTGAGTGTTGACATGCAGTGCAGTCCATATTTTCTCTAGCATGAATCACTGTTCGTAATGGTAAAAGTTCCCTATCAAGCACGAAAATTGTTAGCAATGAGGCAAGATACCCAACTAATGAAATTTCTACAGCAGGCAATTCCAGACAAGGTATAATAAAGGCTTCCCTCCACCACAAGACTTTAGACAGAGCAAGCCTGCCGTTAGACTGAATGGAATTTTTACTGTAGGCAGAAAAAGCAATTATTTTTTTAGCGTATATCGGGCGTGGGCAGAGCACAACTGAAGGTCTAAGAATACTTAATTTTTTCGAAGCGAATATTTGTTTTGCGTGCATATTTTCAAAAAACAAACTTTCATTCTTTACTAAGAAAAAGATAAATATCAAAATGTCTGGGTTTATATCTATTGGCAGTCATTTTATTATTTATTTATAGGTATTTACGACAGATGGTATTGCGAAAAGTGTATATACGTTTATATGAAGATTTGAATATAGATATGCATACGAATGTATTAGTTAAAGTGCTTTATATACAGGTTATGAATTATTTTTTTTCTGAAGTGATGAATTTGAATGAATTTAATCCTCTATCAAGGGCAACCAGTGTGGTTTCTGTGGAATCACTTTTATTATTTTAGGTTTATGTTCCGGATGCTCGGACTCTAAGGTGATTGTAAATTCGTAGTCTTCTTTCTTCTTTGAATTAAATATCTTGTCAAAATATTCCACTTTTATTAAAGCCAATCCATTTTCTTTATTGAATGTTATCAAAGATCCAATTGATTTTTGTCTTTTCTGTGCGACGTCACATTTTGATTTTTTAAAAGGGTTATAGACTTGGTTTTCTTCTTCAAAACCAGCACTTTGGTGGTATTTTACTACTATATCTTTATAATCCTCATTCCCACAATTTTCTAGATACTGGAATCCCTCCAATTTTACTGGAATTAGCCTTTTCTTTAATGTTCCTGTTGAAAACAATCTATGTATGATTTCTTGACCCAAATAGCATCCCTTATCAGTACTTACCGTATTAGGATAGTAATCAAAGTTTAGTTCCAATGGCCAAATCGATTCAGATTTAATGTCTTTTACAGAATCCAGAACTCCATTAACCAACTTATAATCTTTAAAAAATTGATAGTCAAGTTTTTTTATAACAAAATCAAAAGGAAAAACGTTTTTGTTGAAAAATTGAGAAATATCTGTAAATCTATCGGATGTTACCAGTTTTAATAACTGTGGGGCAGAGCTGTCTTGTTCTAAAAGTAAATTAAATCTGCTATCCAAATATATACCTTTGACATTCTTGTAAAGAAATTCAAGGGCCTGCCAGTCGTATGAGTCCTTGTTCTTAATGTTGAAGGTGAACATATTAGATATAAGTTTTTCTATCACATTGTTTGCAGATTGGGAAGTTTTAGCCATCGCTATTTGCAATTGTAAATTCTCTATCCATGGATTTAGTCGTTCCGGAGGTACATTTGGTAAACTCAACATAATTTCCCAAGTCTTCAATCCATTTTCAGGCAGAACCTTATACTTAATTTTGTTCTTTAATTTGTGTATATCAAATATTTGAATGACTTTTGGTATCGATACTGAATCTAATTCCAGGAGGAAAGCTGGATGTCTGTTGAATTTCTGATATCTGGCCACCGTATCCACAATAATAACTGGCGTTGGATACACAATTAAATCGGTGACTATTTTTCCTTTGCTGTTTAATAAAGATGTATATTGTCCAAAACGTGATATATAAGGGCCATCCCATCCAATATCATTATATATACCCCAGTTGCTTCCTTTCTCATCAATATGGCCCATATCAGTAGCCTCCTCATTTGGATTCGACCCATCCTCGTCTACTGAAATCGTGGTTAAATTTTTTTTCACATATGTTGGCAAGAATTTAGAAGTCAATAGTCCATTAAGAAAGTTTGGAGCATCAGGACCTACCAATTTAATGTATGACTTACCTGGAACCTCTGAATAATAAAAATGGCCAGCATTTGAAGAACTAGATCCAGCCAGAGTAGTTAAATGTTTTCTCAATAGGGGAAGTGCGCTTCTAAGAGCCAAATTACCCACTCCACAATTCAACGTAATACTTAAAATATTACATCTCCCTACACTCCTAAACATGGTTCACCTTCTATTGCTTCTTAACGGTTTCCTTGCAAAGCACAAAAAAGATTCACAGTAAGGGAGATGGGCATCTAATTAACTAAATACAATCAACTAAAAAACAGGACAATAGCTCCTAAATATTAACAAAAGAAGATGGCAAAATGCCTTATACATGTTTTTTAAAAATTGGTAGTTTAGTAATATTTCAAAATTACAATTAATAAGGGAGTTTTTCATTTGTTGAAGTAACGGCGCTACCATATAATCGTTAAACTTTTGTACCTTTAAATGACTTGACTTAACAATGCACTAACTTAGCAATTGAATTCAGCATAAGTTTACAATACTATTTAACTTCATATCCACACTTGGGACCAACTCATTATAGTCTCCAAATCTATACTTACACATACATAAAAAAAACAATGCTAGTCTTATCCTCAACTTGTAGATACATTTCATTGCTCGAATCCAGGATGATTGGAATTTCCCTTTTAGGAAAAATCTTTAAATTCTTTCCGCATCGATTTTGTGATGGCGTCATGAGTACACAAACTTCAAAGAGCCATCAATTAAATAATTTGTGAAATATTTTAAAACAGTGATGACTAGAGCACCATAATGTGCGTATGAATATATAGAATACTTACTTCATAGCGAAATGTCGTTCTGAACTAGACAACTTATTATCATTAGTTTTAATTTGAAAACCCGCCGCATTTATCGTAGTGAACGGACACTCAATGCGGCTTTCTTGTTTCGAAATGATACTCCCAGGAACAGACTTCACTACAGTTCTAAATCCAGAGATATGCACACATGAACTCTCACATATAAAATGTATATTACACTCCTGTATCCTTAAAGAATTGTATATTCAGTATTGGATTAAAAGGTTACGTTTATGTGGCATTTTTTCCATCGATTCCACTTTTGTTTTCTTGCGAACTCGTCCTCGGCAAATTTCGAAACAATATTAAATTATTACTTAATAAAACAGTACCTATATAAAACCTTTAAAATAATTACAGTTTGATAGTTAATTATTATTTATAGTAGTATACAAGGCTTTGAATTTAAATACCTTAACTCTCTATTGTTATTTCACTAAGAAATAAGCTAATAAAAACAGGAAACCTTTGCTTAATTATTGAAATCGTGTTCTTCTTATAAAAACTCCTTTTGCTAAGAAGCAACGTACAATTAATTTGCTTTACTTTACTTTAATAATTTTGTGCTTATTATCGACAGTCAAAAAAAGATAATTTAGTAGCTGCGATCATAGTCCACTATAACAATAAAACAGGCCAGAATTTGCTAATACATTTGAGTTCTTATGATTTCATTGGCTTCGTTGCGATATGAATATCCTATTACTCAGAAACTTATAGAGAAGTATTATGAGAATATATTGGGTCAAAAATTGGATACTGAAAAGGAACCTCAGACCGAAGCAAGTGGTGAGGATAATATAGCATGTGATGAAGGGGATGAGAAGCTCATAAGTGATGAGCACCTGGCGTTAAGTAATTCTAGCCATTACACATCACGGTTTAAGTCGTTATCTGATGTCAACAACTCAATTTCAAACGTTATGGGGAAAATGAATGGTTATATGTACACATTTCGCACCTTATGTTATTCTATATTTATTGGAGATTACGAGAAAGACTTTTTAATTCAAAAATTATTGTCAGAAAAATTTCATTCAATGTCTTATGATGAGTGGAAAAAGTCAGCTGCGGAACTGGACAAACTCACAGACACAGAATCATGGAAAGAAGAAACAGAGTCTAATTTATATGATTACAAGCTCATTCAAGATATAACAAAGCAAATGAAAGAAGCTAGAATAAATGAAGAGTACTCTAAGCTTGTCTACATAATAAGGACTAATTGGGTAAGAGATCTAGGTAACATGGGTGATGTGAATTTATATCGATACACACACATCGGTACAAAAAGAGTTATTGATGAGTATATGGAGGAGTCCAAACTTTCTCTTGAAGCATTAATTAATAATTCTGATTTGGACGATGTTTATTTATTAGGCATGCTGCAACAAACAAGAAGAAATATAGGAAGAACTGCATTAGTGTTAAGTGGAGGAGGCACATTTGGGTTATTTCATATTGGAGTATTATCAACGTTATCAGAATTAGACCTATTACCTAGGGTAATCAGTGGCAGTAGCGCCGGCGCTATTGTCGCAAGCATTCTTTCAGTATATACTAGAGAAGAAATACCCGAGTTATTTGAAAGAATCCTCAACACAGATTTTAACATATTTAAAGATGACAGTTTGAAGACTGAAAGTGAAAATTTGCTAATAAAAATATCAAGATTCTTCAAGAATGGTACTTGGTTTAGCAATGAGCATCTCATAAATACAATGAAGGAGTTTTTAGGCGATTTAACATTTAGAGAAGCTTATAATAGGACAGGAAAAATTCTTAATATTACAGTATCACCAGCTTCCATATTTGAACAACCCAGACTCTTGAATAATCTAACTGCTCCAAATGTGATGATTTGGTCTGCGGTATGTGCATCTTGCTCATTACCTGGTATCTTTCCTTCAAGTCAGCTATATGAAAAGGATCAATTAACCGGTAAAATGAGAGAATGGTACAGTAGTTCAGTCAAATACGTGGACGGTTCTGTTGACAATGATCTTCCAATATCTAGATTATCTGAAATGTTTAACGTCGATCATATTATAGCATGCCAAGTTAACATACATGTTTTCCCAATATTAAAGATGTCATTATCATGTGTAGGTGGTAATATACAAGATGAAATAAGCGCTAAATTTAAACAAAAGTTAGGTACAATGTATTATTTTTTGACTGAAGAGTTGATTCATTATCTTGAGATAGGATGTGAGATTGGAATGGCTAAAAATTTATTAACAAAATTAAGATCTGTTTTATCCCAACAGTATTCTGGTGATATAACAATATTACCAAATATTGATATGCTTTACAGAATTAATGAATTATTAGCAAATCCTTCAAGGGAGTTTATTTTAAGAGAAACTGTGAATGGGGCAAGAGCCACATGGCCAAAAATTTCGATTATTCAGAATCATTGTGGACAAGAATTTGCTTTAGAGAAAGGAATTAGTTATTTAAAGGGTAAGATTTTGATATCCTCATCAATTAGAAACCCACTGCAATTTTCAGAAGTCCCTGTTGGTCTTGTTCCATCACAGATTGATAAATTTGAAAATGAATCTTCTGCAAAAACTCTTGACGATAATCTGTTAGAAACAGAGTCAGTAAATTCACTTTTATTGTTACCAGACGATTTAAGTTTAAGCAGAAGGTTCACAACTACAAAATTAAACTCTTCGAGAGGAATGTCTCATCAGTCAAGTGCAACGATTCAGAGAAGGAAATCTGACACTTTACCATTTTCTAGACCAAAAGTTCATTCAAAATCTTTTTCCCTAATACAGCCTAACTTTAATTCTGATACTACATCTGTTGCAAAGGAACATAAAATGTTAGTTTTACATAGGGAGTTAATAGATAAGAAATTATCCAAAAAAAATTCAAAGTCAATATTGCATCATGACGATTATAATGTCAAGAAAAATTATCCATTTAATCCTTTGAGTAATTCTAATAGAAATGAAAATTACATTAACCGTTTCCCTCAAAATAAGGGCCTCGTAAGTAAAATATCTTCTGATACTGTTTCACCAAGAGTTAATAAAGAACTTACGAAAATATCAACCGAACCAAATTTTAATAATAAAAAGGGTAATGGAATGTTTTTTACAGAATCAGATAATGACGATTCTATTTCTCAAAGAAGTTCAGTGAGTTATGAACTACCTAGTATTGAAACGGTTCCACAAACAACTGAAGTAACATGGGTTCAGGGTGAATCAACACCTTTAAATAATACTAACAGGTCTATCAAACCAATAGATAATGCTTATGAAACTTCACGCATAGAAGAATTAGGAGACTAAATCACAAATCGAATACTCTTACTCTGGGGTCATCAGAGACCAGAGATACTAATTAGTAAAAATTATTTAGTCAGCCAGTCTGGAAGGCAATATATTTAATATTTAATATTTAATATCTTTTACACTAAATAGAAAATGTGATTCAATTTAAACATATTATTTAAATCTATATGAATTCAATCCAAACTGTTTCCAAACTGGCCTTTCATATACACACTCTAAGTTAGTTACTAGATTTTGGGATTTTAATGCAAGAGAAGTTATATGTGATATTTCTGGGCATCCGTTAATGATAAAATTGTTGAGAGGCTTTCCTCTAAATTTTTTTAAAGATTGTAAAAAATCGTAGACCGCAGCCCCAGTTATGGATTGGTTAAATGATAAGTCAACTACAATTAAGTTTTGTAAATCTGTAGTATAATTTGTTAGTATACGCATGGTTGTACTATCTAATGAACCAAGTTGAGGAAGATAAAATTCTTTTAAATTTGGGGCCATAGATAATAAATAAGGTATTGACAATGAAGTGTTATCTTGACTATCAATATGTACGGAGAAATGGATATAAGGACAATCTCCAATATTTAATGAAGATAGCCTATTATTATTAATAACGGATACAATGTCTAGTATAGATCTTCCACATATAGACGATCCCATAAAATCAAGGCTTTCTAAATTACTAAAATTACTTTCAAAAATTGAATTTATAGTGTTTAGTTCCAGTTTACCACCAATTTTATATTCTCTGAAGGTCAATTTCTTCAGATTATTTGAAATTTTGAATCTGCAACATGCTTTTAGAAATGCAGATAGTTTTGAATTTTTATTATTTTCTAACCAAATTTGTTCTAAATGAGTGAAATTATTGCCAAGCCAATCAAATTGATTATCCGAAATATCATCGAACTCAACACCAGTTATGCATAATGATCGTAAATTAGGCATGTTACAATATTTAAAAATAGAAAACAGAGGGAGATTCTTCACTTTAGTGCTATCACAAATAATCTTTATTGCTTCTAAATTTTCCAAACATGATGGATATGTTTGTAGATTACTCAATTGATAAACACCATAATTAGAATTAGAAATTGGAGCAATGACATTTGGAATTATGAACTCTAACTTTTTTAGATTGGGAAATTTATCTATTAGATCCAGTTCATATGGTTTATCCAATTGTAAGGATATCATTAGCGACAACTCTTCAATAATCGAGTATGGAATGTTGTTTAAAAACCCGTTTAGTTTTGATATTACAGTATTTGGAATTGTTAAAATTACTTGTCGTGTTGATTTTAATATGTATTTTAATAAAATTTTAATGATTCTCAATTCATCAGACCTAAGTTTTGAAGAAAACTTAATAATTTCAATTAATCCTGTACTTTCCGTTCGTCCTTTATATTTATATAGTTCATCATAAAACTTAATAAAAGATGTAGCTTGTTGGTATGTGACATTATTAAGGTTAAAACTCTTGAAAACATTCACTAACATTTTGATTCTTTTATGCCAATTTGTTGAAACAAAAAAAAAGTTGACAATTTCTTTTGTAGTGAAATGTTTGAAAATTAAAGGTAACAACTCTAAAGGGAGTAGTGAGATGAAGTCAATCTGTTCGACCTTATTTTCCAGAATATTATCATCACTTGATTGCTCATTTGAAATAAGGATAACTTCTTGCTTAGTTATGCTCTCACTTTTCAGTTTTTGTTTCTTTTGGTTCTCTTTAATGGGGTCTATTATAACTCTTTTGAACCCAGAAGTTTGTGAAGTAGATCCATCTTTAATTGTTTCCATTAAACAAGGTGAATCTTTAATAATTTGGCCATTCAAAATCAGTCTTGATTTAACCAGATCTTTTTGACGCTTGACAATTTCAATTAAATGTTTAGGAATTTCTATATTAAAAGCATCTGCAGCGTATTGTGCTTGTTTCAAGCCATTTTTATACACTTTGTAAGCCTGACTATCTTTACCCTGTTTCTGCAATATTTTACCCATCATGATATAACCTTTAAGATTGTATGGATCAATATTAATCATTTTTTGTGAACATTCATAAGATTTTTCTAAATTCTGCAACTTATCATATGTTGTACTCAGATTACCATATAACTTCAACAACCTTGGATGATATACTTTTTCAGGGTTATGGAAGCTTGTAGCTGGCAAATTGGCTTCTAATCTTAACTTCTTCAATTTATTCTTATCGTAACTATAAGAAACCTTGATGGCCTTAACAAACAAATCTTTTGCCTTAAGATAATTTTCATTTTTAAAATAGGTTATACCTAAATCCAGTGCTTTTTCAACTACCGATTCATCGCTGTTCATATCTTTGTCAGGATCATGGAACTTCAATACCAACACACCAAAGTCTCACTATACACAACACTCTAGTTTCGTAGCCTTGAATAGCTTAAAATGCAGAAGGAAAAGACATGATACAAAACCTAAAATATATTTAAAACTTGAAGTTTACCAAGGACCATACCTCAAAATACTACTCAGATAAATATTAAACTTTATATATAACATTTTAAGACCTGTTCATCATATCGAGATGAATCATTGGAGTTTAGTCATTTAGGAAAAGTGAAAATCTGGAAATAAAGCTTTGATTGGAAAACTATCACAAACCAAAAAATTTGATAATAATATTATTTGAGATGTTGATACATATAAAAAGAATATATATAATAGCATTTTGTTTGTAGTTCTTCAAAGTTGTTGATAGAAAATGATTGTAAAGCTAGTGTCTAATTCTAAAGGCATCTAAAAGTGTATAGTTTTCAAATTTTACAAGGGTTTTTTTAATTGCACCTAAAATTTATTAAGTGGAGATTTTAATCGTTATTTTGAATTATCTATATCTTAAACATTGCTCTTCTCTTAACTGATCAATAACTTTATTGTTCAAAAATGGCTGTTTCTTTGGGTACGGTTTTTCTGTTGGCTTTTGCTTTGTTAGTGGCCACGTTTGCAGTTGGTGTTATCCCATTATATTATGTGAATAAAAACTTGGAACAAGGTGGGAGTGACCAGAAGATCGCTATACTATCACAATTTGGTGTTGGTATGTTGATTGGAACATCGTTTATGTTAGTCATTCCAGAAGGTGTCAAATCCTGTATCGAATATGACGGTAATGTTGGTTTAAACCTGTTAACTGGGTTTTTAGTGGTTTACTTGCTAGATAGAGCTGTTTCTTGGTTGATGGCAAACTCATCCAAGTTTACTTTCTTTGACAAAGGTAATGATGCTGAGATCCAAAGTGTGAAGGACTTACTAACAAATCCAAAAGTAGCCATAATTTCGATTTTGAAGAATAATGTTGTTTTTGCGCTTTTCATACATGGTATCTCAGATGGTGTGGCATTAGGGACTACATCAAATAATGAACAATTATTGATTGTAGTATTAATTGCTATTGTTGTACACAAAATTCCAGCAGTTCTTTCGCTAACCAGTCTTATGATTTCTAAGCAAAGATTACCAAAATGGCAAGTTCTATCCAATTTATTTGCATTCGCCCTTTCAACCCCATTGGGATATGTTGTGGTATCTATTTTCAATCTGAAAGCATCCGACTCAATGGAGTGGATTGGGGGAAGTTTATTGTTAATGAGCGGTGGTAGCTTGTTATATGCATCCTTCACAGCATTTACGGAAAAGGATCATGACCATATGGGTGACTACGAGCCAACACTAAATACATCTGTATTAGATTCAAATCTTTCACTAGACATCAATCTCGATCTTGACAATTCAGACCCAATCGGAACTCAAAATAAGAGCAATTCATCTCCAATGAACTACATTACATCAAACGACCTTGAATTAAATAAAGAAGAAGACCAAGAACATCCGAAATTACCTTATGATGAATCTGTCTTCACAGTTGCCGGCGTTATCATCCCCGTCATTGTCTCGTTCCTAATTCAAGAATGATCAGCGAAGTGCACCTACCATCGATCGTAATTAAAAAAGATTCACATATATGCGCCGGGACTTAGCATTACTAAAAATGTAAACATATTTTTATAAATTTGATACTCAAAAACTTAAAAAATAAATAACACAATACAATTTCGATGTCGTTTTTACAAGGAAGTGATAACCTGAGTGTATGTGACTGGATGAATTAGTCATTTTCAAAACTGCCAATTCAAATAGTCCTAATATACTGTTGGTGCCTCCATATCCTAATGCATTAGCAATGATAGATTCCGCAACTCAAATCTGACCTCGCCTATCACTGTGTCACTTTATCACTCGAGCTGTCTTCTTGATCTTATTTACTGTCACTTTTTACCTTTTTAACCTTTATTATATGTTCGTGCTGCGTGATATAAAATTTTTCACTCTGGAAAAATTTTAGTGCTTAAGAGATGAGATGAGATGAGATGATCTAGTATTATTTAAATTTAGATTTAAAAGTTAAACAATGCAAATATAAATAAGTATCTTAATAATTTTATATCTGATCTCTTTTTGTCAACATTTCAGTTATTTCTGTTTCGCAGCCAGGTCCATAGAAGAAAAACATCTAAAGGAGATCTTCTTATATCCGTACACTTCGTTATGTCGTCTAAGAAGGGACAAAGCAAAGATGATTTCCCATTGTCAAGGGAAGATGCTACCAAGCTACCTGCCCAATCGTCTCTAGTGTCAGGTGCAGAGGAAATTTCTTTTCCAAGAGGTGGTGCATCTGTATTAACACCGCTAGAATTGAAGCAAGTTGCCAATGAGGCTGCTAACGATGTTTTATTCAGCAATAACGATAAAAAGAAGAGAGGAAGCCCATCCTCTTATTCTAAGAGTAAGAAAGCCAGTAAAAAATCCAAAAAGGCTACTACTGCTGAATCAGAGATAATAGATGACGAAGACGATGAATTTGACATTATTCAACATGTTAATTTCAAAAATTTGAAAGTTGGTTCACAACTATTGGGTCAAATTAGTTCCATTACAAAAAACGATTTATGTATAGCTTTTACGGATGGTATCAACGGTTACGTTCCAATTACAAACATTTCTGAACAGATAACAGATATTTTGACTCAAATTGACCAAGAGATGGCTGATTCCGATAGTGAATCTGAATCCGATGAAGAATATGAATCATCTGATGATGAATCGGAACCAAGGGTAATAAAAGTAAAACCTCAGCTAACAGAGTTATTTAAGGTTGGTCAATGGCTAAGATGTTCAGTTACCGAAAACACCGCATTAGATGGCAGTAACAAGAAAAAACGTAGAATAGAGTTAAGTATTGAACCTTCCGTGGTCAATACATTTAGTGCAGACGATTTAAATAAATTTTCTACTGTTCAATGTTCTGTTAAGAGTATTGAAGACCATGGTGCAACTTTAGGTTTAGGCATTCCAAATATAACTGGTTTCATATCCAAGAAGGATTATAAGAATTTTGAGGAACTAAAACCTGGTTTTGTATTTTTGGCAAATATAGCTAATAAATCGGAAAGAACAGTAACTGTTAATGAAATTTTCACCAAAAAAAATAAAGTGTCTAAAATTTCATCTATTGACTGCGTTGTACCTGGTCAATTAATTGATTTTTTGTGTGAAAAAATCGGTGGTAATGGTATCTTTGGTAAAGTTTTTGGTTCTATTGCTGGTTACATAACTGACATCCATTTAAATACCTTTTCTGAGGAACAATTAAAGAAAGAATTCCCAGTAGGTCAAAATATTCAGGCAAGAGTTATTGGTCTTTTAAAAAATAAAGAAGGTGATAACGTTCTGCTTTTATCTACACAAAGTCATATCATTACATTAGATCCTATATTATCCGAAACAGAAAATTTAGAGGCATTTCCTATCGGTTACATCTTTGAGTCTTCGACAATCAAAGGCCGTGACTCGAGTTATTTATATTTATCGTTAGATAACGAAAGGATTGGTCAAGTTCATAATACAAATATTGGTTCAGCTTTAGAAACTGAGAAAATTCGTGCTAGGGTATTAGGTTATACTTCAGTTGATAACACATTTCAATTATCTACTGATCCAGAAACTCTTGCCAAGAAATATGTTAGAGCATCTGATGTCAAGATTGGTGAAATTTTGACTGGATGTGAAATCACAGCAGTATCTAGTGAGGGTATTCAATTAAAACTCTTTGGAGGTCAATTTATTGCTTTTGTACCACCATTACACATATCCGATACTAAACTGATTTACCCAGAAAGAAAGTTTAAAATCGGTTCTAAAGTTAAAGGTAGAGTTTTAACAGTCAATGATAAAGGTCATATTTTTGTAACTTTAAAGAAAACACTAGTTAACACATCCGATGACGATATTAAAATTATTAAATCTTATGATGATGCTGCTTCAGTAAAAGAATCAAATTCTAAAACAATTGCTACAGTACAACAATTTCGTCCATCGGGTGCTATCGTATCTTTTTATGGTGGTATTCGTGGTTTCATCCCTAATTCCGAAATTTCTGAGGCCTATGTTAAAAAGCCAGAAGACCATCTTAGATTAGGTCAATCAGTTATTATCAAATTACTTGAAGTTTCAAAAGAAAGATCGAGAATAATTGGTTCATGCAAAGTTTCTGCTGCCAAATCCGCTGAACAAAAGAACTTAATAGAATCCTTTATTTTGGGTAGAACCATAGTGGATGTTGAAGTAATTGAAAAAACTAAAGAATCTATTCTAGTTGAAATAAAGGATACAGACTTAAGAGGTGTTATAAACATTGGTCATTTATCCGACTCGAGAATAGAACAAAACAGAGCAGAATTAAAAAAAATAAGAATCGGCTCAAAATTAAGAGGTTTGATTATCGATAAGGATACAAAAACCCAAATTTTTAACATGTCCTTAAAGAAATCTTTAATTAGAGATGCTGAAAAAGAGATTTTACCAATAAATTACCAACAAGTAGTATCCAAAGAAAAATCTACACCACTCCACGGTTATGTTAAAGCAGTTTCTAGTAAAGGTGTGTTCGTTGCCTTTAATGGTAAATTGACTGGTTTAGTACTACCTTATTTTGCTGTTGAAAGTAGGAATGTTGATATTACCAGTACCTATTATGTTAATCAATCTGTCACTGCATACCTTTTGAGATTTGACGATGAAAAAGAGAGATTTTTGTTAACTTTAAGAAATACCCAAGAAAAACCAAAAGAATATAAATCAACATCTATTCCAGTATTAAATCCGGTCGATTCTTCGATATCTAGCTTTGATGAACTTTCTATTGGAAAAATTCTTGACGCTAAAATAACGACAGTTAATAAAAACCAGTTGAATGTCAGTCTCGCTGATAATTTATTTGGAAGAGTTCATGTTGCAGAAGTTTATGACAATCTATATGATGTTAAGGATGTCAAGCATCCATTATCTGCATTCAAAGTTGGCGATACCGTAAAAGTTAAAATTATTGGTTTACATGACTTCGTTAATCACAAGTTCATTCCAACTTTTTCAAATGTTAAACCAAAAAGTATTTTAGAGTTGACAATGAAGCCTTCAGAAATGAAGTCCGAGGAAGTATCTATATTGAAAGCCAGCGATTTAGAGATAGGACAGGAAGTTATGGGTTTTGTTAATAATAAAAAAGATAACACCCTTTGGTTATCAATAACACCATCTCTGCATGCTAAATTATCAACATTTTCTACAAAAGAAACTGCTGGTTTAGTGGAGGAATCTCCGATAGGATCGGTCCTTAAAGTGCAAGTTAAGCACATCGAAACTGATAACAATAGCATCATTGTTACAAAGGAGTCTGAATTTGAATTTTCCTATGATGACGTTAAAATCGGTTCAATAGTAAATGCTAAAATAGTCAAGGTAACTAACAAAATCGTGCTACTGAAATTAAGCAATAATATTAATGGTATTGCATACGTAACAGATGCATTAGATGATTATTCTAAAACTTTACCCGAGGTTTACGGGGATATGATTAATCAACTGGTACCTGCTACTATTTTGTCATATAATGCTGATACTAAGAAAATTAAATTGTCTTTAGGTTCAAAAGATAAGTCATTACCAACTTCTCATGTTGATCTAAAACCAAACGATATTGTTCATGCAATAATCAAGAGTGTTACAGATAAAGGTATTTTTGTCTACTTGAGTTCCAATTTAGATGCTTTTGTTCCTATTTCCAAACTTTCAGACTCGTATTTAAAAGATTGGAAAGCATACTTCAAACCAATGCAACCTGTCGTCGCAAAAATTGTCTCATGTGCCAATGATTCTAGAATTTTGTTAACCTTAAAGGAATCAGAAGTGAACGGTGAATTGCAGGTGCTTAAAACTTATAATGATATTAAGGCTGGAGAGATATTTAGCGGTCATGTTAAAAATGTCACTAATTTTGGTGTGTTTGTTAAACTAGATAATACATTAAATGTTTCTGGTCTAGCTCATTCTTCTGAAGTTGCAGAATCCGTTCCTGAAAATTTACAATCTTTATTTGGTGTTGGTGATAAAGTCAAAGCTTATGTGCTAAAGGTAAACACAGAAAAAAAGCAATTGTCCTTAAGTTTAAAAGCTTCTTATTTCTCGAATCCAAAATCTGAAGATGCTGTTAATGATTCCTCTGATGAAGATGACGATATAATCATGGACGATGGAAATATTTCGGATGATGAATTGGATAGTGAAGAAACTAAATCTACTATCACCAAAAAGAGTGTTATCTCCACAGATGGATTAAGTTTAAGTACTGATTTTGATTGGACAGCTAACATTTTGGACCAAGCACAATCTGACGAGGAATCTGATGAAGATGATGATTTTGTTGATAACAAGAAAACTAGACATAAAAAGAAGAGAGTTTCTGCGGTTGAAGATAAAACTGTTGATATTAATACAAGAGCCCCTGAATCGGTCAGTGACTTTGAGCGTTTGATAATGGGTAATCCAAATTCATCTGTAGTATGGATGAATTACATGGCTTTCCAATTACAATTAAGTGAAATCGATAAAGCTAGGGAAATTGCTGAAAGAGCATTAAAAACTATTAACTTTAGAGAGGAGGCCGAGAAATTAAATATTTGGATTGCTAAGCTAAATTTGGAAAATACTTTTGGTTCAGAAGAAACTTTAGAAGATGTATTTAAAAAAGCTTGTCAATATATGGATTCGTTTACCATGCATTCAAAATTGTTAAGTATTTTGCAAATGAGTGATAAAACAAGCCAAACTGCTGAGCTATTTAAAGCAACTGCCAAGAAATTTGGATCTGAAAAGGTTTCAATATGGATTTCATGGGGCGATTGGTTAATCTCAAATAACCAACCAAATGAAGCACGTAATATTTTATCTTCTGCATTGAAGTCTTTGCCAAAGCATAACCATATTGAAGTGGTCAGGAAGTTTGCTCAATTAGAATATGCTAAGGGAGATCCAGAAAGAGGTCGTTCATTATTTGAAGGTTTGATAGCCGATGCTGCCAAGAGAATCGATATCTGGAATGTTTACATTGATCAAGAAATCAAAATTAAAGATAAAAAGAAGGTAGAAGATTTATTCGAGCGTGTAATACAAAAGAAAATCACAAGAAAACAAGCCAAATTCTTTTTCAATAAGTGGTTGCAATTCGAAGAAACTAATGGCGACGAGAAAAAAATTGGCTATGTTAAAGCTAAAGCTACTGAATTTGTTGAAAGTCACTCAAAATCAACTGAAGATGAACAATAAAAATATTAAATTTTATTATACACTATACTCCCGTTTTGTTATTACAAAGAGATTTATATAGGTTATATTTGTAATAGATTAAAATATGTACATTAATTGAAAACTGAAATGAACTTAATTTTTGTTTTGTACTTGCTTCACGTTAGTTTAAGCGAAAAAAAACTTATCACAAATTCATTAAAAGATGATTTAAACATAAAAAAAATAAAGGCTACTCTTCTTTTTCTTTTGTCATTGATAGTAGGATAACAATAGTATTAATATAGCAATCGAATATAAAACACACCATAAATTATGCCAACTCACTTCAAAAAAGAATATTACTTATTTCTTCTTTGTGGGATTCTCAGTTTGACAGTTTTTACTATAAGAAAAATAGCCGCCGAGACATTCGAATCAAAGAGAGACGAATATTTAAAATATGAATATTTATTATTATGGTCAATAACAGGTGTAAACAATGATTTGAAAAATAATTTTGATTTAAAGTATCAAATACTGAAGAATGCTGTTTTGAAATTCATGCGATTGAAATTAAGCAAACAAAAATTTAATAACTTTCAATATTGTATGTTGAATGACTCTACGTTAACTGACTATGACATGAGAACATTCAATCAAAAATTTCTATTTTGTACCTTATTTCATGAACAATCACAAATTTATAAACTTAGTGTTTTTGAAGTATTTTATCAGCTGTGGAAGTGTATTATCTTACCAATATCAATAGGACTGAACATTCTATTTGCCTTAGCCTATTATAATGATTGGAATGCATTAATACAAATCAAAAAATCGATAAAATCAAAAGCGACTAATAGTAGTTTCAATGCAAAAAATGATAAAAGGGAAAATAGTGCTATCGATATTAGAGAATCTTTTACAACTAAGGCACGTTCATCATTCAGTAATACACATGCACAGCAAGATATTGATTCAAGTTCATTTCAAAGCTTTATCAAGCCAACTATATCTAAAAATTCAAATAGCCAGTTAAATAATAATAGTGTAAAGGATGTTATTGACAAATTAAACGAAAAAGATCAGGTAGAATCGACAGAGGCATCGACATTTTCTTCAGTGTCTTTACCAACTTTATTTTTGAAAAAAAGATCACAAGAAAGCAGTCTTAAAGGCATGGATGTAGTATTTAAAGAAAATGTTGAATACTTAACTGGAACAAAAAGATCAAAAAATGAAGAAATTATTGATAAGCTTAATGACAAACTGGATAGCGCACTACATATATCTTCTGCAGAAGAATTAAATTTACCATCTAAAGAATTAGAATTTAATATATTGAGTGACAATAGAAACGATGACAGAATAAAACAACAACTCAAACAAAATAAAAATTGTATTGATTTTAAGAAAGAGAAAACAAAAATTTCTTTGAATGATAATTTGCCTTTAAATAAAGAAACTTCATTGAATTTTGATCTACTTACTACAAAGGGCAGAGATGAATGGAAAAAACATCTGCTGCAATTGCAACATAACAAAAAGTTGCAAAATGAACAAAATAAAGAAAGGTCTGAAATGCATAAAGAACTAAAATTGCAAACCTCAGACTTACAAAATATTAAGCTCTATGATCCTAGCGGAAAACCTCTAAGAAGAGTTGTAATTCCTGGTATCGGATGGGTACCTCATCAAAGGGCTCAAATAATACTTAATAACAATAAAACAACCAAGACCTAGTTTACATTTTTATTTTGGCTAAATTTTTATCATATGCTTATTTTCGGCTTTTCATGCAAATTAAATTGATGATATATAAATATTACTAAAATTTATTCTATAAAATGATGCTATGTACAGATAATTCCGATCATATTATAATAAAGAATTAGCTGTATTGTTTTATTATTGATCCATCATTAATTGTTATCCTGAAATATATCTATAAAATCCATATATATGTCCGGTTTATATGGCCAATTGTAAAATAAATCTACCAAATAATTCATTTCCTCTATTGTTAATTCACTGGGACATTTATCCAGCAGATCTTGATTCTCTATAGTTTTCTCATAATATTCTTTTGCACCATGTCCCAAAGATTCAACACAATTACGAAGAGTAGTACCTTTTAATATCATTAAATGTTTTGTAACGTAATCCCAATAGTCAAAATCAATATTATTTTCTTTTGGTGTAATTTCAAGTAATGATATTGAATCACTATTATCTGGTAAAACATTAATATTGTCAAATAAAATCGGGTCACATTTATCCATAACTTTTTTATTAAAAGTTTTAATATCCTTAGTGTTCGAAACGGCAACCAAATTTGTGTCTGTTAAGGCTTCTGTTAAAAGGGAGCATTTTGATCTACTTTTATCATAAGGACATGCAAGCAATTTAACGGCAGTTGATGTTGGTAACCATATTAACATTTTTACTAGGCCATATTTCTGCAGCCAATTTCTATTACCTACACAACTTAACCATTGCATAAGTAAAGATTCTGAATTTGGGTTTGTTAAGTTTGCCATTACTAATAGGCTATCATTGATGTGATCGCGAGACTGCTTTACTGGGGTAATTATTTTATCTTTATCAATCATATCTGTGTATGCAGACCACTCATATGGATCCCGAGAATATAAAATAAGTGGAGATTGTTTATAATTACTGGAGATATACTTATTGTAAAAAAGCCTTGATTCCATCAAAATATGTTTCCTGGGCTTATACCTATCATTAAATATTAACGAATGTTGTGCTGGTCCAGGATATAGATCAACAATATCTACTTTGTTGCTAAAATCAGTGTAAATATTCTCCAGTTTTAATTTATCAAATATTTTCTCATGAACCTCTGGATTTAACATATACTTAAAAGAATAAAACTTCTTGATAGAACGTAATGAATCCAAAGATGGAACTTTCAATGACATAATCAAAATAAACCTCCAATGTATAAGATCTTGGTATATTTAAACTACTTTTCTCCACCAACTTTTTGCTTTTGTAACCACTGCAATAAAAACCTAACAACAAGCTTAACACCTAGTACTGAAATGATTTTAACGTAAAATATCAATTGTGTTCTCTTGAAATCTACGTGATAATTTATAAAATTCTTAAAATTCATTAATCATTGGTCTTATTTTTTTAATATTAAAATTTAATAAAACGATATCACGATATCGCCCATTTTAACTGAAAAATATTTTGTGAAATTTATAGGTTTTGAATTATATAAGAAAGTTATTCACTTTGACTAATGATGCTCATTTCAAAGTAAGAGATACATATACTATTAGTTCTAACCTAAGTTATTAAATAGGATATTTTAATACTTTGGAGTAGTTTCTTTTGAAAAACTGTAAAACATCAAAATCGACCTCGGGCAAAATAAATAGGCATCCCATTGTAGAGTGGTTGGTAAAAAAGAGCAAATTATAATTTTGAAATGGCTGTTATTAAAATCAAGAGACTAAGGAAACCTTCAGAAGAAGAGTTACAGGAGATAGAACGTAAACCTACAAAAATACGTATTAAGAGCAAAGATTTGCAAGAATCACCAAAAAAAACCAAGTTGAAGATAAATTTAAAGAAGAAGAAAAATGGAAAAGACACAAACAAAACAAGCACAGATATCAAACATGATGGAAATGGATTAAAGTTAAAATTGAATTTGAAAAAATCTGATGAGAGGTCAAAAAGTGAGCATCAAACACCCCGTATACGGTTGAAACCAATCCGTGTTCCAGGAGAAGGCTATGATTCCGAAGCCTCTGATGTTGAAGACGATCCATTGATAGAGGAAGGTATAATATTGAGAGTTTTACCTCATGCTCAATCGGAGTTTATTAAAAATAGTATTGAGACTGGTGATTACTCTGAGCTTAGTATTAAATGGAAAGGTGCAAGACATGCCGTTGTTTACATCAACTCAATTCCATTTGGTGCTATTCTAGTTAATTTACCAACAGTTGTAGAGGTTCACAAAAGTGTGGACAGAAAAAATCTGATGAAAACAGTTGATTTGTCTCAAATGCTTCTCGTTGTCAACCAGATTGAAGAGGAAGAGGAGGTATTTAAAATTCACCCCCCTGATTCAGAAGATTTGGTAACAAAACATTACGAGAACTACGTGGAAGAAATAAATTCATATAAAAAAAATTTTATTATGGGATATAATGGAGGGCCTTTAACAGAAGCAGAGAGTAATAACATTGATGAGATCATTACAAAAAAGTATGATTATATGCATGGTATAACAGCCCCTCTTTATAATGTTCGTAATAGAAGATTCAGAAGGAAAATGAATCCTCGTGAGTTTGATTATGCAGAAAAAGTGGTTTCAAATTTATTAGAACAGGATGAAAAAGCAGAGGAAGTTACATTTGAACTCGTGGACGAGTCTGATATTCTTAAAAAATCGTCATCAACAAATAATCTTAAAACCACAACACTCGAGCAATCGAAAACTAGTGAACCCTATATTTCATTTGCTCTCGATGATGAGGAAAAAGATGATTTAGATTTAGATTTAGATGAAGCATTCCAAAGTGAAGAAGAAGGTGAAGAAGATATACTTGAGAAAAACGACAAACAATCATTACAAAAATCTACAGATGCTAGGAGTGAAGCAGAAGTCAAAGACTATCAGAATAGGTTGGACGAAACTGGTGATGATGTAGAACAATTTAATGATGAGGATGATGAAGAAGACGAAGATGAAGACGAAGATGAGGATGAAGACGAGTTTGATGAGGAAGAGGATATGGATGGCGGTAAGCGCGATGTTGATGCTAGCGTGAAACATAATGCATTATTGAAGGATGAGCTAAAAGAACTGGAAGCAATTTTGCTCCAGACGGAACAAAAACTTGAAAAAGCTACAAATCCATTATTGAAGTCAAGATTTATAGATAGTATGAAAAAACTAGAAAAGGAATTAGATATGAAGAGACAACAGTTAAAAATAAGTGATGATATTTTGAATCCAAATAAAAATAAGGAAGACCATGAGGAGAACAATGAAGAAGAAGAAGAAGAGGAATCTGAAGAAGAAGATGAGGATGAAGAAGAAGAAGAGGAAGAAGAAGACGAAACACAACAAAACGGACAAACTACTGAGACTGTCCAAAACAAAGATAATTTGATAACTAAAGAGACAGAGGTTGCTGAAGAAGGTACTGAAATACTGGACCAAAATGATTTGGATATGATGATGTTATTCGGAGGGGAAGGAGATGAGGGGGACGAAAGAGGAGAAGAAAATGAAACTGTGGAGAAAGAGGGAGAAAGAGAAGCATAAAGCTAGCCGGCTTCTAGAATTACACTCAACTAATAGAAGACCAATCTTATGTGTATATCGCAACAAAGCACACGCATATACAATATATACACATACTAATGTAACTTTATAAATTAATAGATCATGCTAGATGACAGTATCGTAACTTGAGATTTTGAGCGCCAATACTTACGGCAGCTTGGCTTAGTAGTTTACAGATAACACTAGATCAGGGATATCTTATGCTTCTATAACCACAGTTAACGTTAGTATTGGCATTGCGCTCTTGTTGCATAACTACAATTACTCAACGTACATAGTGATACATAATTACGGGCATTTTTGAAAAAAACAAATTAAGAAAACAACGATTTAAGTATTAAAATGAACAATTAAAACTGAGAATTAAATTTTAAAGGAAGCATAAACAAATATAAATCAAGGCGATTAAAGGATATTTTGCACGCACACAGAATATACTTTGACATAACGGCGAGTGAGAGCTTCTTTGTGATATATCTGTTCAATAGAAGTTGTTTTATTGTCGAGCTTTTATTGACCAAGAAAGCCGCGGTAATAATTTAAATTTTAGAGAAGTCCTTCCCAAAAAATTAGACGCATACATATATAAAAATAGAGACAGATAGGTTTAAATTTGAATTAACTACCTCTATTCACATTATCCGAAGAGCAACGCCAGAACCATTGTTACCATTTTACATTTAATTTAGAGAATGGAAGTTCCTCAGCGCCAATTGACTAGGGAAGAAATAAATAGATGCTATTTGAGATGGCAACAGTTACGTAATGAACATGGCGAAAATGCCCCTAATATCCCCGAGTTCATATATTTTACAAAAGTTTTGCAGGTAGCTGCTAAACAACAACATGCGTTGAAACAACAACACCAAAGTCCAACCGATGACGTTCAAAATGGAACAAACCACACTGATAAGGGTGTGCAAAATGGATCCAATATTATAACTCAAGAGCCAATAGAAGCTCGTAATAGATCCAATGGTAAAAATAATCTTAACACAATCAGTACACCTTCAATTGAATCCCAGCAGGTACCGAATAAACAAGGATATAATGATGAACAAGGAGGTAACGAAAAGGGAGTACATTCAAATTCCATATCACCAACTTCAACAACTAACCACAATGGTATGTTTGTGCAAAATTCAAAAGTACAGAACGCAATTAAGAGGGCGACCACACCAAGAGCTCACGACAATACTACATTTAATAATAATCTTTCCATGGAACAACATCAACAGCAGCAACAACATCAACAACACCAACAGCAACAACATCAACAACATCAACAACATCAACAGCAGCAACAACAGCAACAACAGCAACAACAGCAACAACAGCAACAACCATTAGGAAGAATTGCATTCGACCAAGCACAAATATTAAAGGCTCAAGTAACAGCTTTGAAGTGCTTAGTAAACAAACAACCAATATCGGAATCGTATCAAGTAGCTATAAACAATTCCATAAAAAATCAACCAGACTTCAGAAAACTATTAAAAAGTTTGAGTGATCATTTGAAGGTAAAAACAATTAAACAACAATCGTTATCACAATCACAAGCAAATGACCAAACAGATAATCCTGCCCACATGAAAACTGATACTCCAACATCATTAAACCCACAAAATTCTTCAAATCTGAATTTACGAAATCCATCAAATATTTCTACAAATCAAATTCCTCAACAGCAATTAGATATATCCAAAAAATCTGAAGAAAATGAAATCGAATCTAATAATAACACGGTAAAACTTGAACAGAACACCGAAAACGCAAGTAAATTTCAGGCTGAGGCTAACATCCGTAGTAAAGCAACAGGTACTATTAACAATGATGATACACCATTGAAAAATATATCTAATGGAAAAAATACGGCTGTAGAACAAAATGTGTCTCAACAATCTGTAATCAAAAATGAAAGTAAATCCTCTACAGTAATTGTTGATGAAGAACCACCAAAACAACAAGTACCGATTCCATTTAATGTCTTTAAAAAATTACATCCAACTATCGAACGAGTTGAAGAAGTTGGAAACCCCGATATTATGGTAGATTGTTATACAATGCCCGATCTAAGCGATACACCAGTAAACTACGATAACATTTTTCCAAATTCGCAGAATCATTATATAATGGAACCTGGTTTATTACCACCAGGTGTAGATATTCATGCAGTAACAGAATTGTATCAAACACTGATTGCATTAAATATAGACACTACTGTTGATAATTGCTTGTCTCAATTATTAGATGAAAATCTTGATTCGAAAGCGAAGGAAGATGCTCAGTATGATTATTATGCATTACAACTTCTTCCCTTACAAAAAGCTGTTAGAGGTCACCTTTTGGAATTTGAGTGGCATCAAAATAATCTTTTAACAAATAGTTATCCAAATTTTTTGTCAAAAATGAGAAATATTAATATCCAAGATGCCATTATAACAGAAGAATTATATCACAAGAATGAAGTTCAACAAATTGAAAAAAAGAAAATCAAAAAAGCGAAGCAGTTAGAGACTGTCACCAAATTGTCATCAAACCTTTACACCAAAAATTTAGATAGGAGGTCTAAGCGCATAAAATTTGGTCATAAACTAGTAAATGCCCATGTAAATTATGAAAAAGATGAACAAAAAAGAATCGAGAGACAGGCTAAAGAACGTTTACAAGCATTAAAAGCCAACGATGAAGAAGCCTATATAAAATTATTAGATCAAACAAAAGATACAAGAATTACGCATTTGTTGAAGCAAACAAATTCTTTTTTAGATTCATTAGCTGTAGCAGTTAAAGATCAACAGAAACATACAAAAAATATGATAGATATTCATACCCATGATGAAAAAGAAGATATCTCTGATGTAACTAAAATAGATTCAAATAATATTTCTGATAATGATGATGATACTAATGATAATATTGATTATTATAGCGTCGCTCATAAAATAAAGGAAGTTATCAAAGTCCAACCTTCAATTTTAATCGGTGGTACATTAAAAGAATATCAATTAAAAGGTTTACAATGGATGGTATCTCTATTTAATAACCATCTTAATGGTATCCTTGCAGATGAAATGGGTTTGGGTAAGACTATTCAAACTATATCTTTATTAACTTATCTATATGAAGTTAAACAAATTCATGGCCCATTTTTAGTTATTGTTCCGTTGTCAACCATGACAAATTGGAGCACAGAGTTTGAAAAATGGGCACCTACGTTAAGAACCATTTCGTTCAAGGGTTCACCAAATGAAAGAAAAATGAAACAAGCTTATATTAAAAGCGGCGACTTTGATGTCGTCTTGACGACATTTGAATATATTATTAAAGAAAAGGCATTACTTTCCAAGATTAAATGGGTTCATATGATTATCGATGAAGGTCACAGAATGAAAAATGCCCAATCGAAGCTATCCTTGACTTTAAATACCTTCTATCATTCAGATTATAGATTAATTTTAACTGGTACACCGCTACAAAATAATCTACCCGAATTATGGGCATTGTTGAATTTTGTTTTACCAAAAATTTTCAATTCAGTAAAGTCTTTCGATGAATGGTTTAACACCCCCTTTGCTAATACTGGTGGTCAGGATAAGATTGATTTAACGGAAGAAGAAACACTATTGATTATTAGGAGACTACACAAAGTCCTAAGACCATTTTTGTTACGTCGTTTGAAGAAAGACGTTGAAAAAGATTTGCCAGATAAAGTAGAAAAGGTAATTAAATGTAAAATGAGTGCTTTGCAAAAGACCATGTATGAACAGATGTTAAAACATCGTAGGTTGTTTGTTGGTGAACCAGTAAGTAAAAAATTGGTTGGATTACGTGGATTTAATAATCAACTTATGCAATTGAAGAAAATTTGTAATCATCCATTTGTGTTTGAAGCGGTAGAGGATCAAATCAACCCATCCAGAGAAACTAATGATGAAATTTGGAGAGTTGCTGGGAAATTTGAGCTATTAGAAAGAATTTTACCTAAATTAAAAGCTACAGGCCATAGAGTTTTGATCTTTTTCCAAATGACACAGATTATGGATATCATGGAAGATTTCCTGAGATATAGTAACTTAAAATATTTAAGATTAGATGGCCACACAAAGGCCGATGAACGTAGTGAAATGTTGCCTCTATTTAATAAACCAGATTCTGAATATTTTTGTTTCATTTTATCTACTAGAGCTGGTGGTCTAGGTTTAAACTTACAAACTGCGGATACTGTCATAATTTTTGATACTGATTGGAATCCTCATCAAGATTTACAAGCACAAGATAGAGCTCACAGAATTGGTCAAAAAAATGAGGTTAGAATATTAAGGTTGATCACTGAGAACTCTGTAGAAGAAGTTATTTTGGAAAAGGCACATAAAAAATTGGATATTGATGGTAAAGTCATACAAGCCGGTAAATTTGACAATAAGTCCACTGCAGAAGAACAAGAAGCACTATTGAGATCTTTACTTGAAGCAGAAGATGCTCGTAAAAAAAGAAGAGAAGAAGGTCTTGATGATGAAGGAGAAGAAATGGATGATAGAGAATTAAACGAATTGTTAGCAAGAAATAGTGATGAACTAATTGTTTTTGCAAGATTAGATGAGGAACGTGCTCGTTCAGATTTAGAAAAAGGAATAACTGAGAGATTGTTTGATAAATCAGAGTTGCCTGAAATATATCATCAAGATATGAGTCTTGAAATCGAGAAAGAAGAAGCAGAAAAGAAAAAAGAATATCATGGCAAAAGAGCCAATAGAAAAATTCAAACCTATTCAGATACTTTATCTGAAGCACAGTGGTTAAAACAATTTGAAGTTAGTGACAATGAAGAAGACGTTAATCAAAAAAATGAGAATAGTATTGAAGACAATAACAACAATGCATCCAACGATATCAATAAGGAATTAGAACCAACACTTAATTCTGAGAATGATGAAAAGAAACGTAAATTGGAGGTCAATTTTAAAATTTCCAAAAAGCCGAAGACTGATGCAGGGGAAGTTCACGATCAAAATGAAATTCTAGTTAAGGAAGGTAATGTAAGCGATAATGATTTGAGTAAAATACCATCAAACTCTGGTGATATGGATGGTCAGGGCTTATCTGATTACGATGATGCTTACAATGATCAAAATGCTTCTTCAAATACCAAAGCTAAGGGTCGTGGAAGAGGTAGAGGCCGTGGTAGACCCCGTGGTCGTGGTCGTGGCCGTCCCCGTGGTCGTGGAACAGGAAGAGGTGGATCATCCAATACTTCAAAACGTGGTTTGAAATTTATTCGCAATCCATTATCAGCAACAGAGCCTTTAGAAAAAAGGGAAGAAGTATCGAAATTAGCAGAAAAGCTGTATAAATATGCTTTTAATTATAAAAACTCTGATAATCGAAATCTCTCTGATATTTTTATGATCAAACCATCTAAAAGGCTATATCCAGATTATTATATGATAATTAGATATCCAATGGCGTTGGAAAATATAAAAGTACATTTTGAAACATATGCATATGATACAAATATTGAAATTTTAGAAGATTTTCATTTGATATTTTCTAATGCCAGAATATATAATCATGAAGAATCGTTGGTATATAAGGATTCTTTAGAGTTAGAAAAAGCTATTCAAGAAGAATACCAGAAAATAACGGGTGACACATCTGATATAGATTTCAGTTCTTTCGAAGAACAATATTGTAGCAAACCTCTATCTGAACTTGCTATAGAAGATCATCCTACTAGCATAAATGGCACACCAGAGATAGCAGAATTGCAACCTACAAATAAAACACCTTCAAATACGGCAAATCAAAAATTGCAAAGTCTGGAGAATAATAGGAATGATGGCGAACCATCAACAGATGCTAGACCACCAATGGATGCTAAACAAAATGCTGGTACAATTACATCAAATTCACCTGAAAATAGTTCAGATTCTAAGGATGAAACAGCCAGTTTTTTAGCGAAGGAGACAACAGAAGGTTAATTCTTAGTTTTGCATATATTATAATCCAAACGTTTTATATCCCCAATCCATCAAATTTATATAGTTACAAGTTAATCATTTACGTGTATTTATTAATAAAATAGTTGTATCATTATTATCAAGCTATAACACTGGCATGCATTCAGCAATAATGTATAATATAATCACTTTTAATAAATAGTTCTTTATTTAAATTGTTTTTGTTGAGGCGCTTTAAATTATTTTAATTTATGATGGCGCTCTCAAAAATGTAAGGTTACTCATATTTTTAAGGATCGATAAATCATACAACAAACAAAATAAGATATGTTACATTTCTTGGTTTACTATCAACATTATTTAGTCAATCTTAATTCTACTAGAAGCTTCATAGATACAAATTGTTTTTTAATAAAGAATATCCAAATAAAGTATCATGTCTCAAGGAAGGAAAGCGGCTGAAAGATTGAGTGGTAAGACAGTGTTGATTACTGGTGCATCTTCTGGAATTGGAGAAGCCACTGCAATCGAATATCTAGAAGCTACCAATGGTTATATAACATTGATTTTGACGGCAAGAAGATTTGAACTTTTGAAACAATTGAAAGAAAAGTTAAATTCAGATTACCCAAAGGCAAAAATTCACATTGAAGTTCTAGATGTCACTAAAACTGAAACTATTCAACCATTCTTAGACAACTTACCTACTGAATTTAGAGACATCGATATTTTAATAAACAATGCTGGTAAAGCATTGGGAGCCGATGTTGTTGGTTCGATAGCTACCGATGACATTAAGGGTATGATGGATACTAATGTTATTGGACTAATTGCCATGACACAAGCTGTCCTTCCTATAATGAAAGCTAAAAATTCTGGTGATATTGTAAACCTTGGCTCAATTGCTGGATTGGACCCATATCCAACCGGCTCAATTTACTGTGCTACTAAATTTGCCGTAAGAGCATTTACTCACAGTTTAAGAAAAGAATTGATCAATACTAAAATTAGGGTTTTCTTAATATCTCCTGGTTTGGTAGAAACTGAATTTTCTGTAGTTAGGTACAAAGGAAACAAAGATAAAGCTGACTCTGTATACGAGAATTTGGAACCATTAACTGCTGAAGATATCTCTGATTTGATTGTTTATTCTACTTCCAGAAAACAAAACACGGTCGTTGCAGACAGTTTAATCTTCCCAACGTGTCAAGCTTCCGCTTCCCACATTTACCGTGAGTCTCTGTAAATATGCTAACCGAATGTATAAAATTAGATACTCGATAAATTTATGCCTAAGCACGTAAATATCTATATACTTAGCTCTATGAATATACTTATAATTTTTATGCTTGATTTTTAATCGACACCTTGTCTCGTCTACGCATAACACATGCTATTATTTTAGCACTGATTCTATTTTGGGCAGCAGCGTTTGGAATTCATCATAATCCATCGTGCTTTCCAGTCCTTCATACCTAATAACTTCCACAAAATATTTGTCATAGTTATTCAAAATAGTTGATATATCTGTGACACCGCCTGCTTTCTCAATCAAATATTCAAAGGTCGTTTGTTTATCCCAACCTTGTTCTCTCATTACTTCAGGTAAGAATGTAGCGCTGAGGACAGTTTTCAACACCGGATCTTTATACTTCAGTTCAATACCATGCTTCCCAATTACCCAATCGTTAATATCACCCCTCTTACCAGCCCACTTACTACTATAAATAGTTGTAAAGCTATGTAAAATGTTGCAAGTACATTTTAGCCTTGGAAGTTCTTTCTCTTCAATATCCGGAAACCTGGAGTCTTCTAAAGCAGCAATAAGTGTGTATTTATATATTCCTTCAGATAATGGTAATTTAGCAAACGTTCCAATACACCCCCTTAAAGCATAATCATCGTCTTTACTTAGAGTCAACGTTTTTCTCTTCTTCTTCCAAGTTACAAAAAGTGATTTAGGAATTGAATGATCTAATAACTGATAATTTGGGTAAATAATTAAGCAGATCTTATCCAGCGCTTCTTTGCATTGCTGTTGACTATATGCTTCATTGCGATGCTTAAAATGGTGATACAATGTCCATAAAGCAAAAAAAACGTATGGAGAGCTCTTCTCTGGAGAAGCAGGTGCCATTCTTTCTTTAAATTTAATTGTATCTTTTAATATAACCTATTCCAATATCGGTTTCTTTCCCATTCATTATAAAGCAGTTTTATATGGAATACCTTTTGTATGAAACCTTATTTTATTTCCTTTCAATGCGGTAGCGGTTAAGAATTGGAAGACAACAATTCTTTTACAATACTATTAAACTAAGAGAAACTATATATTTGATGTATATAAAGATTAATCACTCAAATACTGTACATACGCAACAGAGCAAGTTAGTATAATAAAGTAGTCGGTTTTTAAGGCTTAATTTAAAGTTATTTGAAGGATCGTTTACACTTTTATTAGCAAAACCAAAATTGAAAGCATTTGAACCCATAAGATCTGGTTTCCCGTGGTTGAATTTTGGCGTTAACGAAATATTGAATAAGCGATGTTAATTGTTGCCACATTGCAATGTATATTTTTGTTCTTACAGTTGTGCTCAGCAGCAGCTGGTGATGACAAGAATTTTTACAATCACAATCCATACATTATGGAACTAACTGCCAAAACATTTGATAAAGTGGTGAATAAAGGAAATTATTCGACATTAGTCGAGTTTTATGCACCGTGGTGCGGTTATTGTCAGCAATTTCAACCTGTAATGGAACAGACAAGTAAAAAACTGCATGGAATTATGAATGTTGCTGCTGTAAATTGTGATTTGAGTATTAATAAACGATTATGCTCTGAAGAAGGCATTGAAGGATTTCCCACGGTTATGATATATAGACCTATGAGAGTAGACTTTTCGCTACCACCTGACCAAAGGCCACTTTATAGGAAGGCAGGAAAAGTGAAATATGCTGGTGAAAGAAAAGCAGCTCCGCTAATAAATTATGCCTATTCAAAAGTGTTAAATTATGCAAAAAAGGTCACTACTACAAAGACAATTGAGAAGCTTTTAGGATACAATACATCTGAGGATTACACACCTGGAACTAGAGATCTCCAAATGATGTTGTTCACAGAAAAGGATAAAATATTTCCTTTATTGAAAACAATTGCAATTGATTGGTTAGGAGTCATAGACGTCTATCTTGTATCGAAGAGTCGATTGACACCTTTTAATGCTGAAGCATCCCAGTTAAAAGAGTCACATCCAAATATTTCCCTATTCTTAGAACAATTAATATCCAGCCTAATCGAAAGCCGAACTAAGAAGGATAGAAAGCTTGTGATATTTGATAAAGCAAACGATTTATACTACGAATATGATGGTAGTTCACTCAACAAGAACGAGATCGCCAAATTTATCACGGAGAAGACCGGTATTTTACCACTTGAGGGTCCTACAAGCAAGAGAGGTAACATGCTAGAGAACATTTTGAACCCTAGGAAATATAAACCAAACACTAAAACTAAAGCAAAAACCAAAACAAAAAGTAAAGTCAACAACAACAAAGGTCCTAAAAAGAACAACGGCAACAACATTCGCGACGAATTATAGATTTCTGCGAACTGAGCATATGCAGCAGCGTTTACAATCCCCAGGTCAATACCTGAGAGGTTGTGGCAGTTATAGATATACACTATATAGATAATAATTTTGTTTATTAATATTCTGAGCATTGCTTTCCAAGAGCTAAGCACATTTCATATTCATTTGTGAGGTGCCTGTGATTAATTGACGTTTGCAATATCCATTACCCGGTAATATAGCATATAATGCCAATTTATGTTTAAATACTCTATTAACATAAAGCATTTGCAGTTTTAGAAACTAAAACCCAGGTATTTACAAGAAGGTATACTCAATCAATAAGGACTACAGATATTATCAATCCTCTTTTGGAAGTACATTTGAATCCAAGTTTTTTCACTGCAAGAATCCTTTTGTTGTTTAATTAAAACAGACAATTTTGGAGATAATAAGTGCTATAACGGCTTTTACTGAAAACAGAAGTGATGTTAACTAAATATTTTACAAAAGTAAGTGTGAGATTCAATCCATTCGGGAAAGAAGGTATGTAGTTTAAAAGAATTTAGTTTTAAAGGTTTCTATGCCTTTTCGTGAGTTCTTATTTCTTTCTTACTAACTGATCTTTGTGTGCTAGGCGGCACTATTACATGACATAGCCAAGACTGCCAGATTATTCCTCGGCTCGATTCCACCTCTTCAAAGACAGCAAGGTACTACGATTCAAAATGAGCTGCTAACCAGCGGGTCGACCAAAACACCACTGCTTAAGGTGGTATTCAAAGATAAAAAAGAGATGGAAGCCGATCCTTTAACGATGTCTTTCCAGGAAGTGTCGAACCTCTTCGATAGTCATTCTAGAAAATTAGCATTGCAAGAGACCATTGAAAAACAATAGGTTGTTTAGAGCTCATCAAATTTCTGATGTGGCTGAATCTCATCTGATGCCATGATCAGATATTTTCAAAACGGACAACAACAACTCTCTATAGTCAAAAAATAGTCCATTCTCACGATATAAAGCCTTGTATATAGCTTGTAATAAATACAATTGCCTAATACTCTACTGATACGTATTTAACTGCCTTTATGTCTTTATATAACGAATCATTACTGACTATATATTTCTGCATAATTTAAGCTTTGATTTCCAAGGTTACACAATGAAAAATTTTTTGAGATGAGATGAGATGGGATGAGATATAAGAGAAAGAATTAAATCATTTATGAGCTGTTGTGCTGCTTGGAGAGTGGTTATTTCGAATGGACAAATGGTGGCGTAGACCATCGATAATTGAAGGACAATAACTTTGATAATTCCAGTCTACTGAGAGAGATGTCTTATTATTTTAAAAACTTAAAACCTGGTGAAGAATCAGATGATATCAGCGAGGATGATTTAGAAAGCATTTTAAATAAGAGACAACATCATGGAATTGAATCTGAGGAGAGTGACGATGAAATGAAAACTTTATCTTTTGGGTCTTTAAGAAAGGCTAATGTCATGCTGGATGCTGAGGAGAAGAGGGAAAAGAATGTGTCTAACAGAACAAAATTGAGAGCCAAGAATAAAGTAGAACGAGTTGAGGAAGAGGACGATGAACATGCAAAACGTTATCAAGAGGAATCATTCGATGATGATAGTGATAATAACAGTGATGAAGATGCAAGCGAGAATGACGTTGGATTTTTTGAAGAAGATGACCAAAAATCATCTCATCCCAGAAGTTCTAAACAGAAAAAGCATAAACATGCTCCAACTGAACATTCATCAAAAAAACGTGTGTCTAAAATAAGAGACATACCTGGCCTTGACACTACAAGGGGCAAACGAAACCTATATCAGGATATTAGATTTGATAAGTCTATGGGTGAAGCCACAGATATTAATGTCATCAGAAGTCGTTACAAATTTTTAGATGAATACAGACAGAACGAAATAGATGAATTGGAGAGACTATTGCACGATCGTAAATTTATCAGTAAGGTATCAGATAATGAGAAACTGGAAATGGAAGACAGATTAAGAAGTATGAAGTCAAGGCTACAATCGATTAAAAACAAAGATTTGGAAAGAAAGATTGTAAAGGACTATGAAAATGACTTAAATAAAGATAACAAAAATAAGTACCACTTGAAAAAGTCAGATAAACGCAAGGTTATACAAAAGTGGAAGTTTGACCACATGAAGACCAAGCAAAGAGAAAAGGTAATGGAAAGAAAGAGAAAGAAGAGACTGGGTAAAGAATTCAGACAGTTTGAATTCCACCAACAAAGGTAAATAATGTAGTTAAAGTTAGTATATATTTGTCGAAAAGAATATTTATATAAGTGTTAATTAATTTGCATAATCATTTGATATCACTTCCTCCATTAGCAATCCAATCTTCCATCGAGCCTTTGTAAATGCCAGTATTTTTGAAACCATGGAGTTCTGCATATTCTGCTGCATCCGTAGCTCTAATCCCTTTGGCACAAAAGAACACTAGCTCTTTACATTCGTCAGGTTTTTCAAACTTGAATTTCTCTTGAAATTGTTCTTCTGATAAGCTCATGGCATCTGGTGAAGATTTCCAGGGGATATTGAGAGCTCTAGGTATCTTCGATAGTTCTAACTCATACGGTTCACGAACATCGATTAAAAGTTTATTGCTATTTGAATTATCCTTGTTAATCACGATATTTTTCACGTCATTAAACGTATATATATGTTGCTTGAGAAGACAGTTTAAGGAGCTAATGCTTCTAACATTGACTTTACGCAATATTGACTTTAATGTAATTGGATATTTTAGCATAATTCCTTTTGACCAATGGAAATTCTATGGATAGGCTCTGTTAGTATTATAGGAGTTACTCAAGAACTATTAACCATCAAAGGTATGAATAATAAATATATTAATAACGATTCCTTAAATTTAAATAAGTATCCGTCAAAGAAATTTGAATTTTAATGAACAGTGACATCAAAATTTGAATGTTCTTAATTTCATTTGAAATCAAAAATAAGTTAAATTACTTTAATTATGAGAAACAATATTTTTATCTATAATCAACAATTGTTATCAAATAGTTGCCATAGGTTAGTTATGTAGTCGTTATTATAGTATTCTATTATATAGTTTCTAATTATGTTAAAAATTTACGTTTCATATTCTAGTTTAGAATTGATAGGCACTATGAGCATTCTAGCTCGATTAAACTCACATTACTATTGACCTTCATGGATACTGAATATATTTAGTTGCAGTTTCATCTTTTTTTTTAACTAAGTGACTTGTTTGGTTGAATAGATTAATAAATAAGATTGTTCTTTCAATACAGATTCCTTGTCAACCATGGTAATCATAGAATCATTAAACTTCACCCATCTATTGTCATCTAACTTGCAAATACATATGTAATGTCCTTCATTGACTGTCCCTGTATGACATATCACTCCTATTAACTCATAAACAATATCATTTTTTAGTACATTTTCCATGTCATCGTCTGAAGAAGTATGACAATAATTACTCATATTCAAATATGCTGGGTATTCTATGAAGTCATTAAGTTTGCTACTTTGCCCATTTAAATTGTGTTCAAATCTTTTTAATTGCAGTAGTAAAACAGGAGGTAACTTTGAAATAGTTAGTTGCTTAATGGCATCTTGTGTCCCTTGACAATTAGAACAATGGAAACTAAAATCTTTTAATTCTTCTTTCATATGAAAACTATTGAGACACTCATATAGTGTTTTTTTGTCCTTAATATCTAATGATAAATCCATGTATGCTTCTGTGGTTGTTTTAGATTCCTTCTTGCAGTTGGCACATTCTATTGTGCTTTCCAAGAATCCTTGGAATACCTTATGGTAAATACAATTACATAACTGATTAACATCGTTTTGTTTTTCAGTTGTATTGTTATTTACTTTATATTCAGAATGTATTCTATTCATTAAAAATTGCCAAAATTCGTGTGCATCTTGTTGTGAATAACCAACCAAATTTTCATTAATCTTCCATGTACAATTTAAAATATCAATCAAACCACCGTTTTTATCATCTACAGTTTTCTTCTCAGATTCACCAAATAGCTCGAAAACAACTGAATCTAAAGCACAGGATAAACATGATGTAGAATTACGAATTTTGCATTCTTTATAATGAGTCTGATTAAGGGAATGCTTTAAAAAATATGGGTTGCGAACTAGACATTGAATAATACAACTCATATAACAAGTTGATCCCATATTCACTAACCCAGTCAAACCATCCCTAGTGGTATATTTTGGAAATGTTGTGTTCTCTGCAATATAGTTCCAATGTTTGCCTACGTTGGAAAAATTGATTTCTTCGGAATCACCAACATAATCATCACAAATAAAACAATATAACAACCCATTACTGGAATTGATCCCAAAAATATGACCCACTTTCTTGTGATGGTTCAAAAAATGACTTGAATTCCAACACCCACAGTAACCACATTGTAAGCACATAAAAGTTGAACCATTATTGATATAATAACAGTCAGAGCATTTCTTAATATTTAAAAACTTATCCTTGGCATCAGAATGCATCAATATATATTTTGTGGCATTACAAGCTTTTAAGACACCATCACGAGAATTAGGATTTGATAGAACATGATTTATATGCGCACATGAACTCATGTTGTAGCGTATGTTTTAAACAGAATATCCTTCTTATTGAATAAAGTAACTTGTCAGTTAATTCAAATAATAGGTCTTCCTTATTGTAAATGGAAAGTGTTCAGTGTTCTTTATATTCATAAACACTACAGTAATCAAAAATCGGACGCAATATATTATTCAGGTCAGAAACTGTAAATTATAAGCTAATTAACTTTATTAAATTCCCTGTTCCAAAGTAGCCAACTCACAATAATCTGTAAACTATCGAAGATAGTTTCAATGTTTGGTCTTATTTATAAAATTGATCCTTTGAAATTCTCTTAGAACCTTTTGATCTGAAATTTTTTTCTTGTGGTATTAAGAATATTGAAATATGCGATGAGGTATTCATCATCAGTAATGAAAAAATATCGAAATTACTGGCCATCCTATGGCATTACAAAAGTTAACCTTAAAGCATAGGTAAACCCAATTAGTAACAAGAGGATATTGAATATTAAGACTATCTTTGATTAATTAGTATTGAGAATTTAAGCTAGTGAAATTTTGTTGGTTAACAGTGCGACACAGATATATTGAAAGAGTACAGGTATGGTACTTTGATAAAAAATATATATAGAAAAACAGGTCGTAACCGCTAAACAATTGAGTCAATATAATGTTTAAGAAGATTTTAATGCTGCACGGACTGGCCCAATCTGGGGAATATTTTGCTTCCAAGACGAAAGGATTCAGACAAGTATTAGAGGCAGAAGGATATGAATTAGTATATGCCACTGCTCCAAATTGCTATACTCCTGCTGACGTTCCAGATGAGTATTCTGAAGTATTAGAAGTGCAAAATAATAATACAGTTTTAGCATGGATCGAAGATAATAGAAACGAAAATACTTATAGAATACCACAGTCAACTTTTGACTATTTACACGATTTAGTGATAAAGGAAGGTCCTTTTATAGGGGTTGTAGGTTTTAGTCAAGGTGCAGGTATAGCTGGCTATTTAGCGACAAATTTTAACCAATTACTTAATTTGACTATTGAACAACAGCCAATAATGAAATTCTGTATATTTTTTTCTGGTTTCAAATTACAACCACAGCAGTATCAAAAACAGTATAATGACAATCCTATAAAGATCCCGACATTACATGTACAGGGGGAGTTAGATACGATTACTGAATATTCAAGAGTAGAAGAATTGTATAACGTTTGTGACGTCCAAACTAGGAAGCTCTTAAAGCATGGGGGTGGCCATTATGTTCCAAATTCAAAGGGATTTTTGAAAAAGGTGGTAGAATGGGTAAATTAATTAATACTGCATTTAAAAAGCTTTTATCTTTTACAATTCCATAGTTAATTATCTATTCAATATTTGATATTTAAACATTTTATTATGCTATTTCAAATGGCAGATATTTATATTATAATCATTAATAGTCTATAATAAATTATATATTTAGCAATTTTAAAAAAAATCCTTGTAGTGAAGAGGGTTCTCTTCTATAACACCGATATCAGCTTGCTCTAAATCTAACCAAGTTACATCTTTGAAGTCTGAATTATTGCTTGTTTGGTTCTCTAAATCAGTACCTACTTTAGCAATTAAAGCAATGGCATCATAACCACCAGCTCCTGGAACCATACCAGTTAATACACCATCTAATTGCAAACATTTATCTATTAATTCTGTTTGCACCTTAGGTTCAATGTCAGCACCTGATTCGTTAGTTATCAGTCTAAAATTTTCACGAATATCTGAAACAGCAGTCTTTATATTGGCCAATTCTGGATACTGACTAATATTTTCATGATCGTCTATTAAGTGGTTAATTAATGTTTGATATTTTGTTTTATCTTGAGCATAAAGTTTATTCAATTCAGTGACATACTTGATAAAATTTCTATTGTCTTCATCAATTTTAGTATATATTTCTAAACTGTGAGGTAGATTATTATCATACCAAGCGTTAACTTTGGCTACTAATTTAGTAGTTTCTGAACCACTATTAACATCTCCCATAATCAATCTCAATCCAGGTGGTAGTCTAATCCTGTCATTTCTAATATCCCAGTTTGTTTCATCAATCAACCTAACTAATGCTTCTTGGTAATCTTTAATAGTTCCTATATCAAACGCTGCAGGTAAAGAGCTAATTAATATTTGGGCAAATCTCTTGTAAACAATTGAACCAAATGTAGCAGCCGCAACATCAAATCCACTACCAACCTTTCCTTGAGCCTGACAATGAGCAACTTGGGTCAAGTTATGAATGACATTTAGATCTTTCGCCGATGTAACATCTAATGAATTGTTAAAGACTGAAACTAGAGCTGTTGTGACCACAGTCACTAATCCAGCAGAAGAACCTAAACCAGTTTTAGGAACTTTCGTAATAGTATTTCTATGAAAATTGAATTGTTTGTATTGGTTTTCCTTGATTAATGAATCATTTTGGGAATGATACCCAGCGTCTGAGAAAATTTCAATATTGATGTCAGGAGAAGCAGAGGCTGTAGGTTTGAAATAATTGAATACATTAAACAATGCCATTTTCAAAAATGGATTATTTAAACCATTTATTTCTTCTGGAAAATACCCACCATTTATAAATTTCAATTCATAAACCCATTTATCGTTGTTGAATTGACTACTTGAGACTGTCACATGTATTTTATCGGACTTCATTTTATCATCTGCATTATTAACATTGACAACTGAATGCATTCTTGAAGAAAGAGCAATAACATAGGATATATATTTTGGGTCTAACACCAAGTATCCTCCCGCTAACATAGCTTTACCAGGAGCACTGAATGCTCTGCCATTTTCAATCATATTCTATAGTTTTGAACCGTTATACTTTACCAATTGGATATATAGTTCTAGCAGGAAATGTTAAAAATAATTAAATTAAACTTCAAAAAGGATAAACTTACTAAAATAACTAACATAACCCTTAATAATAACTGTATATACAATTCAATTATTCCAGCTCTAACCTTATTCTCTATTAGTCTCAGCTTTATATCTTCAAGAGTGAAATTTTTTGAAATTCTTATACGCATAATAGAAAACATCGAACTTATTATTTTAAAGACCCATAAAATATAGCAATCTATTTTAAATTTATATGTTGTAAATCAGTAAAGGGTATACATTGTGTGCAGTAGAGGGATCTGATATTGCTGTTCAGAGGGTGTGGATTAGGTATTTGAAGTTGAACCAAAGTGAATAGCTTATAATGTATGGCAACAGTGTTGTGATCAGTTATTTTGACCCATTTGATAATTTCGAAAATGTCAGATCTGAATTTTTACAATTAGTACCATTCCAAAATATACATTGGAAAACAAACAATGGTACTATAAGGACAGTTGAAAGTTTGCCTGTTGATTTTGTTGTGGAGGAACCAGGTAACTCGAATACGGAAGCTACTCCTGCATATTCTCCGTTTATTAGATTATTGGTTGTATCGTGTAAGTCTATCGATGAATATCGAGCCAAGGTTCGGCCACTAGTTAAACATTGGTTGTCTTCAATTACCAACGAGAATGATGTTCATATGGCATCTACACCTATGATCTTCTTGTATGCAAACACCGAGGTTGTTGATTCTAATTTATTCAAATCTGTTTCACTATTGGAGAAGTTCTCAAAAGATTTTCCCACTACTAAAACTTTAGAAATTAAATCAGTATATAAATCTCCGAAAGAGAAAGAAGATTTTTGGTTACATTTTGCCAACCAATTGAAGAATTCTATATTAAATAATTTTCAAGAGAGGTTAAATGAATATGACCGTAAATTGAAGGAGAGTAAAGAATATTTTGAAGAACTACTTTTAAGAGAGAAATTAATGGCTTTATATTTATCTTTCAAGATAAACGAAGAAGCAACTTTTCAGTTAAATGAAATTAGACAAGCAATCATGATAAAAGATAAAGTAGATCTTCCCAAGGGTAAATTAGAGTTACAAACGGAGCCAGCGTCATATAATAATGCCGAATCAATAGTAGATATGCTAAAAAATAAAACAATTACCAAATTTAAATTGTATAAATATTTTTTTGTTCAGAAATACAACTTAATATTAACAAATGCAAATAAGAATCAACAATGTATAAATATCTTCAAATTAACAAGAGAATTTATTAAGTATATCAATACTTGTTACAATGATGATAAGGGGAAGTTAAAATTTCAATATTATTTTTTAATGTCAGTTATCAAAATGTTACCCAAAGATGAATTGTCTGACTCTTCAATATATTACGAGATTTATGCAGAGATTTTATTGCTAATCAGAGATATATGGTTACATGGTATATTTATAAATTCAAATTTGCATATATATGGAAAGGATTATTGGGGGGATGAACTCACTAAATATGATTTTGATATTGTCGAGAAAACTTTTGTAAACGAGGATGTTTTTCAAGAGAATTTTCTACTAAAAACCAAAGAAATATTAACTTACTATAATAAAGCTTCTACGAAACGCCAACGTATAGTAGATATATTATCGATTGAAATAGGCCGTTTACATTATCAAAGAAATGAATATGAAAAGGCTGTTGCTATATTTTTATCCTGTTACGAATACTATACACAAACTAATTGGACTGTCATAGGTTTAAATATCCTTAAAATATTTGTAGATTCTTTGAGTAAATGTGAACATTTATCAACATTAAACATAGAAAATGAAGATATTCCGGTTGCCACAGCCCTCGGAAATGCATATCTTAATATTATTAAATTAGTTGACAACTTGGACGAGAAAAATATTTGGTGGGATAAATTTCTAAAAATACAAGAAGAATCATCAACTGACTTGGTACACACTACCGATGATCTTTTCGAGATAGAGATAACTTCATCTGTCAACTTAAATGGTCCCAACCTCTATAGCATCGACGTTCTATTAACAAACTCCGGATTTCCAAAAGATGTTAGTGCAGACACAGTGATATTGACATTGAAAAATAACGATGATGCTTTTATAATTTTTACTGAAAATGATTTAATTATTACAAAAAAGCTAAAAAAATTTAATTTGAAATGTCCAAAAATTATTTTCGGTTCTTTTGAAATAGTATCATTGGAAATTGTTTTACGAGATACCACGTTTATTAAAGAATTCAATAATGATCATACTTTTGATAAAATTAACATTGTAGAATTGTATGATGAATCAGGGGTTAATATTGATATATACCAATCTAAAGAATTGAATTTACACTCAAACAGTCTTCAATTATTACTTACAAATTGCGAAAAGTTAGACTTGCTTGAAATAGAATTAACTGTTGAAAAAACCAATGGTATTTACCCAATAAGTTTTTCCAAAGATTCTAATTTAAGTAACTTATTGGTTACTAAGGACAATATGATTAACTCATTCGATTATTATTGTAACTCTCAAATAAAATCATTCAAGTTAAAGATATATTCTGTTTTCAAGAAAGATCATTCTGAAACATTATATAGTGAAACAAGGATTGTTGAGCTTGATGCATATTTACCTGTGTCAGTTTCTATTGAAGAGATATTTAAAAAAGAATTTTTATGCTTCAAATTTCATTTAAATTCATCTTTGAAAACAGATCCAGTACTACTTCATAGATCCAGTTTGTTGCCACCTAAAGGTAAAGAGTGTTTTACCATATATGGGGATTTCAAACCAGAATTACCTATCTTCCTATCTGATGATTTTTCTAAAAGTTGCACGAATTGTTATACTATCAAATCTAGTGAGAAATTTGATGAGGATGATGTATTTACATTAAGTGTCAAATATATGCTTTGCAAAGAACAACTTGATAAATTAGTAACAGAGGCTATTTTAGTTGAAGGAGATGTTCAATGGTTTAAAGGATTTGAAAAATGGAAATTATTTTGGAAAAATAGCTTTCTACCAATGCTGAAATATAATTTTGATGAATTTAAGACGAGCAATAAGATTATGCTTGAAGACGGGTGTATTAACATTAAAGATATTAGCATCTACCTAAAAAAATTGTCAATGGAACCTTGCGTCATAAAAAAAATCCTAAACTGCCTAACCGATCTTTCAAATGGTATTGTAATGAACCAAATTGATATTATCGCATATACTAAAAACATTAAACCTCATCAATTTTTAGTTCCAGTTGAATTTCCAAAATTTGAATATTTTTTCCATGTGTCATTCGAACCTGTGGAAAGCTTTGATTACTTATATGTAACGAACCCTGTTAAGTTTAAATTAAAAGTAAAAAACATGAGTACTATTTGGAAGCGAAAATTAAGTGATAAACGTTTCAAGATTAGTATTGCTAGTAGTAACAAATGGCTAATACATGGTAAGAAAAGCACAGAATTATTTCTACCAGAATTAGAACTTCACCTAGTTTTAATACCATTGGAAAGAGGTTATCTGGAATTACCTAAAATTGGGATCATAGACTTGAATGGCGAAACTATGAAATTAGACAATTCAAGTGCAAATTCTACCTTTTTAATTTTATGAATCATTCCAATAATAGCTCAACAGATAAATATTCTTTTACTGGAATTGGTGTTTATCTTTTTAAGTAGAATATATAATTAATTACATAGAACATTTAAATGCATATAACTTAATACCACTTTGGTTTATTATGGTTCTTAAATATTTGAGTTTTCAATTGCTTGAAGCAAAAAACTTGCTTCTGGCTTCTTACTAGTTACATTTGGTGTCATACCAATATTATGCAAATATTTTTCAGTCGTTGGTCCTATGCTTGCTATCCTGAATTCTATACCATTAGAATACCGTTCTTTCAAGTATGTTAATATATGGCGTGTGCCTTGAGGACTAAAAACAACTACCCAGGCACCGTGTTTGTAATGTTTTTGAAAATCATCTAGACTATCTGTTTTATCTTCTGTTTTATACACTACAACCTCTTTAACCTTTAAATGTTTACTATATAACTTCTTTGGTATAATATCTCTACGAATTTCACCGACTAAGAATAAAATTTCATTTATATTATCAGGATTGTTAACCATCTTCTTATCTTTACCATTTAAAAGATCTTCTATAACAATATCAGCTAATATATCACCATTACCAGCCTCTGAACCTCCAATGATATTTATAAAACCTATATTTTTGAGAAATTTTGCTGTAGTTGGACCTACAGTATATACTCTTTTGTTCAGTAGAATACCTCTTGAAACCTCATCCAGAGCTGGTAAAACTTTATCATGTAGGCATTCCACTGTTCTTTGAGAAGTTATTATCAAACATGGTAGATTCTTTAGATAATTAAGATCTTTTAGCAAATCTAGGATCTCTTCAGGTATATGTGTATGAGTAATCAATGGAACAAATATTGGGCTGTAGTTCGCATTTTCAAATACTTTCTGGTAGTTGTCAAGTTGTTTAGTCTGATTCTTCAGTAGTATTACCTTCTTAGACATTATAGTATGTACCTGCTATTGTATTTATCTTGCTACTGCTCCTTTCAAACTTTGGTAAAAACAAATATTTCTGTTTTTTATAGATATAAATAAAATAGGAACCCGATTTCTTATATCATCAATAATTCTACATTTTATTTCCTTATTTATTAATCCTTTTTTCAAAATATAAGTAATATTATAAATTAGAACATTGGTTATCTAATAGGTTAGTTGCAAGCTCCATATAGGTAAGGGCTAATAATAATAGATCAGTTTATTCCTTATGGGTGCGTCAATATTATATTCTGATTTTTTTCCTAAATTAGGTAGTAGGAGTAAGGATAAAACTAGTTCTCCTGTAGACGGTTATTTTAAGCCAGGTAGTCACAAGAATGGTATAAACTCGACTGGCTACGCCTACATCGATCATGTTGATAATAGCCTACAATTGCCTGCTTCTGCTAATTTTAGAAGTGATTTGTTGGAAGGCCTAGATCAGTTTTCTTCAACTGCCATGAAGAGTCAGGAATCACAAGATGATTATAAATTAGGAGGTTATCATACTGCATACATTGGCGAGAAATACAAGAATAATAGGTACAGAATTGTTAAGAAATTAGGATGGGGTCATTTCTCAACAGTATGGTTAGCATCAGACGAAATTACTAAAAAATTTGTTGCTCTAAAAATCTTAAAAAGTGATCCTCTTTATACTGCCGCTGCAATTGATGAAATAAAAATACTGAATTCTATTACTGGTAATGAACCTAAAGATACTTATGGTGGCTTTAAACATATTTTGAAGCTATTTGACGATTTTATTCATAAGGGACCAAATGGATCTCATATTGTAATGGTATTTGAAGTTTTAGGTGAAAATTTATCAGTATTACAATCGTATATGGATGATAGAAAGATCCCAATACCTATTGTCAAACAAATAGCAAAACAATTGCTATTAGCACTTGATTATTTACATAGAAAATGTGGGATAATTCACGCTGATATCAAACCAGAAAATACTCTTGTTGAAGCACAAGATTTGAATAATATAATTGATATGTTATTCATAGATAAAAGAGGACAAGATCATATTTTACTTCAAAAATGGAATAATACATTAAATGAATCCAACAAGCAAATAGGTTCACAAGTTAGACAAACAATTGAAAGCCCAGTCAAACAACATCATCCAAATAAGTATTATGCAACAGACAATAATTCAAGGCTGTCTCTTTTAGAATCCCATTCTTTGAAGCCAAATGATAAAAGTAAAGATAGTGATTCTAATATCAATACAGCTAATATGATAAACATAAAATTAGTTGATTTCGGCAATTCTTCATGGTATAATAACCATTTTTCAAATGTAATACAAACAAGGGAATATAGGGCACCTGAGGTAATACTTGGCGGACCATGGGGTTCTAGTGCTGATATGTGGTCTATATCTTGTTTAATATATGAACTTATTACAGGAGAACCTTTATTTTCACCGGATGCCGGCCATTCATATTCCAAGGATGATGATCATCTTGCACAAATCATTGAGTTTTTAGGACATTTTCCCCAAGAAGCTTTAAATAATTTCATAGATACAAAAAAGTTTTTCAACAAGAAAATGCAGTTAAGGAACATATCAAATTTAAAGGTCACTTCTTTAAGTGATGTCTTGATAGAAAGACACGGGTTTTCTGAGGATACCGCAATCGAAATATCTGATTTTTTACTACCAATGTTGAGGTTAGATAACGCCAAAAGATCTGATGCAGGTAGCATGGTTAACCATCCATGGTTAAAAGATACAATTGGATTAAAAAATATTGAAGTTAGGGACAGAAAAGCTTATCAAGTGGGATCAGATATTCCTGGTTGGTCGGAAGAATATACTACTAAAATTGATTAATTTTGTTCTTTCGCTGTATATCCACCCATGTAAGTTTCGGCATATTGTATGATAATATTCATTTATAGACAACAACAATTAGTTTATAACTTTTAAAATCACAATGTAATTATTAAGTAAATATATAGTGAATACATAACTTATATTGAAGCGGTGTGATATCTCATCTTCAGAACAAAATTATCACAATATATAAGGTGGATAGAACTTCAAGTATAGTGGACTCATTATTATTAATTACACAAGTGCAGTTAGAAGACCACTTATAAATACAAATAGTCCTATATTTTTTTGATAGTTAATATTGGCTTCACCCCTTGAAGACGATACAGATGATGAAGTTGATGATGAAGTTGATGAGGCTGATGACGAGGAAGAAGATGAAATACTGGTGCTTGTAGAAGAAGTAGATCTGGGTGTACTATTAGTAGAGGCAGAGACTGTAGCTGAGACTTTGACTGCATTAACCAAATTTGTAGAATCATAGCTGATAATTGCTGAAGATACTACTTCATTGTCTGTATTTTTAATAGTATAACTAAATGTTGTTGGAGCAGCATAATCCGTTAAAATGCTACCCGTGTTGTTACCGTTGACACCATTTTCAATTAAACTTGAAATTGCACTTGGTTGATCTGGTAAACTAAAGCTGTTTACACCAAAACTTTCATAAATCGAAGTAATAACTGAAGCATCACATAAATATGTGGATGCTGCTGCATCCAAATCTTTTTCGTAAATAGTTGGAATTTCCACTGATTTAAATTGATTCTTCAAATTCACAAAATCTGCCTTATAGGTCAAATCACCAGTACTATCGTCAATTTTCACCAAACCATAGTTGTTTGCTTCTTCATTAAATTCATATACCAAACCACCAGAAAATAAATCAATTAGACCGTCATATAAACCATCAGACACTTCATCAAATGTTCTAGGTGTATTTTTGTTACAACCATACTCAGAAAATAATAAAGGAATCACAGCATCTGAAAAAGTGGAATTTAAAACGTCATATCCAGATGTTGACCATGTAGAAGTTCCCGAACACCAACTATATGTGTTCAAACCGTAAAAATCAGATCTTGACTCGTCGAGGACTTCACTAATACCAGTGCCATTTAATACGTTGCATTGTAAGTAATCAAAAGTAGCCAGTCTCAATTCAGTGTTGTCCGCAGCAGAATAACCAACCGGAATGGTTCTATTAGCATGTTTCTTTATATATTGCTTCATATCCCTTTGAACAGCACGAACGTATGGTGGATCCAAAGTGGCATAGTTATTTTCGTCATTGATAATTTCGTTACCTGCAAAGAAACCTAACACATTTGGATAATTTTTAAAGGCATCAATAAACTTGAACACCCTAGTCAAATAAACCGAATTGTATGAACCAACTGGATCCGCACGATTTAAACTCTCACCATATGAACCAGCATTGACGTCTAATAAAACATAAATACCAGCATTATTCCAGATGGTCATACACTCATCATGATTTAAATCTGGATTCAAAGAATAAATTCTCACTGTATTTATACCCAATTGTTGAAAAGCAAAAGCGTCCCTTGCACAAATTTCTGGGTCAGTCAAAGCATCCTCACCAGAAGAAGCATCATAACCAGAAGCCCCACCTGGCAAATAATCTATACCTTTTATAAAAAATACAGTATTCTCCGAAGGATCGTTATCTTCAGATGCAGGTCTGATGAAACGTGAGTCCTTGATATGAATAGGTAACACAGCTTCAACCAAAAGCGGAGAGCACGCTAGAAGACTCAACAACAACTTTTTAGAAAGCATTCTTTAAAATTTTATCTGATATGGTTACTTTCCTATACAATTTCAAGAATAATTATATTACACATTGAATCTCAATCGCACTTGAGTCCAAACAGTTGTTTGTTTATATATATTTGATCTTGGCATAAAATATCATAAATCTCGCAAAACAACCACTCGGTAAATAAACATAACTCGAAATAACCTCAAAACTGGCAACCGTTTCCCCAAAAGGCACAAGGACATTGGAAGCTCTTACCAGGGTATCCAGAGGAACTGTACAAACAACAAGAATAGCAACATATTCTTTGGCAACGCAAAACAAAGCAATTAAGCACCTATAGTGATACAGTTACTCTAATTGTAAGTTTCCAAATAAGTTGCTATCAATTGATCTCAAATGTTGTGCAGTATTTTATTAGACATTCTCCGATTTGGGTCCAAAATCTCATCGCATTTTGCTCGATATTTGTTTCGTGTCGCGTTCAAAACTTCTAAAAAGGAAAGCATTGAATACTGATTTTGTTTGATGTAAAAGATTACACCTTAGACAATAAAGTATAACATGTAAAAAAGAGTCTGATGTGCTTAAATTAACGAACAGAGATGCAGGTTTGCAGCTTCACGTAGCTCTTGTAGCCAATGTCAGTGTTACATAGTAATTGCATATACAGTGAAATTCTCAAAATGTTAAATGAGGGTATTTCAACAGGGTAATATATATATATATATATATCTACATGTATCTTCACATAAATACACACACGCACATACACACAGATATTTTGGTTTATATTTGCGTGCTTGTTTAATATTCAGAGGGTTGGTTTATGCAATCGAACCTATTTAAAGATGGAATCAGTATGAGTGATAATTCAATACATTTTTGCAATCTGTAGAACTATCATATTTGGTTATTCTTGTTTTATAATTCATCTTTAAACTTTTGGCTGTCAGGCGTCTGAACACGTGGGACAATGACCACATAATCAATATAAAGGTCACCAAATTTTTGAGTTCCTTGAACGGGCATACCAAAGCCTTCTACTTTTTCAATTTCTTTGTTGAGAACCGGAACACCAACATCTCTGGAAATAAAAACATCTCTTGAGTGATCAAAAAATGCAATGGTTCTATTCCAACCGCCCTCGACAGATTCTTTGAAAGTTAATGCTTCTGTTCTGAACAAATCGTTACCGCGCCTTCTGTAACCCATATTTTCCTGTGCAAGTTCTTGGAACTGTACTAACAAGTCACCAGCCTCCATATTCAATTCTTTATCACCGGCATTTTCTATAACCTTCAAGAAGTCTCTTGGAGCACCTGCTGGAAGATTGACGCTGATATCCTTAGTTTTTGTTACAAGCTTTTCACCCTTACAGACCTTACAATGATTTTTAATTGTGGAACCCGAACCATGACATTTTGGACATTGTGTATGCATTTGTTGTGTGACTGGTCCCATTCTAATAACTTGAACAACAAAACCTGCACCACCACATTCATTACATTTATGGACCTTTCCATCTTCAGACCCGGAACCATTACAATGATCGCATACATCTTTGAAATTCATTTGAAAATTTATTTCTGAACCACTGAAATATTCTCTTAGCGTAATAGGATAAAGAATTTGGACACTTTGAGCTTTCCTTTGTTGATTATTTCCTGGAAAGCCACCAAAACCTCCAAAATTACCTCTACCACCGCCAAACATCTGGTTGAATAGATCAAAAGGATCGTGAAACCCACCTGGTCCTCCTGGTCCCTGCCCACCATTTTGGAATGCATCTGAACCAAACTGATCATACGATCTTCTTTTCTCTGGATCGCTAAGTACTTCGTAAGCTTCACCAATTTCAATAAATTTATTATGTGCGTCTTCGTCATTCGGATTTTTATCTGGATGATATTTCTTAGATAACTGTCTGTAAGCAGACTTAATTGCCTTTTCAGATGCCTCTTTCGGTATTCCCAAAATATTGTAGTAATCTTTACCGGCCAAAATACATGGGATGAGATACACTGAAGCTAACAACACAATAATAAGATTGTACACACTAAACCTTAATAACATTGTTATTTCGAATAATGGAGTTGTACTTTTGGAAGTTTCAATTAAATTACAAAAGCGCTAAGATATCCTCAAAAGATATAGTGGATTATTTTCTTCTCAACACTCAGTTCATCAACTCAAATGAATTCTAAATTTAAAATACTCAATTGAATACTAACGATTATAATCTAGAGTTTTATTGTTCTTAGAGAGCTTCAATATTCCCGTTTTACAATTTTGAAATAAATGAAATTTCCTCGCTGTCCATAATACATAATAAGGTTACCCGAAAAAAAGATCTAACTTTGATTAAGAAGTGTCACATAAGGCATATGCGACACTACATCATACGTTTATTATAACCCAAAGCACGGCAGCAACGTAATATTCAAGTCCTCACAGTAAGATTTAGATAGTAACCACAAGTTTCATAAAATAAAAGAACGACTTTGAAATAGGAATTATTAATCAACGTTTTCCTATATTTGCATTTAAATACATCCTACGTTACCATAGGTAAACTTCTGAATCGTGATAGGTAATAATATTTTATCTTTTTCAGATAGTTAATTTATACAACGTTATATAGTTTATTACAATAGGTAATAATTAAACTATTTGTGTTTGTTTGGTTTTTACTGTTCTTTTTTGGAAATGTTGTAAAATATATATATTTCACAGTCCTCAAAAAAGCGTCACAAAACGAAGCTGTAAATAAATATTGGTATAGAATGTAATAAAAATACCTTCTAAATAAATATCTAGTACCATTACTCAAGTTAATATATATTATTCCTAAAAAATAACCAGTATAAATTACAAGTTAGAAAGAATATAAAGTAACTTATTGACTAATGTTTCAATATTTTACACCAAAGCACCAAAAGCTGATTAACGCTTGCTACAAAAATGAACAAGGCAACCCTCCCAATCCCAATATATACTCAACTAACGAATTGTTGTCAAACTTAAAGGAAAATAGAATTAAATTGAGCAAAGTACTCAATTATATTATGGTTAAAGTAAATTCAGATCTGAAACAAAAAAGATATGGCAAAATTATTACCTCAATTAATTTATTATTTTATCTTATTAAAAATGAAGAAAAAGAAGTACCCATTCTTATTAAAATTATATCCAAACTATTCATTACTATAATGTCCAATGAATCAATTAATTGGAATAAAGAAATCATAGAAAATATAGAATATGTCATACATTATGTTTCAAAGTTTAGGACTGTTGAATTGTTGAGCAAGACGTCTGATCGAGTTTCTGTAACTGATATGTATATCAATACAATGAAAATGTTTATTGAAATTGGTATAAATATCTATCATGATCCTGAATTGATATTGAAAGGCTGTATAAATTTTGGATATTTTTCTAATCTAATCGTAAACAATTCGTCTAGAAACCTTTTAAGAGATGTGACAAATATTATTATGGAGCAATTAATTATAAATTTCCCTGAATTTAAATCATTAATTATCACCAAAGATCTAGGAATACCCTTAGTGGAACTTGACCGCAACTTTCATACATATTTAAATTCCACCAAAAACCAAAGCATTCATTGCAAAGATTCGATTGTTATTAGTTCTTTATTTATGATATTCTATACAACAAACAAAAGAAAATTAAGCATTGTGTTGCAACAGTTATTCAAAAATATCAAATCTTATAATGCTAGTTTACTAGTACTAATAATATTTAATATTGTCCCATCAAAAATTAAACATTTGATTATAAAGGCACTCTTACATGATTCAGTTTCAATTAAAAGAAAGGAAAGCCTAAATATTTCTTCAAAATTATTTGTAATAGCACAAATATTTCAGTCAAACACAAGTATCAATAAATTGATATGGTTTGAAGTAATAAGAGTTTTAATAAACTTCGAAATAAAACATCCAGATGAAAAATCAAATATTAGAAAAACAATCAAAAATATTACCTTAATTCAAAGTAATAATGGTGACTTAAATAAAAAATGCGATATGATAAGTGCTATGTTAACCAGAATAAGTGACAGTAGCTTGGACGTGGAAGAAAGATATATATTATCTAGAACACTTTTGGATTTAATTTGTGACCAAGGAATCAGGGATATCCCCATTGGTTTGACTGTGGAATTAGTTGAATTATTTCCTAACTTGATGGATAAATTTTTATCTTCTAGTAACAATTACAACCTGTTATACCAAATCAACTTTCATAAGTTATATAATTTAACCAGATATATTGAAAGCATTGAAAATGAGGAGGATCAAAATAGGTTACTGACTAATTCATTGAAAAAATATAAAAATGCTATGGTAGTTACTGGTTTTCAATATATTGAGCTATCATGCATAGTTCCAAATAAGAATGATTTTTATTATATTTTTCATTTAAATGTGGCAAAATATATTCAATCGACAAAATATAGAGAACTAGTTTGTGAAAAAAGGAAACATAATACTTTTTTCAGTGTTTTAGAATTGGAAAATATATTTAGCTCAATGAATTCTAAAAGATTAGAAGACGATGTGGATTGTACAAATTGTGATTATTCAATGAAGCTTGAACCATCTACAAGACTAACAAATCAAATAAATATTTATAAATCTAGTAACATATTTAAAGATTCTAATCAATTGATGTCACTGAGTAATTATTTTGAAAAATGTTTGGAAAACTCAACATCAAATAACAAAAAGATATCTAGCGATATCACAAATGTTCCGCCTCGTAGAAGAAAGATTGATATATCTATTCAAGATCTAAAAAATGAAAAAAATTTCGATATCAATGAAGTCTTGATAAATATTTCAAAGTCTCACCCAAAGTTTTCTAAAGAAAAATATAAAAACATAATGGGCCCAATTAGCATAATACCAAGCTCAAACAATAATACAAATTTTGATATCAGTGATTTGTTATTTCACGATGTTGAAAAATATTAGAAAGGTACATAATATTCTAAGTTTTTGAGTTTTATACTGAAATATTATTTGTTTAATTTAGCCTCTTTTAACTTCTTGTACTTTTCATATTCTAATTTCTTTTTTCCACGATTCAAATTTGCATTATGTCTTCTTCCTCGTATATGAATTTCCCAATTTCTTTTCCCGATTGCAACTAATTTCTTGTCATTTTGATCTTTACAAATATGACAAGTATAATGCGTAAAGTCATTATTTTTAGTTAATTGATTAGATTCTTTTGTGAGTAAAGAATGGAGTTCAGTTGGTGCTCTATCGACTTTTATTTGTTCATCATTTATAAAATCATAAGCAATTTCATCTGCTCTTAGAGCTACATTTGTATCCCAGTTACTGAGATCAGTTGCATTCAATATATAAATATCTCCTTCAATATCAGGAATTAACATTTTTTTTATCCATTTAACTTGTTTCTTTGCATATTGCCTAGTTCTGATTTTCATTCTTTCTATACATTCATCTAAGGTAATATCAGGCTGTTTCAATAACCATGGTAAAAATTCCTTAAACCCAATAACTTGCCATACACCATTTACGCAGTCCTCAGAGGTTAAGTTATTCTTGTTGAAATATTCAAACAATTCCTCAATTTCATCCATACCGGAAGTGGCTAACATTTTATCTACACGATCATCTAGTCTCTTATTTAATTCATCAGGTTTGCTGTATAACCATAAAAACAAAGTTGGATAAATCAAAGAAAGTTCTTGGCTCTCAAAAGTGGAGCTAGGTTTTTTCCCAGTGACAAAACAAATTTCTAACATCCTTCTAACTCTTCTGGTATCATTTCGGTGATATCTATTTGCTATATCAGGATCATATTCAATCAACGTATTATATATTAAATCAGGGTCATTAGAATTCAATATTAGTTCTTGTTCATCTGTTAAAGACTTTTCTTCATCTTCATTAATACTTTTTTTAAACAAAGCTTGTAAATAGTAATGGGTTCCACCAACAATAATAGCAACTTTATTTTTTTTATGGATCTCTTCTATTGATTTCAAACATTCTTCTTCAAACCTATGGATGTAATATTCTTCTGTCCATTCCACATGGTTCATTACATGATGCGGAATGCCTTCCCTTTCCTCAATTGGATGTTTGTTAGTTATAACAGGTATTTTTTTATACATCTGCATAGAATCGGAGTTTATAATCTCACCATTGAATTTCTTGGCCAAATGGATAGACAATTGTGATTTTCCAACACCGGTTGTACCAGCAACTACAATTACTTTATTTGACATAAGTGGCTTATGAAAACGTTGTAATAGCCTCTGAAACATAAAATTAGAAGATGGTTAATATAGATTCACAAAAGTAATGTCCATATATGTTGTTTTCTATGTATTATAACTTATTTGTAAGAATTACTTTACATTATTATAATATATGATATTTTTTATTTTAGCTCATCGCTTAAAAATCTACGCTTGAAATTGTAATGCCTGAGAATATTATGATTAATAAAATCACTACATTTTATATATGTGAGAGAAGTTTAAATATCTATACATTCCTAGTCTAATATTATACTAGTCATCGTCACCAGAATCGTCATCATCATACCACCCATATTCATAGGCTGCTGCCCTACTTGAAATATCCTCTTTTAATTGTTCTCTATCACTATCATTTCTAAAATACTTTGTTACAACATCATTCCAGTGTTTAAACACATTCCTGCATACACCAGTACTTGCTAAAGTTATTTCAAAGCTATCATCCTTTTTATATTCTTCCGCAACAGTATCTGAAGCATAATATTTATATGTTTTCAACGTTTTTAAAAGCTGTCTATCATGCTGCTTGGTATCCATCTCATGTGTGACCCGTTTCTCCTCTTTTTGACCATTTCCTCTTATTATATTACATTTGGCAAATTCATGGTAATGATCCTTTTCCTTTTGATTGAATTTATTTATTAATGGGAAATATGAATAAATTTCATCACCATTATCAGATTCTATAACATTAGAAACAATATTTCGATCATTCGACCCATCTGATATACAGTTAATCATGTAATCCATAGACTTTCTCTGCTCTATATTATTCTGATCGAATATTGAATTTACTGTATCAAAAATTTTACAAACTTTGCTAGATAATTGCCAATTTGTTAAGTCAGGATTTGCATATAGCGGAATGAATAAATCCGATTCTTCAATTAGATTAATAGATGCTTTCAGTTTTTGTGTTATTTTCGATAAAGACTGTTTTGTGATTGCGCACTCTCTTATAGTCTTACCATTCAGTGGGTCATCTTCATTAAAAGTCCATGTGAAAACATTATTTTTTGGTAACTCATTTTTAAGCTCTTGTAAAATAACAGTTGAAAACCCACCCCAAGCATTATCTACATCTGTTACTAAATTAAATCCCTGCAAAGAATCACATTGTTCCAATTGAAAATGCAAATTGATATCAAAAAAATCTGTTGCATAATTATTACTGAATTCTTGAAAACCAGTCTCATAATTTTGGAATCTCTGTTGGTCTAACTTCTCAAAATCTGGTAGATTGGGGTTCTTTATATCATGATACCAGTTATTTAAATTGTTAAAACTTTTTGAGTTATAAATTAGACGAGAATAATCAGACCAGTATTTACTATTATTAATGTTTAAACTAGGAAGGGGATCTCCTCCATCTAAAGCCTTTTGGTAAGACGATGCCTCAATTCGTGGATGTGTCACAATTAAGTTTCCACCAACCTCTTTCGCTATATCATTATTCAAATCATAGTAATCGTTGGAATCAGAATATTGGAAGATCCCTAACGAACCGTTACCTAATTTGGAATCCCAAAGTAATGCTCTCGGTGAATACGAGGTTGTTTTTGAAATAAGATCATTAGTGGTATTCAAAAACACATTTGCAGTATTAGGCCTATCTTTTGAGTATAATAACGTTTCTTTACAGTTGTAAAACTGGGTTGATAAATGATTAGATCTGTGCGATACAGATATATTAATTATTTCATGCATCTTTATATTGTAAGCTGAAACACCTAAAACTGGTGAAAATTGTATTGGTTGTATCTCAATTTAGTTTACTATCTAACTACATTCATTTATAGCATGGATTTTTATATTTACTTTTTTATATACACATTAAACTGTTTCTATGTGTTTATAATTTAATTTATTATAATAATATTGTAGATATTTTGTTAAGGGCATCGTTTTTTAGAAAAAGCTATAATATATTAAAAAGCATTATTTACATATAAATATTTAGTAATTTTAAGGCGTTTATTATATATTTAAAAGTAAACTATTTACAACAGATAAATATGAAATTATGATGGCTACATTATTTCTATCTTAATTCTTGTAATCTGAAAATGTTGTCATTACTTTCTCAACCGGTTCTTGTGGGAGAAAACTGGAATCAATGACAGGTTTCAAATTTTTTGAAGCTATTTCCTTGTGGTAAGAACTTAAGAACTTGCAAATAGGATCAACATACCACCTTTGGCCATAATCATTCATGAACCATGCTACATGACCACCAATATCTGTTTCAATAAGTATTGTGTAAGGATTTTTTTTGATTTCAGCTATTGGTAAATTATTCGGTCCTGTTATAGGATCATCTGCTGCATTAATGGCCAATAATGGTGTTCTTATCCCTTTGATTCTTTTATATGAGGATGCATCATTATAATAAGTATTTCCATCTTTATAGCCAAACATAGGGCCAGTAAACGTGTCATCGAAAGCTTTTAAAGTTTTAATTAGATCCGACTTTTTCTCATAATCAGCAAATAATGTATTATGTTTTAGATCTTCTATATGCTTATCAGTAAGGTTCAATAAATTTTTGCTTAATGCTGGAGAATATATATATTTACCCAAGATGGACTCGTGCATTGTATACCCTGATCCTGCAAGGTCCCAAGGTACACTCACAGAAACTGCACATGATATATCAGATTTGTCACCTTCTTCACCCAAATAATTGACTAAAACAGAGGCACCCAGAGAAAATCCAGCCATATAGAATTTCCTATTAGGATACATCATTCGGAGTTCTTTTACACAATATCTTATATCATTTGTCCATCCCCCATTATAAAGCATGGGTGTTGTGATAGAGGAATTACAACAACCCCTTGAATTTAAAACACAAGCTTCAAATCCGTAGTTTTGAGTAATGTTATATACTAAACTTCGTACGTAACTCTCATAAGAGCCTCCAGTTAAACCGTGCAATACAATTAACATGGGTTTATCATCATTCGATTTTAGCCTTTCATCATTAGGAGAAATGAAAGAGTATTGTTCTTGTGAAGGTAAAAACTTTTGTGATATAGGAGCATATTTTATTTCATCAGGAAGTGTTGATTTTACAACGAAGTCCAAAGTTCCCTCACCTCCATGACCATAAGTTATTACTAATCTCTTATATATAACATTATCTATGTCGGTGAATTTTCTCAAAGATGCATAGACAGTTTGCAAATGTCCGTTTATTAACCAGGGATGTAATTTAGTGACTGCACCGTCTCTAAGTTCAGGAACATGTTTCTCCAACAATTTTACTATATTAGTAGTCTCACCAGATGAACTATATTGAAAACTAATGGGATTATTTGGAAAAACAGCTTTCACGGTTTGAAAATGTGGTAAGTAATCAGATAAAAACATATCCTTCAATTATATATGATTGATATTTGGTATTGAAGTACGTTTATAAGAATATATCGGTTGTGTGACTTTTTAACTTGCTTTAACCTTATTATCTTATTTATTTTCTGCATATACTTTTGTAAAAATTATTACTCTAAATAATTTTATGTCGCTTAGGAATTACATTATGCTGTGATAAGATAAGACACTACGAGGAATAAATAAATAGATGTCTACTTTTTATATTGAAAAAATTTATTGATTATATATAAATATATAAATGATTGTTATTTTACAATTATGGTTTATTTAATAGACTATAACGGGCAATGATAGTATTCTTTGATCAACGATAGTGTCTTTTATATCTTGAATCGAATATGATCAATGATCTATGTACATTCTATTTTGTGAAACTATTGTCAACATTGTTGATTTGGATTTTCTTATCTTGACCACCACTGATTATTCCAACTTCTTCTGCCCATTTCACGGCAAATACTTTATCATTTAAACCTTTCACTACTGATTTGTCTTCTCTAGCTATTGTGTACATTGGTTTCTCCGCTCTAACATCCCACAATTTGACAGTACCATCATGAGAACCAGAACATAGTAAGTAATCATTCTCAGGACAAGTATCCAAAGAGACAACAAAATTCTTATGACCTATCAATTGTTGCTGAGTGATTTTCGATGAAGAATCCACACGAGGGTCATGAAGAGTGATGTGCCTTGCACTAGAACCGCATGCTAATAAATTCAAAGACTTCATTTGAGTCATCGATAGTAAGGAATATGAAGTAGTCTTGGTATCAACACAACGAGCAGTCACCAGGTCCCATGTCTTAATAGTGTGATCTTGAGAAACAGAATAACCCACTGTATTGTCGTTACTATCAAAAATAACTTGTTCAACTGGTGCATTATGCGATTCTAATAAAGCTAAAGGACCACGTCTCCTAATGGTGCCGTCTTTTAATATTAGCTTTCTTCTCTTTTTTGCCGAAGTTGACATTTTAGAATCATTTTTTATTTCCTCCATAGGGTCTACAATTGTCATTTCCTTATAGTTTGTAGACCAGAAACCAATGCTGTTATCATATGATGCAGATAATATTCTTGCGTTGCTTGAAATATCAAGGGACACAACGGGTGCATTATGGCCTTCCAAAATAGCCAAGGTTTTACCGTCTTCAATACTATCCTCATCATCCTCAAGATCATGCATACCATTATTGGCTGGCTTTAAATCATCATTTTTTGTCTTCCATAAGCGCACAGTACGATCATTACCGGCTGAGGCCAATCTCGTATTTGAAATGTACTTAACTGCTCTAATAGAACCATTATGGCCAGAATATTGTTTAACAACTTTCCCTGACATCGTGTAAGTTCTCAAAATACCATCGTAAGACCCACTAATCACATGCTTGTTATCGCCAACGTCCAGGGCACTAACCCAATCTTCGTTATTAAAACTACTCAAAAACGAAGGTGGTAAAACAGCTCTTGTATATTCTACATTCAAAAAAGCTTCTGACGACAAACCTTTTGACACCAGGTACTGATCCAAAGATGTACGTAGCAGTTGTCCATCGATAAGGAAATCAAATGGAATTGGGGTCTCTGAACCTAATAAATGGTTGACAATCTCAGAGAGACCGTATCTTTTCAAAGAGATAGGTGCAAATATTGGGGCATCAGCGACATGCAAAGTTTCATTCTGCTCTCTTGTGAAGAACCTCAGCTTCACTTGCGACTTATCTTCTGCCATGCTTATTTTACTGTCAATCTGAGCACCTGGCCAAATTCCCAGTCCTGCTAACAATGGATTCGTTTTATACTGCATGTCCTCATTTATATTGCCATGCTATGTATGTGAAACTTGCGATGAGCTTGCATTAAAGAAAATTTTCCATTAAGTAAACACATATGTTACCCGGCTATACAATTGGGATACATTGAAAGCGCTGACGGCAGCTGGCTGGCTATGATTGGAGCGAACCACAAGATATGCAGCTACTAAGACTGAGACTACGATCCTTTACATCGAGTAGAACGGGCAGAAAAGAGATGTACCACTCACGCAGTTACCGATCTGTGCCACTGAGAAAGAGATAACACACAGAACAGTATGAGGACGCTCATGGACAATGCAGGTGCACGATAGTGCACCTGCATAAGTGATCTAGCTCTTCTTTTCCCCTCTGATCATCTATATAAAGCAGATGGCACAGTGAATAGAAGGCATTCGTATCACCCTCCTTAAAAAGCCACTAAATAGCAACCAAAAGAATGACAGACTGAAACTGGCTAATTGAAACTATACAGCCAGCACCGTTCCTTTATATATAAACGTCGAAATCGCTTAATGTCCCGCCAAAAGAAAATCAAACAAAAAATTTGCCGCTCATCAGCATTTGCGCGGATTTGAAAAAGTTTTCCCAGCTCTTTAGGGCTTCTCAATAAAACATAGGGCGGGTAAATAGCAAAGGATTCAATGCCCGGTGGCGGGGCAGCAGCCGCTAGCGGCATTGTTGGTCGAAGCTGCGATGAGTGAAATATTTATCAAAATCGGTATAAAGCGCAAGTTGTGGAAACGGATGCTACGAAAAGCATTATATGCAGTCTGTGGCCAGTCTTCTGTCGCAAAGAGTCATCACAAAACATGTAGCGAGTATTCTTTCAAAAGGTTCTGTCTGTGCTCGAATCGCTGGTGTCTCTATATAAGAAGACTAAAGGTCATCATTGTAGAGTTAGAAGTTATATAGTTCGAGGTTTAATTTGAGTATGAGCATGTGTGTTAGTGTATGTATGTGTGTTAGTGTATGTATGTGTCTGTATTTATGTTCTCTCTTAGTAATGTTTCGTCGGAAGCTGGGTACGGGAAACAGCCCAATCTTCTGTCTGTTATCATCACGCATATATCATGGCTTCTTCTGTTCAGGGACCTGTTCCTTTGCCTGAATCACGTTTCGACTTGTCTACATATTGGGGGAGAGTGCGCCATTGTGCGCAGATCTCGGACCCTACAATGTTGCTCACAAGTGAAGCAGATTTGGCTAATGCAAGAAAGATAATTAGTTCGTATCGTAATGGAGTTCTGAAGGAAAAAACACCTGCCTTCTGGGCTGCCAAGAAACAATTGGACTCTACTGTTCATCCCGATACAGGAGAGACAGTGTTTCTACCGTTCCGAATGTCGTGTAATGTCTTATCGAATCTTTTGGTTACTGCAGGGATGCTGACTCCAGGTATGGGCACTGCGGGCACGCTTTTCTGGCAGTGGGCTAATCAATCGTTGAACGTAGCGGTGAACTCTGCTAACGCTAACAAGTCGGATCCTATGACAACAAAACAGCTGATTACCAATTATACAGTAGCTGTATCTGCGTCGTGTGGTGTTGCAGTTGGTTTGAATAAACTTGTGCCAAGATTGAAGCATATTCAGCCAAGCACGAAACTGATTCTGGGACGTCTTGTGCCGTTTGCTGCAGTTGTGAGTGCTGGGATTGTGAACGTTTTCCTTATGAGGGGAAATGAGATAAGAAATGGTATTAGTGTATTTGATGAGAACGACAACGAAGTTGGGAAATCGAAGAAGGCTGCGGTGTTAGCCGTTGGGGAAACAGCGTTGAGTAGAATAATTAATGCTACACCAGTTATGGTGATCCCGCCTCTTCTGCTATTAAGAATGCAGAAAAGTGTGTTGAAAGGCAAGCCTGTTCTCACACAAAATGTAGCCAATTTAGGCTTGGTTGGTATTACTTTATTTAGTGTCCTTCCTTTTGCATTAGCTATATTTCCTCAAAAACAATATATTCATGTCTCAAAATTAGAGAATTCCATAAATGGAAAGGTGACAAAGAACGGAAAGAAGATAGATTTAGTTTACTTCAATAGAGGTATTTAAGTGTTATGGACATTTGTACTTACGTAATATATATATTGAAAATTAGTTAGTTTAATAGATGCAAAATTTTGAAAGTGAGTTAATGGTTCCACGTAAAATTTGTTTTTGATGGTAGTAATACATTATCAATTTCTTCACAGCTAATATCTTTATTGTTAAATATGTTTTTCACTAATTCGACGTCAGATTGTGCAACATCTCTCATGTCTATATAAGAACAACCCATTCCACCCAGATCGGTCTCATAATTACCATAGCCGTATTTTTCTTCTAAAGTGCGTTTAAACTCATCAATATCTTTTCTTTGGACTTCACGTTTTAAAATTGTTAAAGAACAACCTCCACCACCTGCACCTGTCAGTTTGGTTTCGCCGATATCCATCGTATCACTCAATGATTTGATGCATTCCAAACCAGGATGGGATACCCCTAAACCAACTAACAGACCGTGGTTAACTCGAATCAATTCAAGTAATTTGTTGTAGTTCTGCCCATCGTTGTCAGATAAGTTCTCTAATATATTTGTTCCAATTAAAGCAATTTTTCCCATTGATTCAAGTATTGGTTTGACTACTTCAGGAAATTCATTATATAGTTCGCGCACATTACTCACTAAAGTCTTGGTGGATCTTGCAATTTTGGTATAGGATAAGATCATCGGAATTTGTGGAAATTCTAGGAATTTGAAATCTGTTGATCCATTGTCTTCTCTTTTGAATAGAACTGCATTACCATATGTTGCAACAGCATTGTCGATACCAGAAGGTGTTCCATGGATACATTTTTCACCAACAAATGACCAACTATTTACTAACGCTTTCTCATTTTCCGTTAACATATTTTCAGATGTTATGCAGCCACTTAATTTCAACATAGCCAAGGCTAAACATACCGAAATAGAGGCACTAGAACCTAATCCTGCACCAATTGGTAACGTAGACTTAACTGAAAATACCACACCATCAATTGATGGACAAATACAGATGAAAAGGTACAAGAAACAAAAGGCAGCATGGTAGTGGAAAGAGTCCTTCAAATTAGAAAGCAAACCATTATCCAAAAAAGCAACTAATTCTGGGTTCAAATTTTTTGTATCAGCTTTTGCCTGTTTAATCAGGTTCTTACCTTCCTCAGAGTTAACTATCCCAACAATGTCTTCATAACTCCATTCATGAGTGAAATTGATGTCTGGAAAATTCAATACAATTGACTTGGATCCAGGAACCTTCTCAATGTATGTGTACGCCCTTAACGAAGAAACACTAGCGGCCACAGCTGGTTCATTATAGACTGCCGAGTGTTCGCCAAAGATAATCACTTTTCCGGGAGCAGAAGTAATAAAGGACATGGTTCAATGCACAATCGTATTCCTTATATTATTGCAATTTTTCCCACCGAGAGAACCAACCAAAAATTAAAGAGAGGAAGAAAATTGTCTTCAGATATAACTTAACTCGAGACCACTGTCATTTACAGACAAAGTTTTCCCGCTTTTAAGTATCTGTATATATATATATATGTATATATATGTGTATGTATTTTCTATATTAGCTAATTACATCGGAAGCTAACTCCGTCCCAGCCTCAGATCTGTGAGAGCTGGTCAAGCAATCAAAAATCTTTTCCAGATCTTATTAACGATATCTTTCAATTTACTATTTGAGAACCCGATAAAAGATCACCAACCCTACGTAACCCTAAACCCTAAAATACTTTTAGGGTTTGAATAAGTTTTTACCCGACTATTACCCGGTGTTTGATGGCTGCATTAGTTTTCGTCAATAATTACCATTCGTTGGTTTAGGAAAGGGAAATGCATATGCGCATACAACTCAACTTTTAATACTCAATGCAACCCAAGAACCTTTTAGCAACTTTTGTTGCATATTGCTTTAAAATCATTGTTTATATAAGTTGATTTCAGTTAATAGTACTTGGTCGAGGTTTGTTTGTCAACTATAAATGAAAGGTTTATTATCTCTAGGTTTTTTTTCCTTGGCTGTTTCCTTGTTACTTTTTTTGTAATGAGAAGCTCTACATAATTAAACGCTCATCGAGAACTGAGCCGACATTAATTGCTTAAGACTAGAGGTCAAAAGTTCTTTAATATCGTCTTTATTTGCTTATTACATTTGCTTTGAATTGTATATAATTAAAAAAGCATAGCATACAAATACTGGCTAATCAGACAGTGAGAATGTCAGTTGTTGTTGAGAAAGAGGAGGCCATCTTCCGTTCGGCAGCAATGTGTCTTGTTCAATTGTATATCCCTCAGGAGATTGCAAGAGATGCTGTTTATGCCATCGGTCAATTGGGTAATATTCAATTCATTGATTTAAATAAAAAAATAAGAGCTTTTCAAAGAACTTATGTTGAAGATATAAAAAGACTTGATAACCTTGAGAGGCAATATCGTTACTTCTATAAATTGTTGCTTGAACATGAGCTGAAATTATATGAAACTGATGAGGATAGTTCTAAGTACTCGCCATTGGATAGCAACTCGGCAGATGGACTGAATATTTTGGCACCTCCAAACAGCTCGAAAATTGACGACCATGTTGAAAATGCAAAATTACTAGAAGAAAGATTATCACAAATGGAATCCGCCACTGACAGTTTGAAGCAACAAAAGGCTGATTTGGAAAAAAACAGACATTTGTTACAAGCGGGCGATATTTTTTTTGAAGACCCGATATCTCATAGCTTAACCCATGACAGTTCCGACCAAACTCAACAAATTCAGTCTCAACCTAAGTTTGTTACTGGTATAATTCCTAGAAACAAGGTTTCTGTTTTAGAACAAATTTTATGGAGAGTTTTGAGAGGTAATCTATATTTCAAACAGGTTGAACTTGAAGAACCTGTTTATAACTCTAATACTAAGAAGATGGAAAATATGAGTGCATTCATTGTATTCTCTCCTGGTGATTTAATTATTCAAAGAATTAAAAAAGTTGCAGAATCATTAGATGCAAAATTATATGACATATCTGAGTCATCCGATCAGAGATCACAGAAATTGAATGAAATTAATCAAAACCTAGCAGATTTATATAATGTTTTGGATACAACTACAACTACTTTTGAAAGCGAATTATATGCAATTTCGAAAGAACTAAATATTTGGTTTCAAGAAATTGAAAGAGAAAAATCTGTATTTTACACTTTAAATAAGTTTAACTATGATCAAAATAGAAGAATTTTGGTTGCTGAAGGTTGGGTCCCTGAGGATGAACTACACATTTTACAAAAGGCATTAATTGACATGACTAAAACTGTAGGTACGGATGTTCCTTCCACCCTTGAAGTATTACAAACAAATAGAACACCCCCAACTTATCACAGAACTAATAAATTTACAGAAGCGTTCCAAAATATTTGTGACTGTTATGGTATTGCCCAATATAGAGAAATCAATGCAGGTCTGCCAACCATTGTGACATTCCCTTTTATGTTTGCTATTATGTTTGGTGATTTAGGTCATGGTTTTATTATGTTTTTAGCAGCATTGGTCTTGGTTTTGAATGAAAAAACAATAGGCAAAATGAAAAGAGGAGAAATTTTTGATATGGCTTTTTCAGGAAGATATATATTGCTGTTAATGGGTTTATTTTCTATGTATACTGGTTTCTTATACAACGATATCTTTTCCAAGTCTATGACTTTATTCAAATCCGGTTGGGAATGGCCAAATCACTGGGAAAAAGGAGAAACAATTTTTGCAAAAAGTGTTGGAACATATGCTATTGGTCTAGATTGGGCTTGGCATGGTACTGAGAATGAATTACTATTTTCAAATTCTTATAAAATGAAGTTATCCATTTTGATGGGTTTTATTCATATGACATATTCATATATGTTCTCTTTGGTAAATCATCTGTATTTTAATTCATGGATCGACATCGTTGGTAATTTCATTCCAGGGTTGTTATTTATGCAAGGTATATTTGGTTACTTATCAATTTGTATCGTTTATAAATGGTGTGTTGACTGGATAAAGGATGGTAAGCCTGCTCCCGGTTTATTAAATATGTTGATCAATATGTTTTTAGCACCAGGTACTATTGATGATGAATTATATCCACACCAAGCCAAAGTACAAGTGTTTTTACTTGTTGTCGCACTGATCTGTATTCCATGGTTATTAATTGTAAAGCCTTTGCATTTTAAGATGACCCACAAAAGTCACATTGCATTACCAACTGATGAAGAACAAGCAGGTTCATATGCAACAGATGAGATAAACGAATTACTTGGTGATGAAGCCACAGAAGGTGACGAAGAAGAAGAAGAACATGGTCATGGAAAGGAAGAGTTTAGTGATATTGTTATCCATCAAGTTATTCACACAATTGAATTTTGCTTGAATTGTGTATCACACACAGCCTCATATTTACGTTTATGGGCCTTATCTTTAGCACATGCTCAATTATCTAATGTTTTGTGGACAATGACAATTCAAATTGCATTTGGAACACATGGTGCTCTTGGTGTTTTTATGACGGTTTTCTTGTTTGCAATGTGGTTTGTATTAACTTGTTGTGTCTTGGTCGTCATGGAAGGTACATCAGCTATGTTACATTCTCTACGTTTGCATTGGGTGGAATCGATGTCCAAGTTTTTCGTTGGTGAAGGTATTTATTACGAACCATTTTTATTCCAATACATTGATATGGCTGACTTTGCTGATTCAGCTGCTAGTTCTACCTCTAGTTTAGATTACTAAAATCATTTTCGAAGTCTAGAAAGAAATTTATCCTGAATTTTATTCCAGACAATGTATGGTAAGATATATATAGATATATAATATTACATAATTAAAATTTCATTAATTATCGCATATTTTAAAAACAACCAAAAATAATCTAATTTGTATGATTATATATATATATGTATGTATTTATGTATAAAGAATATCTTGAAAGCTGCGAGATTCAAATATATAATCATACAATAAACTATTTTAATAAAATAGTTGTTAGTGAATCAACACCACCAGTTACCATTAGTTCCCTATTTAGAGAACCATTTTTATTATCGTTTAATGGATCAATATCAATGCAATTAATGAAAGCGTTATGAAGGTTTTGCAGTGATTTGATACATTTTCCTGTACATAAATCCCAGCAACGTATGGTACTGTCATCACTGCACGAAAATAAATAATGGCCTCTTATTTTCAAATCTTTTACCCATGATTCATGGCCAACTAATGTTAATATGCAATTAAAATTTGAACTCATATTATTGACGATAGGCTTATTCTTCTTGTTGCCTATAAACTTAGGTATCGGGATTTGCCATATTTTAATGGTTTTATCCCTTGAGGCAGAAGCACAATATTTGAATCCAAGCATTTTAGAATATTCTTTATCAACATCTGTTAGTATTTCTGGAGAGGGGGGTTCTTTATCTGTTTCCTCAGCAACAGCTATTGTGTTAAGTGATATAATAGGTATGAATTTAACTGACTCAATAGGAAAACTATGACCCTCACCAATCGATAACCCTGTGTTTGTAGGCCAATGTGTTAGTCTTAATGTTGTATCTTGAGATCCTGTCAATAGATAGTCACCGAATCTATCCATTGATCTAATCCAATCTGAATGCAAATTTAATGAATTGATGATAAAAGAATTTTCATAGTCCCAAATATTTACAGTTTTGTCTCTAGAACAAGTCGCTATTAATATTTTATTGTTATGCTCAATAGTGTCATCATTTTGGTTCAGCCATATTTTTACATCGGATATGATGTGTGAATGGCCTTTCATCGATCTTACTAATGTAAAGCTATTATTATTCTTAAAATTATAAACCTTAAGTACTAAGTCTTTTGAGACCACTGCTACCAGTAGCGAGTCTGTCTCAGTTACTGGATCTCGCACCTTCAATACATCCATTGAAGTGATCGATTTGATATTACTTTGTATTACCGCTACGGGCATCGTCAAATTAAAAATATCGTATGCATATACTTTTCCATAATCTGTCCCCATGAACACCATTGACAAGTAAGGATGTAATTTCACTGCTGTTATTGCCGAGTCCAACATTATTGTCCCAAAAGGATTATCCGAAGGAAGCCAATCTCTTGACGCCAAGGTCGTCACACTATTTGTGCTGTGGTTTTCTTTGTATTCCTTGAAAACTTTGTTCAGGTATACAATGTGGTTATTTAGTTCCCTTTGGTTTTTCTCCATATCGATAATGCGACGTTGCAGCCTCACTATTGAATTCCATTTCTTTGGCAGTATCAATTCATCCCTCGTCTTATTATCAGCATCATTTTCAACATCTGCTTCAAAGTTCTCTTCTTCTGTACTACCAAACACCTTGTGAAGACCATCGAGTACCGCTTGCCGATGACATAATAGATCTGCATTCCCATCTTGTTGACTAAGCACCGTATAATTCCAATTTACATAATCAATAATACCTTTATCCAATTGAGTTTTTTGTTGCCTTGACAACGGCAACTCCCAACTATAATTAGCCGCCATCACCCTTTATTTTGTTTTTTGTTCGTAACTTTTTCGCTGAATGACTTCCGCTCACACTGCAGCAAAACAATACACTCGAGCTTTAAGAAGCGCTAATGCCGCAATGGTACTCTACCGAGATGCAAATAAATGTAAAGCTTTGTTGATAAGAAGCTGTAACGTAAAGTAGACCACAGTCTGGAGAGTAAAATCTTGGATGTGTCTGTCAACGGTAACAATATACACTTGCGATTAAAGGTAAAACGACCTTTCCTGTCTGGAACACGCTCTCTTTGCCGTTTGGATCCCAGTTTTGTTTCTGATTAAAAGCATGTAATATAACTTTTCAATTCCAGGTCCTGATCTATCACAAATTTCAAAACCGTGGTGTTAGCGCTTCCTAGAGAGTGTTGAGAGCGAGAAAAAAAGTTTTCCATCCGGGTAATATCCCTAACTAATCCATTGTCGCATTACGTACTGAGATCTATTAATCGTGAGTAGCTCACATGCAGCATTTTTTGCGAATAATCCGCTGCTGGCCGTGGAGACTGACTTCTTTTGAATACAGGTAGGTGTCTTCTCATGGTTTGCAAACAGATATTATATCCTCGGCTCTAAACTCTACAGTTAGCCTGCTGTCACCTCTCTTCTGTCCTCCTTGCATGCATCTCTTCACAACCCTAATTATCCCAAAATTTCCCTACGCCCTTTCCTTACAAGAAGCCTTCTTCGCTGAGAAATTAAATATTCCAAAACGGAAAAGCCCCCTCCACCTCTACGGAATCTTCCCTTCCTACCGCCAAAACATTGCCTATTTTCACAAGAAATGCACTTTTTATCAACCAAACCTTCCCGAATCAACTCCATCGTCGTCCTCAATCAACCACTCCCGGCCTCTGCTACATACAGTTCCCAGATGCTTACAACTAGCTCGTGCCCAGATTCTTCGGCAAGAACTAACGTCTCGAAAAATTCATTTTCCGAATCCTCGAAAAAAATTTTCGAAAATTTCATCAGAAATTCGCTCGATCCGCTAATTCGCAAAATCGTTTTTAGGTTACGTTTTATTAAAAGCTGATTTCGACCAGAACCTGATGTAGGGACTTGTGCTCGATCTCGTGGAAAAAGAAATAAGACATTAGTTACACACGTCTGTGTGTTTGTCTTGATTAAAAGAAAAAAATCGTTAACAATGTCTCGATGTTCTCTGGTTTGGTGCACAAGTGTGTGGATAGGCAAAGTTGGAGAGGTGAAGAAAGAGAGAGATAAATGAATAATAACGTTGAATTTAGAGGCCGGACTTCGTGATTCTGTTCCCTTTGATGTTTTTAATGTACGATTTGGTTCATCCTCTAGTGATGATTATGATCTGAGAGGGAAATTGCAGAAAGGAAAGCCTATTCAAAGACGGTCCCTGTGGAAGATTTAGTGCTAGATGATTGTACAATATATTTTTTAATTGCACTTTTCAAATTTATAATACGGTTTTCTTCTTCTGGTTCTTTTTCCTTTTTTTCAAAATTTTTTTGTCATTTGTTCAATAGGTGCTTAGATATTTCTGATTATATTTTATTCATTGATTACTCGACTCTGGTGAAATTATTACTGGCTTACAGCCTTTAATCATGGTTTCGTTGCTCAGCGGTTATTGTGAATATGCGCTATATATAATAAGAATTTCATATTTTATGAAAGTAATGAGTACGAGGAATTGACAGTCGTAGTCTACTAAAATGGTTAAATTGCCTTAAAACCAGAAATATTCTTTTGTATGGATTATATTGCCCAATACCAAGTTAGAGTATTTTGTAAACGATAACTTGATCAAATTTCTTGACGTAAATATATGTGTATATATAAATGGGTATTATTTATGTGAGGCTATGCATCTACAACGGCTAGTGACCTGAATTATCGTCTTTCTAGTGGAATTAGCTAGTTGTTATCTTCTAGACTGCACATAAAACTATTAATGACAAATATACTATCTGACTCGTTTCGAATGGGCGAGAACGAACATAATCACAACTGCAATCATCATCACCACCACCACCATCACCACCATCATACCCATGGACATAATCATGGTAGTAATGCACCAATAAAAACTAGGAGGTCGCTTCTGAATATGTTAAATCTGGATAGAAAAGTTTCAAATAATAGTACGACCTCTTCTGTCGTTTCGACAAGTTCAGTCAATTCATTGGATTATTTAACTTCTCCAGAAGCAAGTGATGACCCACACTCCAGAAGTTGCAACTCAAATCAAAACAGTGACAGGCAATATAATGTTGATTCAGTAAATATTATCACAGATAGTAACAATGCGAATTTTATCATTACAAGTTCGATGTCGCCTTCTTCAGGAACTAGAAGAACCCCACATTCTATGGCAGACTTGAAAAGGTTCTTTAGGTCACCCATAGCGAAAAGAAAGAAGCAGGTAAATATGCATGGTTCTCCAACTACCACCACAAGTACAGATTTTGTTGTTAATTCCAGTAATCATGATTATCGCCATTCCAATTTCAAACATCAATATCCTAATCATGCGAATAGAAGTCCCGAATCTGGACATTTTGAAAATTCATCAATCATAAATTCTATTTCTCCAAATAACCAAAGAAATGTAGAACATAAACATCATACACAGTCAGCGATTCCTCCAACTATTGAATCGTCATTATCATTATCTAATAAAATAGATATTTTTCATGATGACTCTATATTGGTACAAAAGTATGGGAAATTAGGTAAATTGCTAGGGTCTGGTGCTGGTGGATCTGTCAAGATCATAAATAGACCATCAGATGGCGCTGCTTTTGCCGTCAAAGAATTCAGGCCTCAAAAACCAAAAGAATCTGATAAGGAATATCACAAAAAATGTACAGCAGAATTCTTAATAGGATCTGTGCTACATCATCCAAATATAATTGAAACTTTAGATATTTTTGTTGATTCAAGACATCATAGATACTTTGAAGTTATGGAATATTGTCCAGTTGATTTTTTTGCGGTTGTTATGTCCAATAAAATGTCAAGAAATGAAATAAATTGTTGCATGAGACAATTAACAGAAGGTGTGAAATACTTACATGATAAGGGTATGGCTCACAGAGATTTGAAATTAGATAATTGTGTTATGAGTAGTTCTGGTATCTTAAAAATAATTGATTTTGGTAGTGCCGTTGTATTCAAATATCCATTCGAACAAGATACAGTCATGGCGCATGGAATAGTTGGTAGTGATCCATATTTGGCTCCAGAAGTTCTAACTTCATCCAATTGTTATGACCCACAATTGGCAGATGTTTGGTCAATTGCTATTATATATTGTTGTTTAATGTTGAAAAGATTTCCGTGGAAAGTACCACATCCAGATACAGACGAAAACTTTAGATTGTTTTGTTTACCTGACGTAGTCGAGCATGATTATGTTGCATCGGCCAGAAACCATGAATTATTAATAAAAGAAAGGCTGATGGCTAAAAAACTACAGCAGCAAGGATATGCTCCAGAACAGCAACAATACGTTGCTGTCCCAAGTCAGTCTCAACAAATCAATAATTCATCTTCCATACCTTCTCATATTCCAACTGCAAATAATAATTCTAAGCAAACTGAATCTAATTTGTCTAATCCACGTGAAAATGGAAACTCACATACTAAACTTGAAGGTCCTTACCGTTTACTAAAATTATTACCTCATGCATCAAGACCTATTCTTTCCAGGATGTTGGATATTGATCCTAAAAAGAGGGCAACTTTAGATGATGTTTATAATGATGAATGGTTTTCCAACCATGCTGTATGCACAGAGAATAAAAACAAAGAAGTTGTTAGAGCACCAGGTCACCATCATACGATTGTTCTTGAACAAGAAGGTGTAGTAAATGAATACAGGATATAATAAATCAAGTGTACCGTAGTATTACTTCCTCTAAATGAGAAAAATATAATAATAGAAACCTAATAAGTAATTGATAATATCGTTAATAATATAATTTCATAATAATAATTCTGCATAAGAAATCACTTTTAATATTCTTCTCAATATCTTTTTATTAATTGGTTTAATAAGTTTCTGTTAATAGTAATAATAATAATGAATATATAATTTTTTTTTGAGTATACGAATTATGAATGTCTATTCAAGTATATCTAAATGTTCTTGTTCAAATAGCTTCCTACTAGAAGTCCCTGGATGATTAAATTGTGAGATATTAGTTATTCCCCATTTTTGACTGTACAATGCTTTCTGGTTTTTACCCAATACCTCACTTTTATGCGTTGTAATAACATTATTGAATCTGAAAGCCCAATATAATATCATACGCCAAACTAATATTTTCCTACCAGTGTTGCTATTGATCATTTTATTTAAGTCTTCATTTGGTTTATAAAGTTTTCTGAATAATATCATATTTACCAGCTCCTCGTAACTTAAAATTGTATCTTTGGGATGGTGCAATATATGCTGTAAAACAAACCAATCATCAACAAATGTATGATGGTATAAAGTCGTTAATGTTTCTGCTGGTATAGTATTATTTTTTGCCAATTTGCAAATTTTTAATTTCCAAGCAGAAATATAAGTATCACATAACTTTCCTTGAAGGTGTTGATATAACGATTGTGTTGAAATTGTATATGGTGAAGTGTACTTCAAACTAATTTCCGCTCCTGATTTTTTATTCACAAGGTTCCCTATATTTAACGAAGACAAATGTTTGAATTCTCCTGGCGTTAAGCAATTATAGGGGACTATTCTTGGGAATAAATAACAAATAATTGCTGTCATCTCTTCGAAGATTATAGCAATAACAAAAAAAAGCGGCAGTTTCCAAATTTCCTTCCTTCTATAGTATTCTATAAATTGCTTCCTTGATATGGGTGGTTGGTTGACATTTTTTAAATTCGATTTTGAATATTCCATCTCATTCATCTCAATATCATGAAATAGCTTTGTTACTAGTGGTGAATTTGAGGTATCGGTAAATTTAGACGAAACCATTTTTGTCTCATTATATATTTTAATTGTATTCTGCATACCATTTTTATAATATTTCATCAAATGAATACCAGCTCTAATCCATTTCATTACAGGCTTTCTCCAATTGCCTATTTTGTTATCATGAGCCACATCTTGGAATATTTCGTTTTTTGGGAATATTGTTCTTGGTAAAGAACGAATGGAATTCAGTTCCTCGGTAACTTCATTTGTGTATGCATCAATAACTTTAAATTTACCACTTTGGTAAGCACCTATGAGATCTCTTAAAGTTTCGTTCTTGGTTAAAGACTGTTTAAAAGCCTCTTTTGTGGAAATATCAATGAGTGGCTCAGATATCTGATATCTGGTGTTAGTGTTTGCATAACATCTTACCCCAAAAAGTATAGAAGGTGTTTTCTTTCTCCCATAACGGAATAAACTAGATACTTCAAAACAAACCATCAGAAAATTATCCAGAAATGGATGAAGCAATTGTGTTAAAAGTTATATTGAAGGTGAGCCGAGTCTTAGGAGATGTTGCAATTGACATGTATGTAGTACCTGGCAATATCATCATTTTAACAGAAAGGTAGATGAACCATCATTGGTAGATGCTAAGCTGGTAATTTTAATAAAAGCAACTAGCATAAAGTTAAAATGGACGATGAGTTGCAGCTTGAATGATAGATTAATGATGAAGGGCGGGTAAATTAAATTATTTTAATGTCACTGCTAGGTAATTAATTATATAAAGGTTAAAGTGTCAATAAGGTCAGGATACAGTTTAAAAATGATGACTTGAACAATATTTAATGAAGATATATAAGTCGTCGCTGATTGTTTTCATAATCATCTCAATACCAAATTATAGTCACTACCAATTTTAATTCTTCCTTATGAAAAGGACTTTTCGATCGTGTTTCGGCTTACTAAACAATAAACAATAAGCCAACAAAATTACCAATTTATTCTGATATACATATTTATATTTATTAAAAGAATTACATATGACTATCTATTGCTTTGAACTTAATAAAGCATTTGCAGATTCTAATGCTTGCTTAGCAGTTTCTAGAGACTCGGAACCATCATATTTATCTACGAATTCTTGTAAGTTATCTTTAAATTCACCGATCTTCTTATATAGAGTAGGTAGCAATCTTTGAGTGTCTTCTAAAACTTCTACTTGCTTCTTCAAGTCATATGGGTCAGTCGAACCATCATTTTTTAATTTTTGGACATACTCTGATTGTTCCACTAATTCTTGCTGATAGAACGTTTCTTCCTTAACCAATCTTTGTAAGGCTTTAACTTTTATTTCTAATTGTGTTGGTGTCATTGTTGATAATTAAATGGATTGCAGTTAGTATCTGATTCACGGCACTATTTGGTTCTTCAATTCTACTAATAGATACTATCGCAAGAGTTAAGCAAAATCTGCAATTCAATATTTAAATATCATGTAACTTTTATATATTTTAGATTTAAATTAACCGCGTAAAACTTTAGCGGAGAAACTTTCAAACATTTACTTACATTATGAAGTTTCAAAATATAATGAAATGTGAAACTTTTAAACTACTTATTTATCTGATTGTTGTGCGATTATACAGCTTATTAGAAAACTAGCTATTTATACAATGATTATGTAGTAACACTAGTTAAAATAATCATGTTTATGCATTGATTGGAGAGTCCGATGGAGTAATAATAAGATCCAGATTTAACAATCTGTCTACAGTGCCGTATATATGCTGCTAGTTCCAGAGAATGATCGGGTAGATGCGATCTCAATTTCATTTATTTTATTCTGTAAAATTTTTAGTGAATCATCGAATTGGTCGATATCAGACTGTACTGAGATATTATTCAAATATGTAGGTTGTAGGAAATTTTCTTTGCCATTATCATAGTTACTATCAAGTTCATCGTACCATTGAAATATCTTTGGAATTATTGTAACTTTATGTAGATTTTGTTGATCCAATATCCTGGCTGGTATACTTTCTAACCCGCTTTGTTTAACAGAGGGTACTATAGAGTCTGCATCAGAGAATTCGGCTCCTGAAGAACTCCATGCATCAGAACTGCTGTTGCCTGTGTATTCAGGACTAGACATTAGTTTATCTAAATTTGGACCTGTTCCTACGGTCTCATAACGTTCTAAATGTGGCATGCTATCTAACGACAATAAATCATATTCCGGTTTAACAATCTTAGGTGATAACGAATTGTTAATATCTTTTTTTTTATCAGTGGTTCTATTATCTAATGATATCAATACGTTATCAATTTCTTCTTGCAAAGTTGCTGGCATGGTATCAAAGTCTTTTTGATAACAGTTTAATATTTCATTGATTAATAAATCACTATCTGTCTTATTGATTTGCGTATCCGTATTGTTTGCTATGTTTTTTTCATCATTTATGTGTTGAATAGGTGATGTGGTAGCATCCATAACAGGCATGATAATGTGACTAGAATACAAATCTGCATTGATCAAAATGGAACCTGATGAAATAGATCTATAGTTTTTATCCAATTGAATCGAAGGCACTGGACGTGCTTTGAATGGTTTATTATATTCTTCAGTTGGAGTTTCCTGCAATGGTTCAAAATTGGAAATATGACGTTGGTAAACTTTTGGATTTGACTTTTTTTTTCTGTCAGTCTTTGACTTGAAATCTCTAATAAATAGTTCAGGTACAGAGGAAAGCCTCTTTTTCAACCTAATTGTTCCTCCAAATTTTCTTGACAATCTTTTCTGCTTTGGATCAAGAGTGGTATCGTCAAGCAAAGTTTGTTGGTCACTTGGGATTGGAGGTAAATTCATTAAATCCTGTGATGTTATTGTTAATGAAGGAGGCCTTATAAAATCAACATCTTGCTCAAGCTTTTGACCAAAATATTTGATTTGCATTTTAGTTGATTTAATTTATACTATATCCGTAAAGAGTTTGATATTGTAAATTAATTAGTTTATCGAAATCCAACGCTAGCTAAGTAAAATATTCCAAACCAAAATCTACTTATAAAAGACACTTCAAAGTAAAATAATAATAGACAATCACTGAGACTAGTTACGTCTTATGAGCTACTTATATAACTTTAGTTCTTGATTTAGGAATATATATATAAATATAATTATTATTTCTCGATTCGTCATTTACTAATGATATTACGGAAAATGCTGGTATGAATTAAGCAATACAATCATAGAATATAAAATTAACATAAGTACCTACTGCTAATAGATATAATAAATGGACTTTGTATTATTTGAAACTCATCGTTTTTATCATAGATGAGTTCATCATAGCTTACATTAATTTGTGACATCTCATCGCCTAAATAAGAAACGAAACCCAGCATCGCCATTTTCCCCGGCTGGGTTTTTTTGTGCTCTGCGCAATTTCTCACAAAAAAAGGTTGTTGAAGGTTGTAAAGTATATAAGGTTATTTAACCATGTGTTCTATGTAACTGTTAGATATTTGGGTAACAAGAAGACAAAGTTGGAGACCTTCTTTATATAGACTTCCCCGGAATTCCCACGTTAGGCTTCTAAACCTAATCAAATTGACATGATATGTATCTTTTGCCATACGCCAATGTATTCGTACAGGCTACTCCCGCAAGAAGCAAAGGCCAGAGTTTTCCATATGCAACAGCCTTAAAGGAACCCTTTGATGAAGAAATTAGGTATAAAGTTGACCATGCTGATGTGAATCCGGAACCATTTTCAATATCTTTGTCGACCAACATTCCAGTCCCCATAGCCAAAGCAGTTCCGAATAGGAAACACGATTTATTTGAAGGCCCTATGTATTTTGTATTCCATAAATAGTTTTTGAAACTTTGCATCGTTGATTCATGTAATATAGGCTGATTCTTTATGTATGAAGGTGAAATAACAGCAGGAGAGACAACCGGTGTTGTCAATAGCATTACCGATTGCAACCCCGCAAGGTAGGGCGTTTTAGACAGTTCTTCAAGTTTTGACATTAGCATCTTACTATTAGTAATTACCCACCACCAAATCAATGCTTGCTTTTTGCAACACTCTTTTTATTTTTTTTAAAATTTATTTTTATTTTTAATACATATATATATATATATAACAATTTTTTTATTTATGTAAAGTTAATCAAATATATAAAGTATAGTGTTACAACCGACATTAAAGTAAAACCCCAAATGAAATTAAAAGTGAATAGAAAAAAATGTTAAGAAATTGCTTTCATGGAAATTATGATCTTTCACCTCTTAGTCTTCTAGCTAATTTGATATCCTTCTTTTGAATAGTGACTCTCTTAGCGTGGATAGCAGCTAAGTTTGTGTCTTCGAACAAGGAAACTAAGTAAGCTTCAACGGATTCTTGTAGGGCACCAATGGCAGAAGATTGGAATCTTAGATCAGTCTTGAAATCTTGAGCAATTTCCCTGACTAATCTTTGGAATGGCAATTTTCTGATTAATAATTCAGTGGATTTTTGGAATCTTCTTATTTCTCTCAAAGCAACGGTACCTGGCTTATATCTGTGTGGCTTCTTGACACCACCAGTAGATGGAGCGGATTTTCTAGCGGCCTTGGAGGCTAATTGTTTTCTTGGGGCTTTACCACCAGTAGACTTTCTAGCTGTTTGCTTAGTTCTGGCCATTGTGTTTGGTTATATGTGTATGCTCTTCTTTTCCAAGATAAAAACACCAAAAACTAAAATAAAAGAGAGACAAACAAAGTTGCAAGATAAGCTATTATTTTTAAATCTACATCATCCTTATATATGTCAAATAAAACGAATTTTCAAAAGAATGACTCTATTTGAATTATTTGCTTTCATAAGTTTGTCGTTACATTTTTCAGGATTAATAACTATTTTGAAACTGATGTACTGAGCTATTCGCCGGAGCAGAAAGAATCTGACTGTTGTAGTAATTTCTCATCGTACACTACCGAACGTAGCCCCAATCCTAGAGAGAAACTTTCCATAAGATGTGTGTATTTTGATGGTTTATCGTAATGTGTGTTCTTCATTTTAAGGTGAGAAACGAGGAAGAAATGCTGAGAGAACTTTTTAATTTTTCTCAGTGCTGTTGACATCAAAGTGTACAGGTTTAAAAACGCGAAAAATAGGGAACGCGAAGGAGCGGATAAAGAGTGCCAGCGGCTTCACATTAGATGTGAAGCCGCTGGAACTGTCGAAGATACGGACAAGACGCTTTTTGTTTTTTTTTTCCTTGCTACACATAAACATGTTCATTACGTGCTCAGACTTTCGCAGCTCGCTCCGCCCACCACCCACGCTGTCTGTCGCTCGTCTGAACTTGCTCAGAAAAAGTGATCGTAGTTGGGAACTTCAAAATCAGGTTCTTAACTATGGGCAGATGGCATGTTATGCTGATATTGCGAAAACACAAAACAAAAAATGTCAGATAGGTGTAAAAGGTTAGAGTAAATTAGTGGCATTAGCGTTGGTACAGTGTGAAAAATGCCGCTCATTTGTTTATTTTATGCTGTAAGCAAGTATTATAATTTTAATTTCAGTAGGAATAACAGCCTTGTTTTTGTTTTGTTTTTGTTTTCACTACAATAGTATGGAAATAAATAAAGTTGCTGTTGTATATAAGGACCTTCTTTCAAATCAAAAATGAAAGTAACGTTTCAAAGACAGCTGTAGATATTACTTTAGTATTTACATATTTTATCTTCGGTTGAAAAAGAACAGAGAAGTTTGTTTTTATAACATACAATTAAAGCAAATTCGTTAATCTATAATTAAAAATGTCCGGTAGAGGTAAAGGTGGTAAAGGTTTAGGTAAAGGTGGTGCCAAGAGACACAGAAAGATCTTGAGAGATAACATCCAAGGTATCACCAAGCCAGCTATTAGAAGATTGGCCAGAAGAGGTGGTGTCAAGCGTATCTCTGGTTTAATCTACGAAGAAGTCAGAGCCGTTTTAAAGACTTTCCTAGAATCTGTTATCAGAGATGCTGTTACTTACACTGAACACGCCAAGAGAAAGACTGTTACTTCTTTAGATGTTGTTTATGCATTAAAGAGACAAGGTAGAACCTTATATGGTTTTGGTGGTTAAGCATTACAACACAAATATTAAACTGTTTTCAACACTAATACCTTTTTTGTTCATATTTCATAAAAATTTTGGGATGGGTTTTTTAAATAATATTATCTTGTATAGTATTTATACAACTTATTTAATTTAAGTATTCAAGAAGATTAAATATCTTTTTAATGTATTATTTTCTGATTAATGGTCTGTTTTTTTGTTATCGTCTTGTGTATTTAAACTGTTATTTTAGATATAATAATTATATATCAAGGATGCTTATCAGTTAGCCTTTTTGCTGTGAAATTTTGAGGTAAGGTCTTTGGGCGCCTGCTTCCCTTTTAAGTTGTAAAACTCTTCTCCCATATCTTTGTATAGTTCTTCAACATCTTTTAAAGGTTCGTATTTGTCACCTTCAAGATTAGGATTCCCTAAATTGGAGCTGGAATCTGCAAATGACATCTCAAACCATTTATACATACAGTAATATGCAGTGTCTTCAACATCAAACGACGGAGGACAAAGGCACCTACAACCACTACCATTAGAATGTCCAGTATCATATTTGTTAAACAACCCTCTCTTATATCTAGGGTCCTTGGCTTGATATCCTAATTGACCGCTCCCTTCTTTGTTGCTTACAAAATTCTTTGGACAGTGTTTTATATCACCATGTCTATACCCTATATCTCTAAAATAATGTACATCATCAAAATTGAGTACCAAGGAAATACCTAACGAATGCACAGGAGCATCTCCCCATCTTTCTTTCCAAAAACCATTGTTATCCTCAAGGAATTGGAAATATTTCTGATATACTTCATTTCTATATATATCTAATTTTGCGATTTCAAAATTGCTCCAAAAATGACATAAATTATAACCTTGATTGTCAAATTTTTCTTCTTGAAGAGGTATTATAGATCTGGCTCTATTGATCAATTTTTTTAGGCCATCTTCATCATTTTTATCTTCATTCAAGAGATAATCAATTGCAATTTCTTCTGGTAGTTTTATCGAAATATCATTTTCATGATTTATGAAGTCATCATATTCTTCATATTTGTTGTTATCAATTATTGCATAATTATCAACAAATAATTTCCATAGGGATCCAACCTTTATCTTATTCTGTTTAATGAATAACTTTGTATATCTAAATAAATTTGGTACTGTGTTAAACAATTCTGGAATCATAATTGTAAATGCATATTTTTTATTTGCCTTCTCCATCTCAAAAAATGGATCATAAGTTAGATCACAATAAAATTCAACATCAGGTTCTAATCTCCAATACCATTCATACTTAGAAACCAAAGGATGATTATAAAAAAAGCCAGAATAAAATCTACACATCTTATGATACGATTCCTGGCTTCCATATAGAATTCCTCTATCACCTTGATTCTCCAAATATTCTCTAAAAATTGGAGAATTTCTTACTTGTTCTGGAAACTCCCACACAGAGGCATCAATAGTACCAAATTCAACTTTGGCGTTGGTATGTTGTTTGATAGTATTTTTGAAATGTTCAGTGAATGGTTCATTATTCAAAAACACATAGGGATAGTCAAACCACTGGTTAAAATGACTCTCTATACTACGCATGGTCTTCAACATGTCTGTCAGCTCCTCATTTCGTATTAGAATAACAAATGCTGCTGACATTTTATGATAGTCTTTTGCAGACAAATACTCTTGAGTATCTAAGCAACCTCTTTTGAAAACCCAGTCTCTCTCAGAATCCATATCATCGGTATCATAAGAAATGTATCGTAATGGCATCTCAGTGTTTAAGATTACAATCGCAGTCAAACATATTGCCGTTAGTAACATCAGTACATAGGCATTATTCAAAGGTATGCATCGCCTAATCTTGCGTAACCAACGCCTAAGCACAAAAGGTTTACTCATTTTAAAGGAGCTATATTGATATATATGATCCAATATCTGCGATTGCGTATATATGAATTTTTACTCCATATAATATCACCAAAATACAGAAGAGGTCTTTATCTTCTGATTAAATTTTCTTTATATTAAAAATGCTTTCACCTTTAATTTAAATAATATCAGTAATGTAATTATTTTCAATGAATATAATATAAGTTTTAAAATAATTAAAAATAATTTGCCTCTATAATCACTATTATGTAACTAAAGAATGCTTTTAAGAACAGTTATTTTTATTAAAAAGTGTAGTAAAATTAAATTATTACGCAAAATATCGTGAGACGCAAGGTTGCATAGTAACGCTCCAACTTATCTCCTAAATAAAATCAGATAGATATCAGAGGTGAATAGTTATAAATATAATAAATAATCTTGTAAAAATTGCTTAGCGTTTGGTTTTTTGTTGGCTAATTATGAGTCGTAACTTTTAATAAATTAGTTTAGTTTAATTTATGTGATCTGAAAAGTATCTGAAAGTTTTTCAAAATTTCAAGATTTTTGCGATGAGTTTGAATTCTTGTGTGTGTATTAAAGAAAAGCTTTAAGTTGAAATTAAGTTTATATTGGGAGAGATGGCAATATCATTTATAATCTGTAACCAACACCGATGTGCTCTGATAATTTACTATAAATAATTGTCTGCTATATATGAGAAAATGCCGTATGAAATTGTAATTTCAGACAACAAGTGGATTAAAACAATTAAAAATGAATTGGAAAGTCGCAATTGTTTTGTCAAACCTATAAGAAAAGAACAAGGTCTTACCATTATCAGAACAACCATCACAGATTCCAAAGATCCTTTGCTTTTGTCGAATGACTACACTATACGTCGATACGAGATAGAAGACAGCGACGAGTTAAAACCAACAACCTTGGACAGCTACATCACCAACTTCTTAAAAGGCCAAGAAGTTGACAACCGCACTATAGATGAATTGCTAGATACTATGCCATTGAGATATAGTATCTATCCACCATTGTTGCTTTTTAACTACTCTGCACAAAGGTCATTTAAGCATCCATCATGGGTTGCATTCTTTGACAGCCATCCCGGTGCTTCTGACAAGCTGTTTAACCAACTTTTGAAGACAATATTCGGTTCTCATCAATTAACTAATGTGGCCATCAATATGCCAATTATCGAGTCCGACATACAGAGAAGACCGTTCAATATATTGCCGCTATATGGTGAGTTGATTGACAAATCTGTGGATACAGACGATGACAGACTTTGGGATCTGCCAACCGCCGACGACTTTTCCAAGACACTGTGGTGCCATGTGGTCCAAAACGGAATTCATCAGTATTGGGCTCCTGCTTTCACAATGTTCAGTCGTGGCAATATCAAAGAGAAGAAAAGAATACTCAGTGAATACAAGGATATCGAAAATAAAGACGTCGTGGATTTGTACGCCGGGATAGGCTACTTCACCTTGAGTTACCTCAAGAGAAAAGCAAGAACGGTATTTTGTTTCGAGCTGAACCCATGGTCCATAGAAGGACTACGCAGAGGAATACAAAAAAATAAATTCGAGGATAGAGCGCACATATACTGTGAGAACAACGAGAACAGCCTTCAACGACTGCAAGAATACGGCAAACAGCTGACCATACGACACATCAACCTGGGCCTGCTCCCAAGCAGCGAGTCTGGCTGGGCGCTCGCCCTCAACATACTGCTGTTGCCGAACGTGAACAGCGCTGTCGACGCTCCATTACTCTCCACGCTGCATCTGCACGAGAACATCCACATCTGCGATATTAACAACAACAGTTTTATCAACCGAATGGTCCAGCAATTCACAACGATAAACCCTCTCTTCAGCTACAAGGTCTCACACATAGAAAAAATCAAGACCTTTGCACCGGACGTCTGGCATGTCTGCATAGATGTCGATGTTTTTCAATCCGAACGAGGCACATTCAATTGATTACGCTCAAAACCATTCCGCTTCTTGACACTATATACATTTCCCCTCTGACAGAAGGTGGCAGGACCTGTGAACCTGACCCAACAGTCTTATCTAACACCTACCGAATACATATATACCTGCTGCGTTATGTAGCAAGCCTTTATACATGATCCATCAGACTATGCGGTGTCCGGATGTCCGTATCTTTGGCACAGCCAAGCTGCTGCTGCGACGGGCCCTGCCGAACTCCTCTGAGTCCTGGACATTGACACTCCGCAGAGCACCGGCGCGGGCCAGCAGACCTGCCTCCTCCCCGGCGCTCTACTGGCAAGCAAGGCGTAGGCGCAGGCAGAGTGTTGCCCTCACCGCTGCTGTGGAGTCGCAGAGACGGGCCTTCCCGCGTAGGAGTGGCTCCGCTTGCGGATCTCCTGCGCCGCGTTTGCTGCTCTGGCTGTTCTGCCAAGATGTTGCGGTGCTGCGCTTGCCCGGGCTTCCTTGCCTTCTGGGCGTGGGGGCTGTGCTCACACACATTCTGCGCCTCACAATCGCCGACGCTGTCCGGCAGAAACGCCGCAAAGGCAAGCGCAGCACCGCACCGTGCATGTCCCTGTGCATGCCGGCAGAGGAACGTCGCTGGCTCCTGCCGCATTGCTCTGCGAGTGGCATCTCGGTCGCGCCGTGTGCTTGCCAGTCAATGTCCGTGGTGACTGCTGCCGTCCGATGGTGCGAAAAGTCACGGGACTGCGCTTTCCTGCCTCGTGCAAAATGTTCGTGGTCCTGGCCTCGGGTTGCCGGTCGCAAGAGCCTAGTGCAGCTTGAAAATTGTGAAAATGTTAACCTCTTAACAGATATAGTTTCATATGTAATCAAAACTGTCATAAGATGTAATCCAATTTGTTCGTGTGACATCTAGGATGGTGGTGAATATCGTTATTATGGGAATTATATTTAAATTGAGGGTTATTTCGATTGGAGCAATAGAAGGTTCCTTATTTGTTTCATCGGCGACTAGTGCTTGCGAAGAGCTGCATTCGCATCGGTTCAGGAAGGTCTTGGAAGGTGTATGAGTGAGCAGAGACTTGTGAGCAAGCTTATCGGATTAAAAAAAGCAACAGAGACAGAAAGGTGAGAATATAGGATAGGAAGTGTTTGGCTAATGAGCAATAGTGATTTGAACTTGTCTGAAAGACAGCAGATTGGCGACGAAGATGTGCAGACGTTTTTGACGGAACTGGCTCTGCCCAGTGGGCCAAATACACAGGCTGGGATGGGCCAAGGTTTTTCGCAAGCTGATGACGGGGCCTCTCTAGATATACAGTCTTTTAAGATATCCTGGGACGAGGAGCGGGGAGAGCAGAATAAATATTTATCTCCGTTCTCTAACCAGCACGGAGACGGGAGCGCTGTAGGTGGTGATAGCGAATCTGTGTATTCGTCGTTCAGCAACGTGAGAGGTGAAAATAATTTAGTGGCACACTCACCTGCAATGTCTTATTTGACGACTGGGGATGAGGAATACGATGACATTTCAAGTATCTATTCTGGAAGCTCCAATAATCTATTTGCTGTTGATGAACAGGGATTCAAACACGTTAGTGGGTTTGACGACATCAATCTGCTGTTCAAGAACATGAGAGGCGACATAGATAACGAACTGGAAAACCCGCTTTCATTTGATGTCGCACCCATTAACCAACACGCACAGATAAATGATATGTTTGGAAGTAGTGGCAATACGACGCCATTTACACCGACGATGAGTTTTAACGACTTTTTGGATCCCTCGATTCCAAAAGAAATTACTAATATATTGGATAATGAGTTAGCATCTCCTTCTGGGGTCAGTGTTCCCATTATCAATATAGAGGGCAATAATGTGACATCTTCAAACTTTCAGACTATTAATTATTCAAATCCAAGCACAAATACGAATACAGTCAAGCCACAAATTAACGCAACTAAACTACATATTAAAATTGAGACAGTAGACGATTCGCTTTTGACAAGCTCAAGTACTGATTTAAATAAAGTCCATGAGGAAATGAGGCAAGGAAGACAACGTAAAAATAGTCGTTCGACTTCCAGAAATTCTTCACGAACAAGAAGCATATCTCCAGAATCTAAAGCTAGGTCTTTAAGTGCAAATAGGGAAAAGTTATTAGAAATGGCTGACCTGGTACCAGGAGCACTGCCAATTCCGAATTCTCAACATCAAAATAATAATTTAATTCCACGAAGTAAAAGTGAAAACGAGTTTGTCACATTAGAATCCCAGATTCGATTGGTATCAGAAGATAATAAACATTTGAATGCTGAAGAAAAGAGTCCCCTTGAGGAAGGCGAAACACCACAAAATCTATCTGGAACTACCAAAAGGCGAAATTCAAAGAAAAACCCATCCATCTATGATTGTATAATATGTGACAAGAAGTTCACCAGACCTTATAATTTAAAATCACATTTAAGAACACATACAAATGAAAGACCGTTCATTTGTACCGTATGCGGAAAAGCATTTGCTAGAGAACATGATCGCAGACGTCATGAAGACTTACACACAGGGAAGAAACGTTATATATGCGGTGGCACACTGAAATCAGGAGAACCTTGGGGTTGTGGTAAAAAGTTTGCTAGAAGTGATGCCTTAGGCAGACATTTTAAAACGGAAAGTGGTAAGAAATGTATCACTCCGTTATACGAAGAAGCTGCAAAAGAAAGATATTCTACTGATAATTTAGCCAACCAAAACTAACTTCCATTAATTTTCACTTAATATAATATCATATATTATTTTATATAAGTAATGCGTTGTAATAATAATTTTATATTACCGGTAATCGTTTGTTATATATAGCTCTCATTTACAGTATCTATTATAATAGATTTTTAGCGCGTAAAACTTTCCAAGTCAAAATTCAAATTGAATATAATATAAAAAGACGAATACGAATTCTTTAGATAAGTAAACAGATCTGGCAGATTAGTAAGAGGAGAGTTAGCAATTTGGAGATCTAGAAGTGACATGTCTTCTAAAGAATCTGACTCAAACGATTTAAATGAATTATTACTCAATGAGAGTAGAAATCGAATAGAAAAATTATTTCAAAATAATTCATCTACACCGATCAAAGTGTCGTCAATTATAGTGTCTAACCCCGAACATATACGCTCTGATATTTTAAAATCATATTTAGATTGCACTATTTCAAATGCTTTAACTTTTAAAAATCTTTGCAAAGAATCAGATCGATTGGCAACAAAATTGATTCAACATGGTTTGGTCGAAAATATTTCAAATTCTTTTGATACCAAAGGAGTTTCCAAATGTAACATAGTTAATTATACACATCCAAGCATACTTTATGATTCATCATATATACAAAATAATATTTCAATTATCAACATAAATTCTACGATCAAGCTTAAGCCAATAAAAAAATTTATGGCAAAGACAGGTACTAATATAGGAAATGGAGAAGGTGATGGTTATCTACAGTTCCAGCTAAGAAATATGTTTGGTGGTGGTGAGAGGCTGAATCTCGATATAACAAAAGGTACGAAAACTCATTCATCTTATTTATTAAACTATACACAGCCGGTAAATCCTTTCTGGATATGGGACACTGCATTTTACCAAAATAATAGACAACTTGGAACATCAATTGATATGAATATCGGGGCTGTCCGTACTTGTTTAAAAGGTAAAGCAGGTAATAATGAACAGATAAATCATGAATTTTACATTGAAGGGTTGAATAGAGAAACAAAAATAATTTCAAGTAATTGTTCAAACACATTATTATTTCAAGCAGGTAATGACCAAAAGTTATCTATTGGTCATTCGATTACTTGGGATACGAGAGATAATAACATAACACCAGCACATGGGTCATTTTTTAAAATATTCAATGAGGTTGCTTTAAATCGATATCTGAAATCTCAGCTTGAAATTAAGACTGCAAAAAGCTTTTTCAAAGAATCGTTGGTAACACTAAATGGAACAATGAGAATGGGATATATAAGTAATATTTCTCCAATTATGAGACCCTTACACATTGGTGATAGATTTCAACTTGGTGGGAGCAATGACGTACGTAGTTTCCAATCATTAGGTTTGGGTCCTAAGGATATACACGATTCAATTGGCGGTAATTCTTATATTGCATATGGTATCAGTATCTTTACAGCATTGCCATTCAAGAACTTGATAACGTCCAATTTTAAGCTACATACATTCATTAATGGTGGTAAATTAATTAATCACAATTTTTCTAGCACAACACTCGAAGATTGTATGAGAAATTTGATGAAAGAGAATTCATTGTCTACAGGTATTGGTGTAATATTCAAACATCCAGTAGCACGGTTCGAGTTGAATTTTACACTTCCTTTGATAACGCACAGGAGTGATTTGGTCAGAAAAGGTTTCCAATACGGTATTGGAGTCTCGTTCTTGTAAGTAATAAAATGATAATACAACTAGTCTACCTAAACTGTTAATTACGGTATATAGCTACAAAAAGTGTCAATAAATGTTATGTACAAAAGAGTAGTAATGTTAAAACATCTTATAATTATGATATATAAACTATACAATGTTATAATAAATCACAGAAGCAATTTAAAAAATATTGCATGGTAGCTAATTATCAGTGTTGCTGTCCAGCAATCCATTTGTTATGTGATTCAATAACAGCAGGAATGATTAATTCTTCAATATTCAGATTATTATTTTGCAACTCAATCGGTGTACCCTCTAAATTATCTGGGGTAACAAATACCACCTTTTTGTTTCTTGTTTGTAGTAAGTTTCCTATCACTAATTGATGATTATATCTTTCCAAAGCATATTTACATTTCTTTAAAAGTAGAGTTTCATCAGTTTCCAATTTGAAGGATACAATCATTGCTTGTTTAGCCCATGACTCTACTAGTCTTCTCAAAAACTTTGGAACTGGGTCTAAATTTATTATCAATTTACCGTCAGGGGTAGTTAATGAATTTGATACTTCTTTTTCATCATCAGCCATATTATAATCTCTAGATTGGATTTTATGCTTTGGTAATTTTGAATATGGAACAAAGAAGTCACTGACAGCAGCAGCCAAATAAAATAAACATTTTTCTGAATTTAGAAGCTTTGCCAAACTCTTCAAAGACCATAAATATTGGTTCACAGTTGTAAACGGTAATAACAAAAGTTTTCTTTCTTCATAAATGTACTTGTCATAAAGCCTCTTGTTTTCCAGTATTTTAGTCTTGAATTCATCTTTGAAATTACCATCTTTATCTATGTAATCCAAAAAAAGAGTGTTTAGGTTATGAGTGAATGATCTATTGTATGGTGTCAAAGAAAATTCTCTATGCAAAAAGATAACACTGTAACCATTCTTTAAGAATTCTTCAGCACTGGCAGCTCCTCTTGTGCCAGCAGAAAAATTATCAATAAATCGAACAGTATTGTTTTCCAAAGGTACAATAGTACCACCAGAGGTGATTAAAACAATTCTTCCATCTCCATCTGTCTGTTGATATTTAATGAATTCTTTAGCATCAGATATCAAGTCATCAATATAATCAGGCCTGGGATTAGTTTGAAAATAACTGTCCTCATCTATGAAATCCTTAGGTACAGGGAAGAAAGCATCTGAAATTTTATTGTTAATAGCTGATTTCAGCTCAACAGTTGATGTGTGAATAATATGTCCTGGAGGAACCATTTTTATTTAAATTGTAATTATTTGTCCTTGAGTGTGTGTGTGCCCTTTACTCAACTGTTATGAACAACCAATTATTCAAGAAAAACAGCAAACGGTACCAACTAGCCAAAAATTCACCCTAATATATATACATATATATATATTCATTAACATGTTCAGGTGAAATGAAAAGGATCCTTCCATTTTTTTGAGTACTTGACTCAATGAATGACATGCACATTCATCTTTCATACAACCGATAAACCTGCTATCGTCGTTAAATTTCATTAGCATTAGTGTTTTCTACGACACAAATACTATGTTCATAACCTACCTTTCACTGACTGTACAAGAATAAATAATTTGATACAAACCTCTCATTCTGAATATTAAGCATGGAAAAAAATATTGAACTATTATATGTGACAAACAATCGTTCTTTAGTTGCTATCAAACACAAGAAATAATTTATACCTTACTAATTCCATCGTTTTCAAGCCACCGATACATATAGTTATCCCTAACGCCTGAAACAACACCAAAAGACAAAACAAGAACGATTAAAATGTATATAGATATACAAAACCTGGTTGAGATATCCTGACTCGCAAACGGTGTTCACATCATATCAATAAGTGTACAATTATACGTTCTAATTTAACATCTATGTATATAGAATATAATTGACTGCCTTTATAAATTCGAAAAGTTTCATCTCATCGCTTTCGTTGAAAAATTTATCTGAGCGAAAAATTGTAAAATTCATAATATAATATAATAATGTTGAAACGAAATGCTTACAAAAATACTTACTATATGTTTGTTATTGGTTTTGTAAGGTATTAGATTACTTTTAGTACAATTGACATAATATTTTAAAGCTCATCTCCGTTTGATTAAAAAGAAGATAAAAAATACTATTCAAGGAGAAAAATATCTGGATTTGTGAGAATTGCAAGTAGATATATACAGATAGATTTAGATACATATTTTACCTTTTTTTGGTTATATTATTTTAATAGTTCTATCATTGATTTTGGAAAAAGTTCTACTATTTTCTAAGACCGTGAAGTTAATAAATTCATGCATGTTTTCTTTTAGTGCTACATACGCCTGTTTTTTGGACCATTGCATTTTGACCACATTTCCTTTTTTGAAGAGCCCTATTTTATCGCAACATATTCAATTTCTGCTCGTTGCCTATATTATATATATATTGTACACTAAGAGACATTACATAATGAGCAATCTGTCTAGTGTTAGAAACAATTCTATATTGAACCGTTTTTTGCCAAGTTACAATGCTATGGATGAGGTAATATTAAAGAGAGGTGGCTATATCGCCGGTTTGGTTAATGATGGTAATACATGTTTCATGAACTCTGTTTTGCAGTCGTTGGCATCTTCAAAAACTCTTGCTGAATTTTTGGATGAAGAGATTATTAATAGTAAATTGGAGGACGATGAAACAGAGAGTGAGAATGAAGATGTAGTAGAAGATGAAAAAGATGCTAAAGTTACAGCTTCAAAAGCAAACAAGACTAAAAATTATGGTAAGCGTAAGAAGAAATTACAAAAACAGAAAGATGAAGAGGAGCTTGAAAAATCAGAAGAATCTAAAGAAAGGGATATTGCATTTAGTATATCCTTGAAGGAGTTATTAGATAAATTAAACTTTAAGTATTATAGAGATAAACCTTATTTCAAAACTAACAGTTTATTGAAGACAATGTCTAAAGCTCCGAACAAAAACATTATCTTAGGCTATGACCAAGAGGATGCACAAGAGTTTTTTCAAAGTATTCTATCTGAATTAGAGAAGAATGTAAAATCAATTTCGCCGGTTAAAAAGGATTCTATACCTATTCCAGAATCTGAATTACCTGTTGATGCTCTACTTGGTCAAAAAAATCTTGGTAATGTCGGGACAGTATACATTCCAACTGAACAAATTGATCCAAATTCTGTATTAGAGAAAAAAGATGCCTCAAAATGCTACACACCGTTCAGAATGGTAACACCATTGGATGGTATTACAGCTGAAAGAATAGGTTGTTTGACATGTGGTGAAAATGGTGGTATTAGATATTCTATATCTTCAGGTTTGAGTTTAAATTTACCCAATGAAAATATTAACTCTCAAGCATTGAAATTATCTAATTTATTACAAGAATGGATTAAACCCGAGATTATTGAAGGCGTAGAATGTAACAGATGTGCTTTAACTGCTGTTTTAGAGCATCTTGAAGATCAATTAAAGCACTTTGAACAGAAGCCAGAAGGTTCTATCCCAGAAAAGTTAATCTCTGCGGTCAAGGAAAGAAAATCCATACTTTCAGAAACTTTAACGAAACCTGTTATATCTGACGAGGACTACAAAAAGTATCACACAGATAATATGGTACGTAAATGTTCTAAATCAAAACAAATTTTAATTTCGAGACCACCTCCCCTTTTATCAATCCATATCAATAGATCTGTTTTTGACCCAAATACCTATATGATCAGAAAAAACAACTCTCGTGTATTATTCAAATCAAGATTGAATTTGGAACCTTGGTGCTGTGATGTTGACGAAATCAATTTAGATGCACGTCTTCCAATGTCGAAGAAAAGTATTGCTGTTCAAGAATCAAGTGAAGATGAAAACATTGGCGGCGAATATTACGCCAAGTTACATCACAAATTTGAGCAAGAATTTGAGGATAGTGATGAGGAATCGTACGACAATGTTTCTGATGAAGGATCTGATAGAAGAAGAGTTCGTGATTATGATCCCTTGCAAGGTGAGATAGAAGATGACGAGAGTGAGGATGATGTCGATGAGTATATTGAAGATACCGATGCTCTTGGAAATACAATTAGAAAAAGAAGAGTTCAAGTAGAAAAAGACCAGTTAGAAATTGATGGAAATATAGTATCTGATGAAGATTACACAGAGGACCAAGAAAAGGACGATATATTTGATAATAATAAAGAACAAGAAGAACGCATGGAGGACACTGAATCTTCTGATGTTGAAAGTGACAGATTGCCACAACCACCAATTCCACCCGCACATTACTTATCCTCAAGCTACTCTAATGTCCCTGCTAGTCCTTTAACATATTCTTTGCGTTCTGTCATTGTTCACTATGGTACTCACAATTATGGTCACTACATTGCATTCAGAAAATACAGAGGTTGTTGGTGGAGGATTTCTGATGAATCTGTTTACATTGTTGATGAAGCCGAAGTTCTTTCTACGCCTGGTGTGTTTATGCTATTTTATGAGTATGACTATGATGAAGAAACTAAGAAAATGATTGATGATATAGAATTTGAAAATGAGGTTGAAATTGAGGACATAAAAAGTGAAATAGAGCAAGGTAAAGAAATAAATGGAGATGAAATTGCATCTGAAAAAGTCACTGAAGAAAGTTACACTTGATTGCCGCTTTCATCAAATTTTGTTCCCATTTCACACATTTTAATAAACTACTTTTGTATATATAGAGCAATAATTAGATAAAATATGTTTTTTATATTAATATTAAATATCGGTCCTACGAATTGCCTAAAGCCCTGTATCTTTATTTATTTATATATATATATGTATGTATATTTTAGATTTGAAGATACCGATTGACTTAGACTAATGTTTCATAGTTATCGTGTCCTTGAGCTTTTAACTGCTCGACCCTTTTTCTCTCATTCTCTAATTCTTCGGTTCTATCTTCTTCAATCAATTCATCAATATCAAAATCAAATGAATTTGGATCCTTGTTATACTCGCCAATGACTCTCCTCTTTAACCCAGTTTTAGAGTCAACTTCTAATTTCATAGCTAGGTTTGATGATATACCTTTAGCATCTTCAGCTCCAGAAGTAGTTTTTAGATTGAAATCTAATCTTTTCTTCTGTTTTCCATTTTTTGAGTTCTCCTTTTTAGTAACACCAAAGATACCAATACTAGATATCATAGGTAATGCCAATGAAACAACTAAAATAATTGTCAATAAGACAAGAAATGAAGTGAAATCCATAATGCGCAAAGCTTCTAGGTTGCCGACCTTACGTTTTACACTCAACCTTGAACAAAGACAAGACTTAAAGCTATTGAATAATTGCGTATATTACAAAAGGATCCACTTAAACTACATCAACCATCTATGGAACGTATATACTGAAGATTTCGATGAGACAAATAATCAAAATACTATGATTTGAAACTTTTTCAGCTCATAGTTTGAAAAGTTTCGATGATTATAATATACGCGATGGTAAAAACAAAGTCAAGTATCCAAGAATGGCTAGCAGTCAAGAAACAATTTCCAAAGATCGGTGAGACAAAGTAATGATAAATGGATAACGGGCTTTATACATTTATGCATTACAAGCCTAAAATCTAGTGTGTGTAGTCATCCTATTTCCCTGTCTCCCCTCTTAACTGTCCATTAAACAATTTGATCCCGAGCGGGTCTCTCAAAGACAGGCTTTTAAGCCAGCAAGCGCGACCTACATATACATACAGATTTGCATATACTGAGATATATAGAGCTATACTCAAACATCTTGTTGCACGTTGCAGGGTATACTTCATAATATCGTATTGTAAGTCAACATGCTCTTATTTAGTCACGTCAATATTAAAAATTCTATGCCTCGAGATCGAATTGAAAAATTGAAACTTAAGGAGTAGAAATTAAGGAGACTTTTAGGGTTTGTCTAGTCATAATTTAATATTATAGTATATATAAAAACAGATTATCTTAAAACCTTACTGTATTTTTTATGTCTTGTGTGTTAACTCATAAAATAATCAAACTCTAGATTGATAGAATATATATATTAATATTGGTCTATACATATTTACTACACCACACCCTTAATTCTAGAAATGCCTGATAAAAAAACTTTTATTGTGACTTTGAAAGACTCGATCTCTGATATTAATGAAGACGAGTTCAAAAAGTCGGTCAAGGAACTGGGTGGGGAAATTACTCACGAGTTCAAGCTTATAAAAGCTTATACTATCAAGTTACCAGATCTACATATTTCAAAATTGACCTCCTTACATAACAACAATATCGCTAGTGTGGAGGAGGACTCTAAGGTACATGCTAACTAGTTGTATATCTGAATGAATATATATAAATGCAGTTTTGATATATAGATTATATACTTTAACGAAGATATTGGTTTAATTATTATCATTTCAGTTAGTTTCGCCATGTTTACTCGTAAGCATTCTCTGAGACCCCTTGTCGCGGTATTATTTCATTATTCTTTATAAGGACAAATATACAATAAAATATTCTATACTTATATAAAATGTTTGTATCTTGACTTTTTAGTTTATATGAGGTAATAAAGTTATTTCTAATATATTGTTTGGTAGTCTAATAAATCCATCAAGTCGTATTGCAGACCTAGTTTAAAGATATTCATCGATTTTAGCTTAAGTGGTCCCCCCTTTTTAACGTCACTTAAGAGATGTCGTATGATCGTGTGAACTACGATCCTACCTTCAAACCTGTTCAAGGTATCTATGAAAATCGGTTAAGACAGTTTATTAATAATGGTGGTGATTATAAAGACTTAAATTTACCAAAATTTTACGATTACAAGAGAATCACACTGGATAAGAACCATGTTAAAGTTCATTGGTATCAAGTGCCTTTTGATAAGAACACTTCACCTGTTGCCCCAGAAAAAAGACCACCTTGGTCTCAAGTGATTGCTGCTGATAAAGCAGGGAATATTAATTGGCAAGAAGCTTCAATAAATCAACCTTTTGGACCAAGTTGGTCAACAACTTGGTTTAAGGTGGAATTAAACATTCCAAAGGATTGGCTATTGAACGATGGTGATCAATTGGTTTTTGATTGGGATGCTTCTAACGAAGGTGTGGTCATCGATCCTGAAACTTTGAATCCAAAAACTGCTTTTTCAGGCTCCGATAGAACTGAATATTTACTACCAAAATCTTCCGACGGTAAGTATTTCTTTTATATTGAAACTGGTAACAATGGTATGTTTGGTTGTGGAGAAGGCTCCGATATTAATCCTCCAAATGACAACAGATATTTTCAATTAAGAAAAGCTGATATTGTCTTACCTGATTGGGAGGCAAGAGCCTTATATATTGACTTTTGGATGGTATCCGATGCTGCGAGAGAGTTACCTGAGGATTCATGGCAAAAACATCAAGCTAGAACTATTTGTAATAAAATTATGGATTTATTTGATCCTAATGATAGATCAAGTGTTAAAAGATGTCGTTCTTTATTAAAGAACGAATACTTTGACAAGTATATAGATTCTCCGGAGGTATATAAACATGGAAATGAAGATGTTTTAACTAATGTTTATGGTATGGGTAACTGTCATATTGACACAGCTTGGCTATGGCCTTTTGCTGAGACCAGAAGAAAAATTGTAAGGTCATGGTCTTCTCAGTGTACGTTAATGGAAGAATATCCCGAGTATCAATTTGTAGCTTCTCAAGCTCAACAATTTAAATGGTTACTTGAGGATCATCCAAGATTTTTTAAGGAATGTTTAATACCAAAATTTCAAGAGAATCAATTCTTTCCAATAGGTGGATCTTGGGTTGAAAATGATACCAACATGCCAGGCAGTGAGTCTTTGGCTAGGCAATTCTTTTTTGGTCAAAGATTTTTCTTGAAACATTTTGGATCGAAATCGACTATTTTTTGGTTACCAGATACCTTTGGTTATTCATCCCAAGTTCCTCAATTATGTCAATTATCAGGCATTGATAAATTTTTAACTCAAAAATTGTCTTGGAATAATATTAACAATTTCCCACATTCTACATTTAATTGGGCTGGTCTCGATGGTTCTCAATTATTGACTCATATGCCTCCTGGTAATACGTACACTGCTGATTCACATTTCGGTGATGTCTTACGAACTGCCAAGCAAAATAAGACCTCTGAATTTTATGGCTCTGGGTTAATGTTATATGGTAAAGGTGATGGTGGTGGTGGTCCAACAAGAGAAATGTTAGAGAAAATGAGGCGTATTAGATCTATGAGTAATAGAAATGGTAACATTGTACCAAAGTTAGAAGTTGGTAAAACTGTTGAAGAATTTTATGATGACATTTTGTCAAGAACAGAAAATGGTAAGGAATTACCAACATGGTGCGGTGAATTGTACTTTGAGTTCCATAGAGGTACATATACCAGTCAAGCAAATACTAAGCGTTTGATGAGATTTTCTGAAATTAAGATCCATGATCTTGAATGGATAGCTACAAAAACGTCCATGATTTATCCAGATGATTATAAATATCCTGCAAAGGAGATTAATGATTTATGGGAAAACATCTTATTATGTCAATTTCATGATGTCTTGCCAGGTTCATGTATTGAAATTGTTTATAAGTATGAAGCTATTCCAATGCTTCAAGTTGTTATTGATAAATGTGATGGTTTAATTAAGGATGCCTTGCATATTTTAAGTCAAAAGAACAAATCATCGGCCTTCAAATCTATTAAAACGTTGGTGTGGCCAGATGATGAGTGTAATTCTTCTTCTGTTATTACTGAACTAGAAGTTAAGGTGACTGAAGTTTCTGAACACTTCACTTTATCAAATGAAAAATTAAAGATATTGGTTTCAAAACAATCAGGTTCTATTATCAGCATTATTGATTTGGATACCAACATTGAATATTTAGATTTGAAAAACGGGAGAAATAAATATGGTGCTAATCAATTTGTTATCTTTGATGATAAACCATTATCGTGGCAGGCATGGGATACAGAACTTTACTCCGTCAACCAATACACTTATTTAAATAAAGCAGAGAGTGTTATGCTATCTGAAAACTCGAAATCTAAGGCAAGTATTAAGGTTACAATTCCTGTTGACGAAGGTTGTAAGATTGTTACTACCATTTCATTATCATCTACTTCATCTGTAACAAAAGATGATTCTTTTATTGATATTCATACACACGTTGAGAATTGGAATGCTAGAAATAAATTCTTAAAGGTTGAGTTCCCAGTTAAGGTTCGCAGTGATTTTGCTTCATACGAAACTCAATTTGGTGTAACAAGGAGACCAACACATTATAACACTTCTTGGGATGTAGCTAAATTTGAGGTATGTTCTCACAAGTTTGCTGATTATTCAGAATATAATAAGGGTGTTTCTATCTTCAATGACTCAAAATATGGATTCGCAACGCACGGTAATTTAATGAGACTATCATTACTACGTTCTCCAAAGGCACCAGATAGACACGCAGACATGGGTTCACATGATATCAGATATGCCATTTACCCACATTCTGGAGGCCTTACAACTAAAACTGTTAGATTAGCCCATGAATTCAATTACATCCACAGGTATGATGTTCCAACATCGGTGTGTAAATCATTTGACGAACTTATCAAAATATCCGGTGATAGTAATGTTGTTCTATCAAACATTAAGAGAGGTGAAGATGATGTTGATATTAAATCAAATTACGCACTCAACCAACATGATAAAAGAAGCATGATCGTTAGAGTTTATGAGTCATTAGGTGGTGAGTCTTCTGCTGTATTAAAGACAACTTTACCAATTACAAAGGTTTTCAAAGTTGATAATTTGGAGAAGGATGTAGAAGAAGTGAAATTCGCTTTAGATTCTAAATCCTCGTTAACAGAAATTCCGATTGATTTGAACGCTTTTGAAGTTGCGTCTTACAAATTATGTGTTTAACGAGATGTATCCTTTATATTTTATTCTTTGTAATTCTCAAAAAGTATCTTAAAAATAAGTTATGCCCTAAACTATCAGTTATATTTGAAACAATTTTTTTACTATATTTAATAGCTAAAAATGAATATATGTTTGTTCGTTTTGGTTAATGACGATTACAGTCATTTTTATATAAAGTACACTAGATAATGTGCGCAAAGTTAGAAATTTCTAACAATAAAAAAGGCAGCATTATCGCAAATTTTAGAGCCATTAAATCTATTAAAGTATCCCAAGTATTTTTAATTGGTGTTTCAAATTATGAGTCTTGAGTTCTACCCATCAATATTCAAAAACAAACTGACGTTTTAGCAATTGTGATGTTGGAAACTAAGAAACATATTAAGTACTTGCAAAGGCACCTTTTGCTATTGCCTTCAAAGGCTCAACCACAAGATCCCAATAAAATGGGAATAATATATTATGCAATAGCAGGTATTTCATTATTAAATGGGGAGTCTTCTAAATATTGTGAAAGTTTAAATTGGATATATAAGCATTATAAGAAATTCGAGGTTCCATTTGACAATAAAACAATATCCGGTTTTATAGGTAGCGAACTCTCGAATATTGATGGGAAAGTTACCATCAATATCTCTAATACTCTATTTGCATTAATCGTTTTGCATATCCTTGATGATCATGTTGGAAGAAGTAAAACTATGAATTATGAACATATTCAAAATTTTGTTACTCTTTGTCAATTACCTAGTGGTTCATTTGTGTCTTCTCTTGACACACTCACATATCTACCATCAGAGGTCGATTCATCAGATTTGAGGTATTGCTATATTGCAGTAGCCATTTTATATTTTACTGGATGTCGATCTAGAGAAGATTTTAATAAATACATTGACGTTCAATTACTTCTCAAATTTGTTGAATCTCAAGAATGTATAAATGGAGGTTATGGGGAGTCTTCGGAGCCACATGCTGGATATACATCTTGTGGTTTATCCTTGTTAACGCTGCTTGATTGTGAATCAATGCTTACAGAATCATTTAAAAACAAAACAATATCATGGTTATTGGATAGACAGGTGTCCAATGAAGGTTGTATGCTTCTACAAGAAACCAACGAAAATTACGAACAAGATGATCACGGAGGTTTTCAGGGAAGAGAAAATAAATTTGCTGATACCTGTTATGCATTTTGGTGTTTAAATTCACTCAAAATTTTGGCACCAGATACTTGGAAAAATCTCTGTGATACACAACTTGTTGAAAAATATTTAATTAATAAAACACAAGATACATTACTCGGAGGTTTTAGGAAAACAGATGTCGATGATCCAGATATCTATCATACATACTTAGCATTAGCAGCATTAGGTCTCCTGAATGATTCACTAAATGGGGAATTATGCATACCCGTAAAATACCAACCTTGTTAGTTTGTCGTCAGTTTTAACAATGACTAGCTTATATTCGAAAAAGATATGTTAAAATTACATGCACATTGGTTCATTAAGTAATTATCAATAATATATAACAATCGTACACTTCTAGATAACCTTGTATTCTTGATAATGGTCGATAATATAACAAATTATGGTTACATAATATTTCGGTCCTGAACATTCAGATCACGCAACAACTTAAGGCTCTAATTTTAAAATTCAATAAATAATATATAAAGGATCTACCACAATTAACGATAAAAAGGTTTAAAGTTACGGATAATTATAATTTAATATAGGAAACAAGGTGTGGATATAAAAGACATTTCTTGTAATCTTTAGTTGATATCATTTTGCTGTGTATATTATTGTTTTAAACAATGACTGAAATAAAGGATTCACAAAGAAATGAATTATTACAATCTTCTGTAAGTTTTTTGAAGGACCCCTCTATTATTAATGCTCCTTTAACACAAAAGATTGATTTTTTAAAATCCAAGGGTTTAAATGATAAAGAATTAGAACTAGTGTTAGAATTATCCAAAAAAAGTGATGATTCGTTAGCTACCTCGTTCTCATCAAACAAGGAAAATAAGAATGACTTTAGTCAACCGAGTGATATATATGACATATTACCTCCTCCACTTCCAGACAGAGATTGGAGAGATTACTTCATCATGGCAACTGCAAGTGCTGGCATTTTATATGGTATGTATGAGGTAACAAAGAGATATGTTCTGCCAAATATACTACCGGAATCTAAATCAAAACTCGAACAAGACAAACAAGAAATACAAGACCAGCTAGAGAAAGTCGACAAACTTCTTGAAACAATGGAGATCGATAGACTACAGAAAACACAAGAGGAAGATAAACGTTTTACTCAACTGGATGAGACTATTTCACAACTTCAAGGAACATTGGATGATTCTTCTAGAACTCGTGAACGATTAGAAAATGATCTAAATGATATCAAATTGGAAATTGATCATATTAAAAAGTCTGTTTCTAATTTTATTAACAAGTTTGATAAGGAGCAGAATATGGATGATATTGTAAAAGAAATCGAATCTTTAAAACAACTAATCAGAAATTCAAATGATAGTAAAAGCATAATGGATGGAAAGGGCTCCAAATTTTCTAGTCCAATAGCCCCCGTTCCAGGAATCGATCTTATTCCATCTACCTCTGAATTACTAGCAAAAATGAACATGAAAACTAATTCAAACTCCAGTCCAAGCCCTAATAAAGAAAGATCACTACAGCCTGAAGCAATAGAAAGCCAAATCCCAAGCTGGCAAAAACATATGGTCAATGAAGTGGAAGTTCCAAATTGGCAGGATGCTTCCTTTGCATTAGAGCAGGATGACGAATTGACTATTTCGAATCAAAATAAGGACGAGAAATAGACTCAATTATTGGTAATAGATTCAATGTAGTGGGACGAATAGCAAGAATGAGAAACTTTGCAGTAATAATAGGACAAATCTCTATTTCAGATTTTGATAGTTGTATATAATATAAATCTAGTCAATAGATGAAGAAGTTTGACCAACACAGCTTTACGTTGGTATATGAACCTTGAAAACACTGGTTGAAAATGTTATATCACTATTAACGACGCTCATAATTCTCAATTATGAGGGAAGAACTGTTAGAAATTGTGAATGAAAGATACGATTATATAACAAAGTACATTTAATAGTTTAAAATGTGTATTAAATTCATTAAAACAAAATTATATTTATTCAATTGTGTGATATTATACAGTCTACGAGATTAATATCTCTCTTCCCTAAGTTAATTTTGTCTTTTGTTGGCGATTCCAGACACAGATAAAAGTGTGAAACTGTTGGAACGAAAAATGCAATCTGATTCTGTATATAAGTTAGCAATCAACTGTGCAGAAAAACACATATATGCTGTGGATTTCCTTAATTTGTATAAGGAGTTTTACAATGAACAATATGGTTCGCGTATTGAAAATGAAGAAAGCAAAGAAGGCAATAGTAATATAATGCTAGCGATAGCAGAACTCATTACTGCAGATATCATCAAATTATTGAATGAAGGTCATCAATTAGTTTTGGTAGATTATGTTATCCAGATCCTGTTCGTGAATTATAATCCAGAACTTGTCAGATCAACAATTTCTAAAATATACTCTGTCAGCAATGAAAAGATGTTGGTCCATTTTTATTCAAAATCGTCATCATACTTTGCGAAATTATCAGATTCATTAATCATCGAAAGATTGATTAAAGATCTCAAAGATTGTATAATTCCAGGTATTTTGTCAATACAAACAGAATCCATATCTAATGAATTGGTGGTTAGTATTTCGAAATTTTTACAGGTGATTTTAAAATTTGTCATCACCTCTATAACCATCGACTCAGTAACTGATAGGAACAATCTTCATTCATTAATGAAAAGATTACAAAAGATAAACAAGCTTTTACATAAGAAGATATTTCAAACTACGGATCATAAGATAATATTTAAAGACAGCAAACCTATATTTCAAAATTCAACGACTACACCTTACACTAATTCACCAAGCATTACATCGCCTCATTTTATGCAAAGTCCGATAAATTTTGGTAAACAAAATGTATCCCTGGAAAATAGTGTTAAAAAGTATAAGGATTCTAAACTATTGCGTTATTATAAAAATCTTTGGTTAAATAATAAGATACATAGATGGAAAATAATGGACCCAGATTGTCTAACAAAATATGCGTCAATATCTACTCAATTATTTGTAGACAACCTTCCTCATTCAACTTTGACTGATGAAGTGTTGATTGAACTTATAGAAACATCATTCACATCATTTGCACAATTTGTTAGTAATAATCATTATCATCAATCAAATGCATATTTGACTCTTTTGGAAAGAAAATGGATAATATTTATTTCAAAACAATTGCCATTATTAATTATTGAAAATTCATCCGGAAACAATACAATAATTGATACAGCAATGAATAAGATCGATGATAAGGTAATTAAGGCTATTAAATCATATTATTTGGATAAAATTGACCAAAAAAATAGAAATGAAGATCTTTTTGATGATTCACCTTCCTCAACGTTGGATATAAGACATGAATTTATAAAATCCCTGATTGCATTGAAGTTCCAAGATCCTGTTGCAATGAATAATTATATATCCGAAGGTCAAAATATGGATATAGAGAGCCTTCCTGTAAATGATAATTTAACCATTACCAGCCCTCAGGGACAAATGGAAACTATTGTAAATATTTATGACTCTGTCATTAAGTCATTGGATGCTATAAATCCAGATGCATTTGGAGATACTATCAATGATTCAAATAATACTTTAAGGCAAATATTTTTGACTTTTGACACTATAGCTCCAACAAAACAGAGAGAATTAGCCAATGCTCTCTGTAATATATTAACAAGTGCTGTAGAAGATATGAATTTTGTTAGAATAGCAGCATTATCATCACTAATGTCAATGAATTATGCACATAGTTTAACTTCAATCATATCATTCTCAGGTATTGAGACTTTACTGAAGCCTTTAGTTATATTTGTGGATATTAAATGGGATAAATATACAAAGGATACAAATTCAATTACAAATGAATCAGAGAGAATGATGAGTTGTATGGCATTTAATTGGGCTTCTTTATTTATCGTTTCAATAGGTAAGATGTATGATATGGATATCGAAGATTTTACCTTTTTGCTGTCTGGTAACAAAAGAAACCATACTTATTCTGCAAAACTTTTATCCGAGCTATCTAATATTAAAGACGATTTTACATTTGAATCGAGCATGGAGAATTCGATGGGTAAACAAAATGTGGATTTAGAAGTTCAAAAATGGTTTCAAGCGTTATTCCACACAGAAGCTCTTTCTGATAGTATGATGCAAACTGTAAACCCAAAAGAAGTGATAGATTTACTACCATTTATATTTAAGCAAGTTGTTCTAGGTGTTGAATCAGGAATAATTGATGATATTTCAAAAGTAAATGAAGGGCTTGATTTCTTTTTACACCCAACTCTGATTATTGGTATGATGAAAATCACATTTTGGTTAAGCAACTATTTAGAAAGTCTAAAAGCAAATTCTGTTCCTGAGCGTACCCTTCAAAGTATTTTGAAATTAGTGAATTCTCTTATTTCACCAGATTCTTTGAACAATGATTCCATGTTATTCCATACTACTTTGTTAAGATTGAATTCAGTTAAATTAATTAAATCATGTCGTAACTTTAAAGTTCAATCACAATCAAACTATGGTATATATTCATCTGAGTCACAAAGTCTACCGGTAGTAGAAAGCTTAATTTCCAAGTTAACTTATGTCTTGAGCATTTCTCCCTTTTATGATATTGATCCGAAATTAATAAACTCAGAAAGTCAGTATTCCCAAAACCAACCTGCATTTTCCAAATTTTTAATAACAAATGAGCAGCCGATGAATAAAATCATTTCAAATCAAACTAACTCATTTTGGAGCTTACACAGCAGTACCTACTATAACATTGATTATTTGAATATTGTAATAGAATTAGTATCGCCCAAAAAATTTTTAGAAAATTTACTTAATACATTAATTTTTAAAATTACTAGCTATGGAATACCTGGATCAAGAAATAAAGATGTCGATGATGGCTCTGAACAAGTATATGATTATGTTTTTTATTATATGGTTCTTCACGATATTTCTACAAGCAAGGAAGCATCAGATATGATTAATTGGCTGGAAAATAATAGAAAGGAAAACATAATTGACAATGAACAAAAAAGTGAGGCAATCAATGAGACTGATATGAAATCCCAGTTATCTCAAGATGATGACTTCGATGTTCTCTTTGGTGAAAACGAAGTTAGCACACATAGTCAAGATGAGATAAATGATGTTGACCAAAATATTGATAACACTATATCAGTAGGTTATATGGAAACGGAAAGTTATAAGTATGTTCCAAAATTCAATACTTTTGGCAGAGTCATAATGGATCAAAAACTATCATACGATGAAGCTTTTGATAATAAAGACATAACATCCGAAGAGTACAAAGAAGGATGCCACTTTTATAATAAGTATTTAAACACTATCAAAACAAGTATATTTTAGTCGCATGTTTTCTCTACTTATCATTAAATATAGTATAATATACTTTTACAAAGTTTATATGAAATGTCTATATTGGTATTAAAAATATTCATAAAATTTATTTCTAATTAATTAATATGTAAAGGTTCACTTGTAGCTTCGATGGTTTTCACTGTATTCTCCTTAGTCTTTCCTTCCATAACAACTTGTTGGACATGCTCCTTTTGCTTTGCTCTATCTCTCATTCTCTCTTCGATAGTGTCACGAACTAGTAATCTATAAACAGTAACTTGTCTAGTCTGTCCTAATCTATGTGCTCTATCCATAGCTTGAGAATCAATTGTTGGATTCCAATCCGAGTCGTAAAATATAACAGTATCTGCTGCAGTTAAATTGATACCTAAACCACCTGCTCTAGTACTTAATAAGAATATAAAAATCTCGGGTCTCGTTTGCCAATCATGTACCAAATCACGACGATCTTCTAACTTTGAAGAACCATCTAAACGGATATGATTATATTGGCGGTAAATTAAGTATTCCTCCATCAAATCCATCATTTTTGTCATTTGGAAATATATTAATACACGATGATCACCTTTCTTTAATGTTGCCAACAATTCATCTAATTTCTTTAATTTGGCTGACTCTGTGATGAACCTGTCCATAGAAGGCATTGAAATAAAGGAAGAAAATTTTTTATTGAAAGGTTGAGGATATAATCCAGTTACTGGGAATTCTTCAAGTGGTATTTTGTTTTCAGTTAACATTCTATATTGAGTAATTGGAGGAATGTCAGAAAATGCTTGAGATAACATTGGATTGAATAGCTCGTGTCTTTGTTTAGATGTAGCATTGTGGCTTCCCAATACTTGAATCAAAACAGGACTAGCGCAAGCATTTGGACGGTATCCACGCTGTATCGAATTAAAATAATTTTCTTCAAAGACGGTTTCTTGAATGTTCATTAATGAATCAAGAATACCTCTTGTTGTGGTCCTCCTTAAGCAATCTAATTGTCTTGATCGATCAATAACTCTTAAACTCCTTTCAAAATTATTTTCTAAGTATTTACCTTCAGAATCATGATATACTGATAATTTCTCCAACATTTCGTTGGGGTCTAAATTGAAAAGTATAGCATTATTTATAATATTTTTGTAAACTATGCGATGAATATCATTAGTTGTATTTCCTAACATTCTGGATAAGGTTTGGCATAATTCTCCATTAACAGAATTATTGAATATATTCATGGTATGATTTAATAGTTTACTTCTCACATCTAGGTCATTATTATAACTGGGGACAATAAGTTCATCATATATCAATCTTGGTAAGTAAAAGTTTATTGGATTTTTTGTAGAATACATAACATCTACAACATCTCCGATTTTTGATAAAGAACTAGTTTTACCAAATATCGAAAAAGAGAAAGGAGAATCAATATCATATCTCTCAAACAAATCCGGATGATTACAGACTTTTCTGAATTGCATTACAGCATTTATCATATTTTGATCTGATCCAGAGTCTTCAGCTCCAGCAGCATTTTCGATAGCATTATACGATGAAGACATTTGAGATTTCAAAATTTGATATAATTTTGCTTGTCTCTGAGTTAAATCGCACATTACATCAATTTCAATTTTATCACCCAATTCAGATTGAACATTTTTTTTAACACGTCTCAGCATAAAAGGCTTTAAAATCATATGTAAACGGCGTAACTGTTGTTGATTTAATTGCGTGTTTGCTTCAGCATGAGATTCTATATCTTTAGAAAACCAATCATTAAATTCGTCATGAGAATCAAATAAAGATGGCATAATAAAATGCAATAATGCCCATAATTCTTGCATGTTATTCTGAATTGGGGTACCTGTTAATAATAATCTGTTACGACAGTAAAAATTCAATAGATTTTTCCAACGTGAAGATTGTGAAGATTTAATCGCTTGTGCTTCATCAAGAATCATATATTGCCATTTCATCTTTTGAATATAAATTGCATCAGATACTACCATTTGATAAGATGTAATCATAACATGGAATGGAGAATCTTTAGTATATCTTAAATTTTTCCTGTCCCAGAAACGTCTCAAAATTTTACGATCATTTGAATTACCCCAATAAGGTAATATCTTGAATTGGGGAACAAATTTGGATATTTCATTTACCCAATTGTGAAGAGTGGAAGCGGGTGTAACAACTAAAAATGGGCCCCATATATTATGTTTCTCGGCCAAGTGTGCTAATACAGAAATGGATTGAACTGTTTTACCAAGACCCATTTCGTCAGCTAGTATACCGTTAATACCCTGATCATATAAGTTTGCCAACCAATTCAAACCCTTCAACTGATATTCTTTTAGTGTACATGCTAATAGATCTGGTTGTTCAATTGTGATATCACCCAATGAAGTTGGGTTTTGAAAGTTCAATTCTTCGCCGTTAGAAGTTTCGTTATCAAATTGCTTGGTTTTTTCTCTTGTTTTCTGTAAAACATTTGATGCATTTTGAGCAGCCTTCAGTCTAAGTTGTTCATCATCTTCATTATCAAAATCGATGGTTCTAAAATCATTTTGACCAGCTTCTGTTGAGTCTAAATCAATGTCATGATTTTTTTCATTTCCATGAAATCTTTCATCCTTCATATTACCTTCTAACTCGTCTGTTTTTATCTTTGATCCAATAAAATGCGAATATAATTCTGTTTGAGTTAATAAGAAATTCAATTTTTTAGCTTGTCTCTTATTTTCTCGTTCCTCTTCTTCCTTTCTAGCATTTTCAATTGCAACCTTTTCTGCCTTCTTTTTTAAATCTCTTTCTTCTCTTTCATTTTTCTTCCAAAAACTAGACATTTCTCTAATACCTCTTCTGGCTTTAGTCTGCAAATCTTTAACCTGCTTGAAATTTCTTTGTTGCCATTTTCTAGCTTCTCTGGCACAAAGTGATGATGTCTTCTTAACATTAGTTGATCTAGATGACTGAAGTTGAATAACAAGTCTTGATAGTTTAGACGAATCTTTACGTGCTAAATCTTTCCAAATGGTAATTAATGTGTTATCGTAATGCCTTTTGATGGATTTAGCTTCTTTTATTGTCATATCCATACCATAAGTGTGCAATCCATGTTTGTTCGCAAGTATACTTTTTTTTGTTGCCATATCTTCATTATCATCACTTTCATTATTATCATTTGAGTTTAATTTCCTCTTTTTATTAACATGCTCATTATTTTCCTTAGATTGATTTAATTCCTTCAATTTCTCCTTTTCTTCCTGTTCTGCTTGTTTTAATTCTAATTCTTTTAATCTTTTTGCTTCGTTTATTAATCTTTTCAGTTTTTTGACATGGTATTGTTTCAGTGTGACTTTTAATACTAGTTTAGGTTGTCTTTTAGAATTTTTGACAGAGGAAGTTGAAAGATAATCGACAATAGTAGCATTTGTGAATCTTCTCTTTCTAACTTTATTTACTTTATTTCTGTTGCACATCTTAATCAATTCTTTAACTATCTTAGATTTATCACTATTTATTGTTACCAATTTGTTAGAAGAACCTTTTGGCGCCAACGAGTCCTCTCTATCGTCATTGAAATCCTCGTCTTCTTCGTCTTCTTCAAACTCAATACCTTCTACGTTCTCTAAATCCTCTTCTTTTTCTTGGCTTTCATCATCACTATTAGTTTTTATTTCAGAAACAATTGATTCTTCAGTAACTTTTTCATTCTCATTATTTTCAAGATCATCAATTGTTGAATCATTAATAATAGGCTCATTAGAATCAACATCAGCTTTAGGTTTTTTATTATTGTTTACTGTTGGCAATGATTTGTGTTTAGTATTTGCAACCTTTTGACTCTTAACCAATTTTTTAGATTTCATTTTATTTTCTATTAAATCAGATGCATTAGTAGCTGCTGCGACTAGATATTTATTATAATTTTTCCATTCGTTTTTAATATTTCTAATGTCTTTTAATAAATTATTCATGTTTTCTTCACTTGAATTCCAATCTTTTGATTGTAATTGCCATTCCATAATTAGTTCGAATTCTTGTAAGTTTAGAAAATTCCAGTTCTGTGAATTCATTTCAACATCATCCAATTTTCTTATCTTTTCAAAGTTTTTATTCAGCTTATTCAAAAACCTTGATTTTTTATCTTGATTCTCTACAGAATCAACATTTGTCACAATTTGTTGAGTTTTAACATTATCAGAATTCATGATACTTTCTATGTTCGCGACTCTATTTGGATGGGGCACAACCGTACCATCGTCTTCATTCAATAGAGCAGCTAATGACATCTTGTTTCGAACTTATATTATACCAATATATCTATATATATCTATAAGTGGTGCTGTGTGTCTATACTGATTATCTAACTAGTACCTGTCTCCTATACCACATATACCAAGAACGATCAATATTAATAAACCTTAGAGCAAGATATCACTGATATACACAAATACATACATAACACTCTTTTTATTTTAATGGAACATATAACTATAAAGAAAGAAAACTATAATTTTTACATTATTTTACAGTTGAACTATTATTAATATTTTTTTTGTTCAGTCCAATCATTTACAAACTGTTAACAACAATCTTTTTTTTTTTCTTTTGCCCTTCTTGAAACATCAAATCATTTCAGAATTACATTATTAGCTTTTCAAATGAACACAATTTTTTTTTGTTCTTGAAATTGTTAATGAAATTTTCTAGATTTTGAACACATTATTATTACAACCTACCTATAGTCCAACGTTTATTAAAAAAACTCAAAAGTAAGAGAAGTTGAAGAAACCAGACAGAAAAACTTTTTGGAAGAACTGAAAAAAATTGCAAAGCATCATTGATACACGTTATCACAAAGGAATAACAACGAACGTATCATTTCATTAAGAAAAAAATAAAAAAAAAAACATCAAAGCTATTTAACGTTATGCATAGTAATAGAAAAGTAAAATGTTTAACGGGAAAATATCAAAATTCACCGTCAAATAATTTTTAACATATCTTGAAAATCTGTAATTTAATGAAACTTTTCAGAAGTTCTGCTAAGCTTCTTCCTATAAATGATAGTACATAATTAGAAAATGAGCTTTTTTGAAAAAAAAAAAAAGTCATTTTAAAGTAAGTCGAAAAATAATCAAGAGCAAATGTTTGACTGTATAGGAGAAGAACGGGAGGAAGCACAAGACAATTGTAACGAGAAAGACGTGAGGTAAAGATCAGTGGCGGGTTAGAAATGAAGCCCCCAATCTTGTGAGAGTGTGTATATATATATTGTAAGTGTGAACATGGGTTTTGCATGGATATTATATATATATATATATATATGAATATGTGCGGTAGGTATGCGATGTTTAAAGGATATTGAAAGGGTATAGTCAAGCTAAATGTGACTTTAACCATGTTATGGTATAGTGTCTTGTTAAATATATCTTGGAATAATATTGTCATAGACAATATTGTTACACAATTTCTGAAACACACCCCCTCAAAAGAGATTAGTAGACATAGCAATTTCTTGATATATAAGTGTGTGTTATTAGTAAATGGCAACGGTTGTGGGTACATCTAGTGTTACTTTCGGATAGATTACCACACGAATACATGTTAGTATTATCATTATTATGCAATTAATAATGAGTACATATATATGTATAAAAACGCTAATACGCGGATGAGGCAAGAAACATTACCAAAAGCAAAAGGAAACCCTATGTATATGATCATGTGACTTATAACCCTAAACAATAATCTTTTTGCGCTCTATCTAACCCTATAAAACCCTACTATCCGCCCCTAAATAGCGTAACGTGACCCGGTGTCTCTTATCTCTATGGAATGAACGTAGGATATTAATAGTATACTTCTCCCTATCATCCTCTCTACTGTTCTCACTTGTCCCTTAAAATACAAAAGCAGATAGAGCACTGCAACAGAATCGGCCCAGCCTTTTGAATAATTTGGAGCCTCTAAAATCCCGCGACAGATGTCAAACTCACATACCCGATCGTTGAATCGGGCAATCCTAGTTGCGAATTTTATTTAATTTTTTTGGTTTCTTTTTTCGTCCTAGAAGTTGTCCTAATAGTAAGTATCACTCGTAGCAATGTACTTCCTAATTTAAAACTTTAGTATGTTGTTTGTTCCACTATGCGGTTAATATATTTTGTGCTTCTATTCATTATTCATCAGTCGAAACAAATTTCGAAACGTCAAACATTTCAAATTTCCAAATTCATGATTTTTCCTAATTAGGCAGTTGGCATTGCGATGCTAATTAAAAAATAAACCTACATAGTAATAATACTAATAATAAACTTATAAATTGAATACATCAATTTTATTGAACTGTTTTCTGAACCTAATAACAATTATAATGATATATATATAAAGAAATATAACGGGACCTCAAGCGTCCGTTGAATTGAGTTCCTAATTTATTTTATTGAAGCTTCTCTTAAACAGCTTTTCTTTGCCCGAACACCAAAGCATTGCTTAACTCGCCAATTGGTACTAGTTAATTGAATTTTCGACTCTTCAAAAAGTAGAAAAAAAATATGCCAGAATCATTTATGGTAAAGGCCAAATATGGTTGGTCGGGCCAAACTAAAGGAGATTTGGGCTTCTTGGAAGGTGATATAATGAAGGTCACAAGAACAACTGGAGATTGGTACTACGGATTCTTGTTGAGAAATAAAAATAGCAAAGGTTATTTTCCTAAAAATTTTGTAATTGAGTTGAACAACCAAACACAGTCGTCGGGTGATACAGCAAGTGGAAAAGTACAACTACCGAGTATCCCTTCAAGGGCATCACATGATATTTCTCAATCTTCACCAAATCTGCCATCTTTATTAAAAGCAAAATCTAGTTTAAATGTATATTCCCAATCCTCCGATGTAAACAAAAGTTCAAGTAACTCAAAATCTAGCTATAATTCTAATAATAACAAGGTTAAATATCAATCCCTTCGAAATTTACCAAATAAACAAAGTTTGCCACCATTGCCACAGATACCGGGAAATAATAATAGCTCAAGCTCACGTTATAAACTTATGAAATCACATTCAGAAAACGACATACTAACAAAAGATAGTAACTATTATAAAGATAACTCATATTTTTATGATGGATACATGCCAAGCAATACAAGATCTAATTATACGTCAAGCTCGATGACGAATGATAGTGCTAACAGTAATTTATTTTCAAATTCGAAATACTTAGATAATTCATTAATGTCCAGCGAGAATAGTTTTGCAATGATGTCTAATTTTAGTGCAACCTCTGCAGGTAGTTTTATGAGGCATAAACATGCTCAATCTTTTGAAACTACTTGTGTTGAAAAACAAGATCCAGATATTAATAATGATTCATATAGTGGTAAAGCTGGAGCATTTTTAAACAAATTCTTTCTAAGAAGTCATAATAACGGTGTTTCTTCGCCTAAATTACCTGATTTGTCAAATCTAAGTATAAATAATGAAAATGAAAACAGTGCGAAGGATTGGTTAACTGTCAATAAACATTTAAATAGATCAAAAACTTTGACTAAGTATGAAAAACATCCGAGGTATATGAGGGTTCTAGAAGAGAATAGGGACATTGTTTTGCATCCTCAAGATTCAATATACAATGGCTTAAATACTAATGAGGTCGTATATGATAGCGATGATAGGTATTTTAAGGGTACTATTGATATTGAACTACAGAATATCAATATGAATTATTTAGACAAGATGACAAGACAACGATGTGATAAATCAAAAATTCCTCCAAATGTAAAACTTGATATATGGTGTAAAACAACATTTTCTGCAAGATATCAAACTGCACTAGAAAAATTGAGAGGTATATATGTCTTCTGTACGGAGATGATTGAGTTGATTGATGATAACGGTACTACAGACTTTAATCGAGAGCCATTTAACATTGATAAGTTGTTGTCAGAAAAATACTGTACCCCATATCAGTTGACCTGGTTATTCAAAAAATTAGCAAACTCTCTAGGAATTAGAACGGAAGTTGTTTTGGGGTTTTTAAAGACTCCAATGTCAAATAACTCCGATTTTAAATATAATCATTGTTGGTTAAGGATTTTAATCAATAGGGAATGGAGATTTATTGATGTAATTTTAGGAAATACTTCAAATCCCATTCATGAGTTCGTCAATAATAAGAAAATAGATAGAGCCGAAAATTATTACTTCTTAACGGAACCTTTAAATTTGATATATACACATATTCCTGCAAGAGATTATGAACAGCATATTGTGCCAAGTGTTGATCAATTATCAGCATTATATTTGCCATTGGTTTTTCCTTCATTTTTCAAAAATGCTATTAAATTATATAAATTCAGCACTGCTTTATCATTTTTAGAAGATTCAGAAATATTTGAATGTTCTCTTGAAATTCCTAGTGATATTGAAATAACAGCTACTGTAGTTACAGGAAGTGAAAGTGGTCCAACTAAAAATTATGCCTTGGCACAAATAAAAAAACTAAAATCAGAAAGCAGTCGTAAAATTGCAGTTATTAAAGCAGTTTTACCCCCTGGAGTTAAATCTGGTGATATATATATATGCTCGGGCTTAAAGGGATCTTCAAGCTCAAATCAGAATTCTCACAAATTATCTTTAGTTATTCCCCTATCTCATAAAGGCACAAACATGAATTACGAATTTGTCAAATTAATAGGAAATGAAAATATTAAGAAAGTTGATCAATATATTCTCGAGCCACAAAATAAATTTATTTATCAGAACACGGAGTATAATTTTGAAATATTCCAACATCCATATGATAACGTTATTTATGACCACATGTCTTACGCTAAGAATAGTAAACCACCGATTGTTATTAAAGCGCCATCTGGTAAAGTTTATGAGTTAAAGGATTATGATCAAAATTCACCATATGGTACATGGAGAAGAAAAATAAAGATAAAAGAAAGTGGAATCTGGAGAGGGTTAATTAATTCAGAATCTAGTTCTGCTTGGTTCACATTTGCAGAATGGACTTGTTTATAGAATTTTATGTTTATAATAGCTTCAAAAGATGGTAGAAGTTACCTTTACATATACATACCAAGTTTGTGTCATCTCTGACGTTACATAATAATTAATAATTGCATTTGCATAATAAGAATAACGAGAGTTGTTTCCAGCATAAGATAAAAGTTGTAACTGAACTACATTTGAAAATTAAATTTTTATTGAAGTTTAAGTATATAAATGAATTAGTATTAAACTATAACATTATGTTAGACAAATTATTTAAAAATTTGAATTTAATTAGATTTCTTCAACAATGTTACCCTTTTGGGAAACGTAGATACCATCTAAGAACTTACGGATATCCTTGTTTCTGACACGACAGACTTGTTGAACATCAGCAGCATTTTGAGAGACATCTTCAACAGAGTTACCAGATAAAACAATTTCATCCTTTTGGTTGGTGGAGAATTCGACAGTAACACCTTCTTTGATTGGGACTTGTCTGACCTTCTTGTCACCTAAGAAATTTCTGATTTCAATGAACTTCTTACCTTCATTTTCAACAACATTAACGTTGATTGGGAAATGCGCATAGACATATCTCATCTTGTACTTGTAACCCTTAGTGACACCAGTGACTAAGTTGTCAATTAAAGATTTAACAGTTCTTAAAGCAGCAACGTGCTTTCTGTCACCATTGTGAACAGTAACCTTGATCAAGGAGTTGTCGACCTTGGTGAAGGTAACATCAATATGCTTCAAGTTCTTGACTAAGGTACCTCTTGGACCAGTAACCTTAACAATTCTGGATTTGATGCTAACGGTAACACCGGCTGGTACAGCGATGGATTGTTCAGTTTGGATGTACTTCATTTTGATGCTGGTGTATTTTTAATAAATGACAAAAGAGACAAAATTAATATTTAAACCACATGAATTGTTAAACTGAAAGTCGAAATCTACTTATAATAATAATGGCATCAAGAAATCTTACATTGCAATATCAATAAGCTAATTCATTGCAAAAACATTGTACTACAGTAAGTGCTTCTTACAACAGCTAATGAAAATAGAAGTTAATGATAATAGATATCAATCAGTTGGAAACATTCAACCTTCTGAGCTCCAGTAAATTACAATAGTATAATTACCGTAACTGTGTTGAGTGCTTAGCTATACCACTATAACATTGACCAAGATACTTCCTGTATCATTTTTTGCAATGCTACATGCAATATCGTATAACTAACAACATCGAAATATTTCACAAGTCATTTTTTTCAAACTATGGTGCGTCATCGGAACACATCATCTTCATATCAATAACTAAAAAAATCCTCAGGTCTTTTTCCAGTACTTTGTCGTTGCGCTTCATCATTGTTGAAAAATAACTAAAAATAATTAAAGTAATTTGAAAAATATTATTAATAGCAGTACACCCAGACATCACATTTAAATTGTTTTGATTTTTAAACACCTGTACATCACAAAAACAGTCACCTTAAATATCTCAACTAGAATATAAGGCTTTTTCAATTACAGTTATATATGTGTTGATGGACAGTGGCATTTAATTTTCTACTTTTTGCTTGCTAGGCTTGCTAATTGTCATTCAAATAGTTGTTTACTTAATCTTCGGCGTTGGATTCGTCTATCATTGCTTGTAATCTTCCAAATATTTTATCTCTATGAATAGCCAAGGGATCATCCTTATCACTTTGAAAAAATGTATTTCTTTTTATGTCTGTAACAGCTTCTGAATCTTCAGCATAGTTATATATTTCAGCAACTTTATCATGCTCACAATCTGCGAGTTCGTCATGATTATAATCTTCATAATTCTCTTCATCTTCGTCATATTCATATTTTACGTCATCTAAATCTATAAAATTGCCAGGGTTAATGGATTTTAAAATGTCGCCATTGGATGCTAATTTGTCAAACAAATGGGAATAATCTTCTTTTATAGGTTCTATTATATCAGCTGCTTCATAAATGTCTTGTACTTTTGACTCATAATTAAATTCTCCGTACTCATCCAAATTTTCGTTTATATTTCCAAAATCTTTATCATCCACTTCACTTCCAAATAAAATTGATCTATCATCATCTTCATCCTCTGGATAATCATTTCTATAAAAATTTTCATCATTTGAATCATCATCTGAAGGAAATTGATTTTCAATATCGGATTCTTCATCATTTACCAGCTCAACATTAATTTTAACAATTTTAACGTGGCCTATCTGAATGTTAGATAGTTCCTCTTTTTCATTAAATGCTTCTAAATGGTAAATGTCATATACGTAATCTTGGCTTGGTAAGCTTAAAATTGTAGCTGAGTCACCCTTATAGTATTTTTTGCTTGGTTTTTTCCTTTTGGTTTCGTCACATTCTTTACCTTTATTTAATGTTAAGTAGTCATTAAGCATTTGCGAAATCTCATTTGGAACACCGCTTGGGATCAATTCTTCCTTATCACTAGAAATCGTACCATTTACATCTTCCTCTAATTTAGAACGCTGTCGTTTTTTACTATATGTTTCTAAAATAAAGTGTTTGTCTTTTTTATCATCGTTTAATTTTAAAAGAGGTGTGGTATTTTTATCATCGTCAAACTTATTAAATATCACAGTATCAGTTTTTTTATATATGAATTTTCCTCTCTTAGATCTGTTATTCTCATCGATTAATAATGCGCTCACGGATTCTTCATCTCTTCGACGTTTAACTCTAATGAATTCTGGATTCCGAGACATTACAACATTTGAATATATATATATAGTACAAAGATGCGATCACAATTAACATTTAATCCTTTACCATGGATCAATATTGAATTTAAATGGTTAAAATATTTGTAATTAGAATAACAAAGAGGCCCTGGATTATTTTTTTATATTGATAAAATAATGTTTATTAATGTCTTTACATTTACTTTACCCGAAGTTCTCAAAAGTGACACAAATAACTCTATGAAAATACAACGTATTGTGATTGATTTGTAGGTTAGATGCCATTATTTAATGCTCGATAGTTGATAAAGACTATGAATTCGGATATATTAACCATGTTGTTATAGTTTTTTATATTAGAAAACTTTTAGTTTAGTTTAACAAATTTTCTTTACAAAAGCGAATGCTGATTTACTAAACATCAATTACGGTAATTACGTAACAAAATATGGAATCGAGAAATAATAATAACCAAAAAATATACAAATTAGCTATCGTCACTGGTGGGGCTGGCGGTCTGGGTTTAAAAATTGCAACATCATTAGCAAGAAAGGGGATAACAGTAATATGTTTAGATATGTCATTACCTTCCGAAATCAATGAGGAAGATATTTATTTTTATAAGTGTGACGTTAGCAATGTTAAAGAAGTGGAAAAAGTGAAGAAAGTAATTAATGATAAGCATGGAACTGTCAATATTTTGGTCAATAATGCCGGAATTACTGAAATTAATGAATTAATTAATGTCCCCGAGTCGCGTATAAATTCAGTTTTGCAGGTCAACCTAGTTGCCCCATGTCTTATAACGCATATTTTTTTAAATGACATTCTGAGCTCAAAAAATGGTGCTATCATCAATATCTCTTCAGTTTTAGGGATAATTACACCTGCCAGGTTAACCTCCTATGGAGCATCAAAGGCTGGGTTAATATGTTTTCATAAATGTCTTGAAAAAAATTTACACAATAATAGAGCATTGGAACAATCAAAGAACGAAATAAAAATGATACTCGTTTGTCCTGGGAAAATACAAACTGAACTCTTCGTTGATGTAAAAACACCATCTTCTATTATTGCCCCGGATATTAATCCTGAGTTTTTAGGTGTTCAGATTGTGCAAACTCTATTAGAATCACCCCTACTTTCTACTACAATATTGATGCCATATTATTCCAATCTAATTCCAACTGTAATGAAACTAAATACCAATTTTATACATGCATTAAAATATATTAGTGGCATGAACAATGCAACAAAGGTACCAAAAGTTACAGGGAACTAACCTATCTATTTTTACTTCCTATAATTGTAGAATGTCAAATTTCCGATATATAAAATATTTGCTTATACATGTTAATATCTAAATTACATAATGCAGAATCAAGAACTCTCTAATGCAGATAAAACGGCTGTTGCGTTTTTTTCTATCATCGTAGTAGCTTTTTGTAGTACAAATGGATCAAAACCTTTTGAATTGAAATTATTTAAGGTTAGTGTTCTGATTGGGCTTCTTATTTTACCATCTAGCCAAGTAATAATCATACCATTATCACAAACCTCTGATTCATTTGCATCTGGGTCAACAATTAAGTTTGAACCTACAACAGCTATTACAAATACTAATGGAGATTTTAACTTCAAATTTATTAAGTCATAATCATCAAATGTCGGTAATTCTTCTACTTTTAAATCATCAAAACTTGAAATAAGTTTCGGTAGCTTAGTTGTATTTAATGCTGAAAATATAGCGAATGATATTAATGAGACCGGATTACAGTTTGAAGAAATAACTAATATATCAACAAAAATTTTGAAACTGTATTTTTGAGTTAATTGTAGCTGTGAATGATCAAACCCCGGTCCTGATTTTAAAACTTTATGCAATAATGATGTCAATGACTCAATCTGGGGAGAATCGGTTCTTTCACCAGCTATATCTAAATCAACTTCAATCAATTCCTCGTTACTTAACGTATGATCAATAACTTTGGACTTTACGCTAACGATACATTCGCTCCCGTCACCAGATATAATCCTCGAAGAACCGTTGGAGCTTGGTAAAAAATCAGTAGATACTTCAATAGGTCTAAACTGATATGATTTTCTACCATCTTGTCTGATTGAAGGAGAAGCAGTTAAAGAATCATATATATATGATTTTTCTGCTGTTGATAAAGCCATTCCTTTTTATGATGTTTACAATAGCAAAACTATACGAAACGTACCTTAGTTTATTACAACTTATTTTTGCGTTACAAACTATACTAACTGACTAAATGCATTATGTTTAAATTTGTAAATTTCAATTTTAAAATTTCTAATAGAAATAATTCATTAAAATTATAATTTAAATATTTTTTTATATTCAAAGAGCATTAAAAAATATTAATTTTTTATGTTTTGAAATATTGAAAGATGAACGGATGGGCTAGGTTTATTGTACTGAAAAAATATCTATATACTATATTCATGATCAATAAAAAATTTTATTATGATATTGATTTATTTATCTAACAATACATAAAAAACACTTAGTAAACAATCAATGTGATTACAAATTGTTATATAAATTATCTTGTAGGTTTTGAATATCCTTGGTTAGGTCTGCAATAAACGAGTCCCTTAATGAATCATCCTCTAAATAGTGGCGCTCCTCAGCTGTGCTAGGTACAATTTTAGATCTTAGGAATTTTGGATGTGTCAAGAAATGCTTGAAAGCTAAGTTTAATCGTCTTTTATCTTCATCATTATCCAATCCAATAACCAAGGCAACGTTCGAATATCCAACCGATTTATGAATACCTATTTTACCTGATTCAGTTAAAAATTTCTTATAATCTAATGCATCCAACATTTTTTGTAACATAATTAGTTGAGACGTTTCTCTAATGATAGCTGAAGATATGTTTAAACTTTTACTGCACCAGTTTGACATTGTATTCTCGATTTGATTCGAAAAGTAAGAAACAAATAAACATGATTCTGCTAAGACTTTAGAACCAAACATACTGATAAGTATTAATATAATAGATAATAGACCATGACTCCATATATTATGTAACTTAATCTTATTTTCAGGCTTTAAGGATCCTTGCTGAATTGCTACAGATATTGGACTTTCCAATAATACTGCAAATAAACCATTAGATATGAATACTTTAGCAATTTCAGGTACAGAACATAGTTCTGCAATAAAATTTAATGCAAGAGATCCGAGAATAGGTTCTTCATCATATTTAAATAAATGAGAACTAGAATATGTATTCAATAGCACCTTAACTGTACCAATTCCATTTAGGGAAGTTGCTATTACTCTATTAAAATCTTTTGAAGGACTTAAGAGTTTGATGCTTTTGAAAATTGATAATAAGAAGCATAAATCTTGTATTCTATCTGCAAAATTCAACAGCGTTAGTCCAGCATTATTTTTGGGTATGTTGGTAATTTCTGTTAATAGTTCTGCTAAAATCAAATGACCACCTTTACAAAAGGATAATTCAAAAAATTCAATTATATCATCAGACATAGATTCCACAAATATTAAGTTACCCTTTGCAATATCTAAAACTAAGGATATTGAACGTAATATTGGTCTGTATAGATTTTTGTTTCTAGATTGTGAAATATTATTGAGGTATGATATTTTACTGGATTTAAAAATGCAGACCAAATAGCTAAAAATATTGACTAGTTTTTTATCTTCAATTGATTTTGATTGCTTTTTGATTGTAAATAAAATGAAAAATGATAATTCTAAACGCTCACAAAAAATGTTTGCCAAATCAACACCTTCATCAAGTTCATCAATGTTGTCTTTTAGTAATGCCATTGTTAAATCAATTAAGCTTGAACTTATATCAAATTGAGATGCCTTGATATATGACATCAATAGGGCTCCCCATGCTTTGGCTGTATCTTCTTGTGATGTCACGAGATCAACTTCGGAAGAAGCAATGAATAATTGTTCTTTAAAAACATTCCATTTAGGATGAGTACCAAAACATTTATCCATATAGTCGATATTAAAATATGTTGTGAGAACAGAATTTTGTTTGAAAGGGGGGGAAGTAATAAAATCTTTTAGTTCAGATCCTGGACAGATCTCTGAAAACTCTTTATTAATATTATCTATCAACTCATGATCATACTTCATGATCTTAAAAAATGGCTTAACAAACGATACCATATCTTTTGTTTGAAATATCTTGGAAATAATTTCTACGCTTTCTTTACTTGATAACAGTTGTAATGCAAATATTTCAACAATTTTTGTTATAATTTTAAATCTATAAGTTTGAGAAGCATAATCAGAAATGGTTAATAGTTTTTTTGGCGAAGTAAGTTTTGATTCAAACAAAATTTCCATCAGTAAATCAATAAAATTTCTGTCAATTTTTTTATCAAAATTATAGGACCAAGAGTCAAGAGAAGACAAAAGAGCACCTAGTAATGCAAAACTTGTAGAGTCAGGCAATGATTTTAATTCTAATGAATTCTCCTTTAAAATATCAATAATTGATGTATCTTCAGACTGTTTCTGTTCAGATCTAGACACAATATTACCGGTCAAAAATAAAGCAGTAAGGCCATCTTGTTTACTTTCTGCCAATGTTTGTATGAATTTATACCAATTTTCTAGAATAAGTTTCCCAACAAAAGAATTCGATAAGTCACAACAAACAATATTAAAAAAAAATTTCGATTTTTCTTCCCCTAGATAAGATAACAAAAAGGGGTTTTTATCTGGCCAAGGAGCTGCGATTAAACAATTTATCAATTGAACGATCTTATGTTTTGTGTAATATGCGTTGGTATATATGTCTAATAGGTTTTGTGCATTTTCATATAATAGCTTTTCAAATGTACTTGGTTTTAAATTCAAAGAAGCCCTAGTAGAAATTAATATTGAAGATAGCCTGAATGATTCGTTTATCAAATTATCATATTCATTTCCAAATGTAATGTTTGTCAAAAGCTTCATATCCTCTTTATTTTTCAATATGAGAGCATTGACTAATGATTTCGCGGAATGTAGATCCATGGTGTCTGATGATAGTAATAATTCAGTAATCGAATATAAATGTGTTCTAGATACATTTTTAATAGTACTATTTTGTAAAGTTCCATATAAATTTGTTAAAATAGTACTAAAAAAAAAGGTACATTGAAACCCTAATTCAAACCTTTGGGGTATGTTATTGTAGTTCCAGAAAGCGTATCCTTCATAAATACGAATTAAATGCATTGTTAATTTTTCAATAAAATCCAGTTTTGACTTAACAACTGAACTTCCAATGTATGCTGTTGGATCATTAGCTAACAAGTTTGCTAACTTTGTTATCTTTACGCTAAAATCAAATTCCCCATTGGATAATTCAATGGATCCTAATATAGTATTAATTTGACTTGATTTTCCATACTTCTCTAATAGATCAGATTTTAAAAGATAATACCACACATCTTGAGGGAATGGTCTAAATAATGATAGTAAAAAATCAGTACAGGAGCAAATTAACTGATAGCTACGTTTCTGTAGAGACACGTCAAATATGTTGAAGATAACAGAAAAAATGTTTTTATCGTTTATATTTTCTGATAAGCCTCTTATCATCATTTGAATATCGTCAATTGATTCGCTGTTTTCTAATGTATTGTTAATTAAATCAATAATGGCAATAATAGTAGATCTGTCCAAGTGGTCGATTTCATATCCCTTTTCGATATATAATTCATTTAAGTATTGAAGAGTTGTACCCAAAAGAGACCAACCATTATAGCTTAACTGAAATAAAACTAAGTCCTTAGTGATGTCAGATGAACTAGATATCAAAATTTTTGCTTTTGTTGATGTTGGTATTTTTAAACAAATATGTTTTTTTGTTTCAAACGGTAGGTTAACTAATACTTCTCTTTTAATTACAATTAGGTCAGAATTAGAAGAGTCCTCCAGAAGATCATAATCTAATTCTCCCAATTTAACATGGGAGGTATATGTATTCAAATTATTCCATATGTAATGAGCGAAATCTGAATTAATAGAAGTCAAATTAATCAGTGGTAATAATGCTTGTGATACTAAAGGCAGTTTTGCTTTTAGTAATATTAATTTCTTCTCAAAAATATTACTTGTTAAAAATTTTTCCACATATTCGTCTGGAGATCTTGAAAGAACGTACTTAAACATTTCAGATGTCTCCACTGTTATTTCTATAAAGTTCAATGAAAGAGTAATAAATGAACAAATAATAGCCACATACAAGTTGTTTATTGAACATGACTTGCACAGTTTTGTTATGGAATATAATACATTCTGTTCTTCTGCTATAGATGCAAAATAGGAAATAACTGATTGGAAAGATTGTCCATCAAATACTTCTTCTGTAAAAATGTTTTTATGAGTTGGATCTTCATCAAATAAATAAAGCTTTGTGTATAAAATAAAGGACCACATATAATGAATAACTGCGTTGACTCTATTTTTCATTAAAAAGTTATTCACGAACTTGAAAAGTGTTTGATCTTGCATTATCTGCTTGCTACAATTGATTGTTATGGATTCCGTATCTAAACCGAATATTAATAGAGTATTGAGTGTGAATAATGACTCCATTTTATGGACAATATACGTAGGAACATTATCTTTCTCAAGTAATGTGTCAAAAATATCATTTGAACTGACAAGGATATCTAACCATTTGGTGATTATAACCGTGCTAAAATCTGAGTTTAATGAAAAAAGCACAAATAATTCTAAAATATTGGTTATGTAAATCATATCTTCTTGTTTCTTAATTTTCAATATTTCAGACAATTTGGTAGACGAAACTGACTTTTTATCACATTGATAGTCGCCTACTGATCCATATTTTTGAAATATATCATTTAGTAAATGAATTAAGTTCAAAAATATCTGATCTTTCTTTGATGATATTTCTGATGAAATCTTGTTGTATAAAATAGGAAGATCACTATTAGTTAGAATATTAAGAATTGATGTGATAATAGATAATCTTTCAGATAATACTAATTTAACAACTTCTTCTATACTATGTTTTTTAAGCACTTTTTCTTGGTTAACAATAATTCTCAACACTTCATCGTAATTCAACTTCAAAATCTTTGAAACTTCATATGCTAATTTATTATCATCACGAGTAACAGAGACCTGTTTCTTTTGATATCTTAATGTAATTTCTTTAATATCTTTTACCTTGGTGATACTCGGATCATGAGCATCAAATAGTGAAAGTTTCTCAATAATCTCTTTATTATCGGATAAATATTCTTCAATTAATTGTATTTTCTTCGGATCCACACCATGAATGTCATTCTTGATTGAATTAAGGTATCCTGATAAATAGGAAAATGAAAGATGCATTTTATGACAGAAGTGCACGAAATTGACAAAATATGATGGTATAAAACAATATTTCTAATAAGTTAATGAACGTAAGTATTGCAATAACTTCAATTATAAACAATTTTTGACAATTCTTCTTGTCAAGGTAATTCTGCCAATTAATAGTGACGTCGTTAAACTACAATTGAAGTTTAAACTTCTCTTAATTGTTAAAATCTCATAAGATCATTAATATTAAAAATTTTTAATTATGAATATTTATATTAATATATCTATATTAATATTTTTTACTTATTAAATATTTGAAACGACGTTAATAAATATAATCCGGGTAATAGTAACATAAATTTAATGGTTTCGAATGTTATAAAGTTATTTAGTGATGTCAATAAATAGAAACCATCGCTAAACTGTTTTACTTGCTCTATTGTTCAAGAGGTTTGGAGACATCTAAATATAAACAAGTGCTACTACCATTAAGTTTGAAGTTATTTTTAACCATTGCATTTTTTTGTCAAAAAAAACTAAAAACAGTGATATATTTGGTGCTTCAAAAGTTCATTAGGTCAAGCAGTATTTGAAATCAAAATTCGCAATTTTGAGTTTATAGTATATTTAACATGGATCATGATGTTTTGAAAAAATGGAACAGTATTTCAAATTATTTAAGAATCCCGGAGGTACCTCCTGGCATGATCCGTAAAGTTCACATATATGATTTTGATAATACTTTGTACAATTCGCCTCATCCTAATAAACAATTATTTAGCAAGACGTTCATAAAAGAAATTTTATTGAAGCAAGATTTTTTACCATCTGGAAATTGGTGGTCAGATGAGAAATACTTGAGAGCATCTTTTGATGAGAGTAACAAAGCCAATGGGACAAGTGAGAAGAATTCCTATTGGAATAAGAATATTGTTGAACTGGCCCATTTATCATGCTCTGCTGAAGACACGGTAACAATATTGTTAACAGGTAGAAATGAAGACGTCTTTAGTGAATTGATTGAGGAAATGTTGAAAGTGAAGTTTAATGAACAGAAATTCAATGCAGTTTGTTTAAAGAAGAAATCATCCCTGTATTCACAAAATAACGAAGTACCATCGCAGGAAACGTGGTCCACGCATAATTATAAACTAGAGGTTATTAACGATCTTATGGAATACTATCAAGATACCATACAGGAATTTACAATTTATGAAGATAGGAGTTCTCATGTTAAACTATTTCAACATTTTTTTTCACGCACTAAATTTTACCCTTTGCATTTAAATAAACAAACATTTAATTGGTATGTTGTTCCGGTGCCTCAAAGAATTACGAACTTGCCACCAGAGGTAGAACTTGAATTAGTAAAGACTTCCATATCACAATATAATTTCTTTAACCAAAGCTCAGCAATAGAATTAAAATGGTCTCCGCTGCAAACTGGTTTTTTTCTTACACCAAATGCTCAAAAGAAACTAATTTCGTGGACAACAGATTTCTTCAATAACAGGCAACCCAGGGTATGGATACAGAACATATATGATTATCCAGCATACATACCATGTTTGGAGAGGGGTTCCGAAATGGATAAAACGGAAATTGTTAAATTATGGACTAACAATAATAAAATAGCATTGTCAGATAATAATATAATTGAAACGATATCTAAAAAATTTTATACTGGCTCCTTTTCTAAAGATGATTCGAAAAAGTTAATTATAGATTTTAAACTTGTAGAAGTTGGTATTTTCAAATTCAAAAGTTCGCAAATTAAATATTTGAGAAATTTGACATTATCTAAAAATTCCACTTTTGTCATCTATAAGCTTATACCTTATAATAAAAATCAGTATATGTATACAAAATTTCCTTATCTTACAATTGTTGGCTCTTCATCAAGATACGTACAATTCGAAGAGGAAATGCTATATGAAATAATTTTCAATGAATCTAAAAATAAGATAGCATGGACTGCGGTAAAACATCCTATACGCATAACTGCATCCTTCGGTCAATATTCAAAGTTAATTTTATAACTCTAATAATCTTTCTGCATAAATGACTCGGCTATTTATTTTTCACACTCACATATATATATATACTTATACCTATAGATAACATATATTAATATCTGGTTATAAATATATCGAAATAAATCAATATGAATTTTCCATTATCATTAACTTGTTTGCTTTATATACTTACATATAACTAGATATTGTAGCTAATCTAATATTATACTTCTAATCCTTGAATTCCATCTTAAACTTCTTATTTTGTGTTTTGACTTTGTAAATAAAATGGGGTATACAAGTATTTTCTTTAACTGAATAATTATCAAAATGTGTTTTTACCTCAGTAACGAGTCTCGATTTAGTTACTCTCGCACCAGGTTTACCCACTTGATTTCTTTTACCAGAATAAGTTCGTAAACCTAATTCAGACCCTAACATGTAACCTCTTAATGTCATGTTATCGGGAACATCCAACTTAAAATGATCTTTATATCTCCTTAGTATACTATCCTCGTATTTACTAAAATCCAAGGGGTGTGGTAATTCTTTCAAACTAGGATGATTATTTGTTATATGTGTCTTCACCAAACTTTTTATGTATTGATTCTGTGTAACAGTTAACCTTTGTTTCCCAGAATTTCTAGTTCCTGCTGCTGTAGAAGTAGGATTTGTATTTCCAGACCCTGCATTCCTCGACTTGTTCTCAGATTCACTGTTGGAATTGGCAGTCCTAGCCATGTTTTGCCTATTATAACTTGTTTGTCCTTTTTATTTACACTTACCTTTACAGTAATGTTTTACTACCACTGTATTAGAAAACTAATGTTGCGCACTAAAAGCAAAAAGACAGCCTATATTAATGCAAAATACGATGTGTCTACTTTAAGTAATTTCAGGCAGTGTTATGTGGTATCGATCGCAAAGTACAAATAACTCAACTAATTTCAATCCCATCTTTTTATTAATATGCTTATTACATTTCCTTATTTCAATCATTTCTTTTTTCTGATTTTGGAATTCTTAAAAATCGATGCCTCTAGCGACAAACGAGAGTTGGAACCACAGAGAATACTAAAAAATGGTATTTCTGAAACAAAGAATAATACCAGTTTGTTTATTTCAATGCGTAAAACAAATATATATAAATAGGCTTGTGGCAGCATATGTCAATCAAGAATTGATCAATATTTATTACACACATACACTTATCTTAACTATGCAAGAAACTCAACGACTTTGTAGAGATGAGCTTCGATCTGGAGTTCTGAATTTGTTGTGCGCAAATTCTTTGTTCATTGATTACTGTCATAAAAAATTTGACAATTGAAAAAAAATTAACACTATAAAAAATATCAATGAGCTTTGTATCTTACAAGTAGCAGTGTTTTTTTGTTCATTTATGTTAAACAAATGCGTTTTCAAGTCATTGATTAGATGATCTCGTGAATTAAACAGGTTCAAATTGTGATTGTATCTTAAAAAACAACCGGCTGAATCTATTATTACTGGTATCGAGAGTATGGATTCCAAAGAGGCGATGGACTCTAAATCTTCGGTAGTTGAGGCCCAAATCTCAGCAATAAAAACAGTTTTGCTTGCTTCTAATGTTGTTAAAAGTCAAAAAGATGATCCTGAAATTGTTGAGGAAGTTTTACAGAATTATAAGCGATTTTTTAAAGAACTAATAATACCATTTATGGAGAAAACGGAAGGTATTAATGATCGTGTAAGAATTATAATCATTGACACGTTTTCGATTTGGATTCAAAGATCAACGCAGTGTATTGCCAGTAAGACCTTAAACACAATTGATTATGAAAACTCTATAGTTCAGGATATGATAACCATGGACGTCTGTAATGAGATATTTATGTTTGTAATTGATTTTTGGGCAGATGGTGGAGTCATACAAGTTAATGCATTAAGAGATATGTTCAATAAGTTTTTAAAATTAATTAAAATGGTTTATCCTGAACAAATGGTATATACGATATTGGATAAATGGTTGGATAAAATTATTGAAATACCATCGACATTGAAAGTGCAATATTATTTTTTAGAGACACTATCTGGGGAGAATATTGATTTATATAAAGTGCTGGATAAAAAAAAAGATTTTATCACAAATGCAATTTCATTAATGTGGTCAGACTCATTCGCCAATCCCATTGGTAAATCTCTTTCAAGTTTATTATTGAATATTTATAGAATACACTTCCAGAGCAACATTAGTAATCTGGATATATGGTTACAATTGTGGCAAAATCCTGTTTCAACATATTTAATGGATAAAAAGTTTACTAAGTCTGTTGAACTTTATGTTTTAATACCGTTATTTAAAAATATGCCCACTGAGCTATTTTCGAAATTTATTAAACCAATTTCTGAAGATGAACATTTACATCAATTATTATTATTATTAAAAATAGGTAAAGAACTTGGCATTGAAGAAGAACCTTTTGAAAATAATAAATTGATATCACTTCAAAAAGTTAAAGTTCTTTTACAGCAAGATAATCATAAATTAGATACATTCAAGTTATTAACAGTTTCGACAAGAAAATCTAGGGAAGTTCCAACGTATCTTTTGGATATAGTAAAAGAGAACTTATACATATATTTTAATGATATAAACGTCGAAACGAGAAATTATTTTTGTAGTTCATTCAAAGACTTCATAATAAGGTTGAGAGATTCTTCGTATTCGTTGAATAGAGATGCTCTCAAATTGAAAAAAGCAAATAAGTTTCCTAAAGAACAAGAAGAAAAGTTTAGAAAGATAAAGGAAGTGGAGAACTTTTTGAGGTGGTTGTTAAATTTTTTGTTTATCCAAATGGCTCCAGGATCTCAATATCATAGAATAGATCTTTCATTCAACATTATTTCATTTCTGATAACATCAGGCTTGGATGATACTATTCCTATTAAATATTTTGATAACAGAGATAGAAGAGATTATCCATTTACTATTCATTTATTTGATGATGGAGTTCTTTTGAGATTATTAATTGATAATACTGTTAATAAATTTCATGATCTCCGTGATAGAGCTGCAGACTTACTAAATATCGCTTTTGATTCTACTCATTCTTTAGAATTACATTCCCAAATAGAATACAATTTAATAATCTCTAAGGCCAATGATATGTTCAATCGGTACCAAACTTGTGATTTAGGAGCGCAGTTGCATTCGTTTTTATATCAAAATTCAGATGATAAGGAGAAATACTTTAGAGATTTGCTAAAAAAGTTGATAGATGTGATACCAGATTCAGATGAAGATTACATTGCTAAAATCAATAATCCTGTCAGTGGTTATTGTACTTCAATAGGTTTAATTTTGCAACAGAAAGAAAGTTTCACAAATATGCGAGATGTTCCAGTTGTTGATCTGTTGAAAGCAGTTTTCAAGGTGTGGAGAGTTACGAAAGACGTTCTATGTCATGATTCTTCAGATGGTATACTACCGTTAGTTTTTGTTAATTCCTCTATACCTGATAGAATTATAATCAGTTACGCATTCAAATTTGTAAAAGAATGCTCTCTGATATTGGAAAGTTTATTAAAGCATCATTTGTTGAAGAAAGATCAAATGATTTCAATTGGGGAGCTTTTAACGTCACAATTATTGAATATACGTCATAGTGGTGCCTTTCAAGCCAGTTTACCAGCATTTGAAGCATATTGTATTAGATGCTCGAAAGAACAGCCAGAATTACTGGATAAGTTACTAAAGCAAGTACTAGCATCGATTAAAAATAAGACACAGCATATTACAAGAAGATCTGGAGGTATGCCTTTCTTAATAGCCATCATATTATCTGCAGAAAAAGGAAAAGATAGACCAAGATTGGATTATGCTATAGATACATTGTATGATATTGCCATCCAACCTATTGGTGAACATCAAGACAGACTTGATTTGCCACAGATTAATGCATTTAATTGTATAAGGGGTATTTTTATTGAATCAAAGTTATCCGAGCCATGTACACCCCATATTGCAAATTCCTTGAAGCTGGCAATCTCATTTTTTACATCGGAGCATTGGGCTTTGAGAAATTGTTGCATTATGCTATTTACAACTTTACAAAATAGGTTATTTGGTAAAAGTGGTAAAAATATAAGTGCTCGCTTATTTTTCACAAGATACAGTGGAGTTAGAGAATTATTGATAGAAGTTCTCCAAACATCCCATACTAAAGATAATGATGCTAATTTGGAATCAATTTATTTGGTTTTAAGTTTATTATCTAGGTTAAAACCAACTCCAGGCTATGATGGTTTAAATGAATTTATAAGTCTTGTATCATTATGCTTGGATAATCCGAACTGGAAAATAAGAGACATGGCGAGCAGACTAATAGCATCTTTATTTGAATATGATTTTCAAAAATGTTTTACTTTACTTGATGACATAGGAGTGACCAATCAAAATAAATTGCATGGTCATTTATTAGCAATTAAAAATATCATCATCTATCATATCAGCAATTCTTCCGAAAATAAATATAGGGAAAAATTGTTAAATTTACTTTTAGGCAAAGCTGACGAATTTATTATTCATAATAAGTCATTTGTCACTTTAAAAGTTTATATTGAGGTGATTAGATTTTTAATTTTAGACGAGAACGAGTATAGCGGTATTGAATACGCAGGCTTTATTAATATTTTAGGTAATTTTTATGTTCAAGCTACTAGCGATTCCAATATAAATGGTTCGAAACAATTATGTTTGGCTTCTACTGTGGACCTTTTATTGACGTTAGAATCTACACAGAATAAATCGGATATTATTTTACTTACCTTAATGTCTTCGTTTTACGAAGCTCAAGTTATTTGTCTCGACTACATTAATGAACATTATAAAATGTATATGGATAATAAAGAATTGAAAGATTGTTTGCTTGAGCTTTACAATACGAATGGTTTATTTGAAGATTGTAAATATAGGATCATCGATGTTTTGAGTTTGCTAAAATCTTCATTGGATAACAGATTACTGCTCTCCATTATCACTTCTCAGTGCAGTGAAAACCTGAAACTTTCTGCATTAAAATGTTTAGGTGAAAATATCACCTCCGATACTATTGACCAGTCTTGGCAAAAAATCTTGACTTACGTTGGCGACAATTTTTCTGAAACATACAGAGAAGCTGCGTTGAAATGTATCACTAATTATTTTAACAATTCGAATGATCCAAAAGCTTTATGGCAAATTTATAAAATGCTGAACGATGATGATGAGGATATAAGAAAAATATCGTCTCTCTATTTGAGTAAAAATTTCCTAAAATTAGATCCATGGAGATGGGATATCAGTTCAACAGCACTGTGTGAGCTTTTTAAAAAACCATTCACTGAAAAATTCAATAATTTTGAGCTTCAAGAAGTCTTAATTACAGAGGTCAAAGAATTGCTTGCAACTTACGTCAATATGTTTGATGTTATGGTAAAAGATGTCCAACTTTTTGATAAGGAAAAGGACAATCAATATAAAAATGATATTTTATATTATATGGATGTCTTAGATATTGTCTCAATGTTACAATATAATGATATAATTAAACATGAAGCAGCACCTTCAATCAAACAAATATTGTCTAATTTTAATAAAGAAATGAAAATGGATTCCATCCTAGGATGGTCCTCAGATCCCGACATATTTTATAAGATTCTAATTTTCCAAAGATTACTTCAAATATTTTTCCCAGAAAAATCGCAAGAATTTAATGAATTAGTACTAAATAATAACCTACATCCTCTAATTACTTGTGGGAAGTTTTATTAAATTGGTCTTTACACCTATTTATAAATATAGTAAAAGTATACAAAACAAATGAATAAAATAATATAACCAGATTAACAATTATATAGTTTGTTAGTAGTAATTTATAGTCACTAGTGTTAGTTAACATATAAGTTTAATTAGTGTAGGGTTCGTATATTTTCATCTATTATCTTCTTAACTATATTTTGTATTTATTTTATATTGAACGGAGAGGAAGGATTCTATCAGATTAGATAAATAATACCTTGCTTCATCAATTTTTGAAATAAAACCTTACATAAATTATACGCTGTTACTACTTTTTACATCAATGATTAGATATTTTTGGTAATTCATAATTTAGAAATCAGATATGATATATTAGTAACATTGCTTTTATTAAATTTTAAAGACTCCATGGCCAAGCTGGTTAAGGCGTGCGACTGTTAATCGCAAGATCGTGAGTTCAATCCTCACTGGGGTCGTTTTTTGCTTGATGACCCAAAGGACTGGTTGCTAAACGTTTTTCTGTATGTGTAGAGTCACCTGTATTACTCTGTAGATAGTCAACTTTAGAAGCCGTTGTCACATGTTATGAATGTACTTTCTAAAGAATTTTAATACAATTTGTATTCTGAAATTAATGTATTATGAATTATCCGAATCTTTAGAAAGTTATTCCGGAAAGTTTCAATTAGTCACATATCTAAATATATTACTTATTTTCGCCTATTAGTCAATGTTCTCTATCACAATTGATTTAAGAGAAAAGATATATTTAATTTTTTGTATTACATATTTAATAATCCACTAATATCTGAATTAATCTTTTTTTTATTAACTCCTTCGGTTAAATCCAAAATTCATTGAATTGAAGCCAGTGAGTACACATAAACAGGCACTAACAACCATGACAATAACAAATAAGCCAGTCGTTCACATCTTAGGTATGGGTGCCATGGGTACTATTTTGGCTGTGGATATGCTGAAATATACTAATACTACTATTATTCCATTGTTGAGATCGAAGGAGAAAGTAGCATTATTCAAGGATGAATGTAATAGTACCATTGGGGTGAAAAAATTATATCTGAAAGATACACCAGTGGTAACGCAAAAAATAAACGATGTTCAATGTCCTGAATTATTTTCAGGAAATCGTATTGATAACATGATTATTACCACCAAAACATACCAAACTAAGGATGCTCTAAAGCCTTATTTGCCGTTTATTGATTCAAAATCAAACTTAATATTAATTCAAAATGGGTTGGGTGTTTTGGAAGTTTTGAAGGATCAAGTGTTTACTGATAAAGCGAGCAGACCTAACATTTTCCAAGGTGTGATATCTCATGGTGCATTCGTGGACCAAGGATTTACTTTTAATCATGCTGGATGGGCTGATATGAAAATAGCTAGATTACCATGGAATGATTCTGAGATGATTCAAAATGAGGAATTCATAGATAATGATGTTAAAACAAATGAATTAGTTAAGGTTTTAACAGAACCAGAACTCTCAAAAGCATTTAATATTAAACATATGACTTACCAAGAGATGTTATTCGGTCAATTATTCAAATTTATAATCAATTGTTGTATTAACCCTATCACTGCGACAGTTGATGCTGTGAATGGCGAACTTGAGGGTTATAGTAGAGAGTTATTTTCTTTAATAATCGAAGAGGCGTTAGAAATATTGAGACTGGAGTACTCAGCATTATTTGCCTACGAAAATGAATATAAGAATAGGTCTGGCTATCCAAAACTTGATATTTCATCAGTTTTAAATACAAAGTATATGTTAGACGAAGTAGAGCGTATTGGTACAATTGTTAACGCTAAAAATAGTAGTTCAATGAGACAAGATACTTTGTATTTGAGAGACACCGAGATTAATTACATCAATGGTTATATTGTCTACTTAGCAGAAAAATTAAAGTTAACAAAAGATGCAGCTAAAGTTAATAAAACGGTTATTGCTTTTGTTAACCTCAGAACAGGCATTAACAAAAGAAGAGATAGAGATGGTGATATGAGAAATAGTTAAAGGCCTTTCCATGATGTAAAATTATGGTACTCTCAGACATTATAATTATATTATATAAATATTTAAATGCTTTAAATAATTTTATTCAATAAATGTTGTAAATTTAAAAGTTTCTACACTTAATTTCTGAAAAGATCCAAGGATCTTCAAATGTTCATGCTTATCTTTAAACGATCCAAAATTTCATCTTCCTCGTTTTCATCATCCCATTTAAATGCTTCATCATCATTCAAAAAGTCATCTAAAAGTTGTTTTTGTTCTTTCTTATGTTGAGTATCTTTGTAAATAACTTTCTGTTCTTCTATCTTCTTTTTTAGCAATGCAAGCCTATCAGAAGATTTTGGTTCATTTTTGTTCTTCTTTTCAGTTTTCTTATTTGATGTTAAGTTCATATTATTGTTGTTGTTAGCCTTGCTTGATATGGTCATTTTTCCTCCAGAAAAAGAAATGTTTGGCTTTATGCTATCAGTTACTTTATCATTATTATATTCTTTGTCGTCTTCCCAGTCTTCATCTTCCCAGTCTTCATCTTCCCAGTTTTGTTCATCATCACAATTCTTCTTAGAGTTCTTCTTTTGTAGTGAACCAGTAGATGATAATGACATTTTACCATTCTTGAAAGTCGAATTATTGTCTTTACTTTGGGGATATTTTGAACTGCTTTCTTTATTTCTAGGATACTTTGAACTGGACGCCTTATGTTGACTAGTAGGCTCTCTACTATTTATATTGGAATGCTTAATATCACTTGCATATGTAGAAGTGAGTTTCCCGCCTGAAAATGAAATGTGCGGTTTATCATGCTTCTCTTTTTTGTATTCCTGTTTGTCTTGTTTGTCTTGTTTGTTTTGTTTGTCCTGTTTAAATTTATTTGTCAAGTCATCTAGATTAAATGCTTTTCGGTTTCCAGTTCCCTTCTGGTTTTTCAAATCAGGTTTATTGTTCTTTTCGAAATGTTTGTTTAGTTGGTTAACTTCTTCTTCTTCATCTGAAGAAGTAGCCCATTTTGATTCCAATGGCATTTTACTATGGAATTTTGAATGTTTCAGAATATTCACTAAGCTGAACTCAAACTAGCTTAGAATTATCACCTAATATTAATTTCCTTTAAAAGATAAACAACCGTTTACAATAAATGATGACTATCCCGTTAAATATATTTAATTAGCTCGACATTCACCTTGAATAAATATCAGCACTTGGTTCTTTTTGCAAATTTGAATTTTCCTTTTGTTTACAGAACTACCTAATTAGCGCGACAATTGTAATAGCCGTACAAACTTTTTTATAAATGAAACTTTGTTAGAATACACTATCAAGTTGTAAATATACACTTTCTCAGACTTGGGTAGCAACTCGCAATTAGGCTTAGCATATCTAGCAATGCATCAGAACGTATTATTGATGTCAATTGACTTTTTGATCTAACAACTTGCTTGCGAAACAAAGTTTTCTAAAATTAATAAAATTAGTTTCGAGCTGCAAGTGGCTATATATACATATGTATACAGGTATGTGTGAGCATGTCCTCATATCTCTGCTCGCAAATACAGAAAGATACTCTTCCAATCTTAATGGCAATAGCTGTTTTTTGTATTCGTGCTTCCTGATACTACATATGAAGATAGACTGTTTGATTATATCAGATGCTGCTCCGCCATTTAGAGCAACAATATTTCGAAATCTTAAAATAAAACAGCGCTTCTGTCAAACGTCCGTATTATGAAAGGAAGGTACCGAGAAAGAGATGAGATACAGTTTCTCGAGGACACTTCTTGGCTTCTTTTTATTTCGAAAATTAGGAAGTAAAAAATTAAAGGCCTCGGAGTTCTGCGATATTATCTACCAAGACTAACATAAAAGAGTCATTTTGGCGTAAACTTTCGTAATGGAGACCACAATGTAAAACTATTTTGGTTGGCTATAGCTACTCGTGAAAAGAACAATATATATGTATATATATATATATATAAATTCTTGGTTGTGGTATCAATGGAAAAAAACTTCTGTGTGTCTAGTAGCTAGAAAAAACGATATAATTATTCAGAATAATAACTGCTAGAATTCTTCATTAAAAATAGTGATTCTTCAAGTCCCAGTTGCAATGATAGATATTGTTAATACAACTAAGAGCAATGATTTGGTAAAAAATGATGGTACCGTTGTGCATGACAATGAATTGAATGGGGATGAAGTTGAATCACAATCTGATTCAGATTGTGAAAAAAAAGATGGTAATGCAGGTATTGTACTTCTGGTTGTATCGTATTTTTTCAACTCCATAATGCAAGTATCGACTAAAGTTCTAGAAACGATGGGAAATAAACTGGAGGAGGAACGAATAAAGCCACTCCAGATTTTGTTGTTGAGAATGCTTGTGACCTCGGTAGCATTAATTACATACATGCATTATAATAAAAAAAATATACCGTATGTGCCCTTCGGTAACCCTGCAGTGCGTGGATGGCTGATATTGAGAGGTATATTTGGATTTATTGGTGTTTTTGGTATGTATTACTCATTGATATATTTAACTATCAGCGACGCTGTGTTAATTTCTTTTATGTCACCAAGTTTCACAATTATATCTGCATGGTTAATATTGCATGAATCAATATCTACAATTGAATGCGTTGGCTCTGCTCTATCGCTATCAGGTGTTATATTGATAGTTAGACCTACTTTCATTTTTGGTGCTCAAGAACAAATTGATACTGGCAATTCGAATGTAAATCATGATCAAGTAGGACGAGCAATTGCTATTTTATTGGCGCTCTTCGGTGCAATGTCATTAAGTGGTGTTTACATAGTTATTCGTTTTATTGGTAATAGAGCACATGCTATAATGAATGTAAACTATTTTTCGTTTGTTACAGGTGTTGTTTCTTTCTTAGGTATATTAATTTTACCTGGATTTAAGTTTCAAAAAATTGATAATTTAAAAGAATTTAATTTGTTCATATTGATCGGAATATGTGGATTTATTCATCAATTGTTGTTATCAATGGGTATACAAAAGGTTTCCAAAGCAAGTAAGGGATCACTGATGGCATATACGCAATTAATTTATGCCATATTTTGGGATGTTATGATATGGGGTAAATGGCCAAATATATTTTCAGTAATGGGAATGATACTCATAATTGGTAGTACAGTTGCTGTAATCAAAATGAAGGAAAATATATCTGAACGACAAGAACGAATTGAGCTACAGGACAATGAAGATTAAATAAATAGGATATATATATGTGTCTGCTAATATTAGTAATAATAATAATAATGATAATAATAATGATAATAATAATGATAATAATGATAATAATAATAAAAATATAATTATGTATTTTTGTTATCTAGTTTATTTTTAAATAGTAATACTTATTAGAAATTATATGTGAAATAAAATTGTTAAAAACGTAAAAAGTTAAATAATTTTGGTATTACAACGAGCGTATATGTCTGATCTCCTTCTTCATTGTTTCTGTTCCCTAAATTCTAGCTAATAGGCTCTTACTTTGCTAATGTTGAAAGTAATACATAGTTTATGTGTAGTGGAAAATGAAAATAATAAAATAAAATAAAAAATTAAATTTTGAATCAATTTAGCACTGGGGGGGAGGCTGAATCAAATGAGCAGAGCAACAATACCAGCAACTGCAGCAGCACCAACAACGTTAGTTCTTTCGCCTAATATGGCATTGTTCATGTTAGCCGCATTAGTCGAAGTTTGGTTTGTTGTGTTAGTAGCAGCTTGTGTAACACCAACAATTGCTAGAGTAGATAAAATGACCTTTGAAAATTGCATTGTAAAAATATTATAGGTTTTCCTTTGTAACTGAAAATATGTGTGTGGTTAGTTCTATAAAACTTTGGTATAGTTAGTAGTATATAGCTTTTAACAAATACAATTGGACCTAAAATGAAAGTTTAAATAGTGAATACGCTTCAGAAATGATAGATGGAGAACCAAAAAAAAATTTTTGTCAAGTGCAAAACTACCATGGCTATTTATATTTTTTGCAATCCAATAAATCTGTAATTCCTGTGATCATACGATTAGGAAGTTTAACAAAATAACATCGAATGACTGACATAATAGTTATTACTTGCAGAAATTTATTGGCATACCCCTTCCCCAGTAAACCTAAAAAAACAACGCCTTTCTTTCATGGGGCTAAAGAATATGTTTATAGGCTGTGCTCCTCCCAAGGGATGTCAATAAAAATTAATCACAAGATTATTGCACATTCATGCATTATCTTTTCTGGTTCATCATTGAATCAATAACGGAGTTTACTAATAATTAGAACAGCGATTAAAATGAGGCATATTTTCCACCCAAATGATGGCTTCGTATAACTTTGCTTCTAGGTGAACATCCTGTTATAACTTTTAAAATACTTGATAGCAGTTTGGATAATTTTGTTCGAGAAATGCCGAGAGCAAAACGCATGTCCAACTTCATATGCGCAGGAAGAGAGGTACGCACAATTGAATTCTCATAATACATTCTGGTGGCCAATAATTTTAATAGTAAAATAAATATGTAGGAAAACGAAAAACAGAATAGTCGGCCAGGGGGGGCGGGGAATTACACTACAGAAATTATGGAGAAACTAACGCATTCAAGATTTGAGGACCAAAAAAGGGGATTTCTCATCTTGCATGATTTGCTGCTAGTACGTCTTGGCGCCCAGAACTCTTGCTTTTCCAAAACAGGAAGTGTAATGAGTAATAGCTTCCCTAGTTTAGTACAATACACAGTGATATACTCTATTTTTCCGCAACGTTTTTCTAGAAGCCACTGGAATGGACCAAAAGCGGTAACAACATCGAGGCTTTGTTTCCTAAAATAGATGAGCCACGATGTTTTCTCGAGCGTGGGGATGCCAAAAACGATTGCAAACAATTATCAATGTCTAGAGAATCAGCCCCGAAAGTTGCGCCACAAGAAAACAACAAAAAATAGTAATCGTTATTACGGCAGACGTCTGGCTATCACGGGGCATTTCGCTCCGTTCCGTGTTTGGTGAAAAAGACAATGGAGAATAAGACGAATTAAGGGTTCTGCTGTGCGCCCGCCATTTGAGAAGAATGACGTGAGCGCGCACTCTAATGTGATGAGCGGTTATCGGAAAATTAGGGATACTGAAATCACATGTATTTCCCCTCCCTCTCCTCCCTGTCCTGCTTCCCACCTCAGTTAGACTTTTTCCCTCGCTGGCTATGCACTGGGGGAAATGGAATACGGCAGTCGACCAGATCGGGAAACGTCACAAAAGAACTGGCAGATACCTTTTGGTAAATTTCTGGAGTTCTTGAAAAAATTTGAAGGCATGTTAACCATTTTGCTTTTAATGTTTATTTGCTTTATTCATCTGTTATTTAAGTATTATATTGTTAGCTGCTAACAACGATTTATGTTTTTGTGATATATAGTTAAGCTAACAACGGTTATTTGGTTATCTTGCTTAATGAGAAGACTGGAATCGAGTCAATGTTGAATGCTGTTCACCCTGGCACGATCTTGAAAATGTATGTACAAAAGTTGGTAATCATCTAAATTGTAAATTATTTCGTCTAATTTTTCATAGGGAGCAAGATTGCTATCATTTAATAGCAATATATTTTCTTCATTGGTGCTCTTTTTGTTTGTCTTTCTACGGAAAAAAGTTAAACAAAAATCAGATGGTTTAAAAATTCTTAATACATTCTTTAGAACTTCAGAATTGTTATTGTACTGTACGTTACTCTCAAATGAGGCATATGACCAGCCATTTTCCGGGGTCACATGCAATGTATAGTAAAATTCATTATTAATTAAGATGTTACTTGAGTAACCGCAAGGGGAGAAGGCAAATGCGTCATGTGTCATTTTGTCGTCTTTGGATATCTCATAGATTTCGTCTATTTTATTTAATTTCGTCATTTTATAACCATTCACATGACCTTCATCCGAATATGTATTTGTATTCGCGCTATCAATTTCGAATTGGACTTCGTCTTTTGTTGGTAACTGTGCTTTATAAAAGTTTTGGGTTCGCTTATCACTCAACCCTGTCATTAAAATTTCGAAAGTTTCATCATCGTGCTCATGCGTTGCGTCGTTGATATCAATTGGTGTGAATAAACTTTTCTTAGTTTTCGTTACGTACAGATTCCAATGGCTTTTGTTTGCCTTTATTTTATCTTCACCAATAATATAACTTTCTCCATCAATAAAAAATTTATTTAAATAGTCAACCTCATCTGACCAATTTTTATGAACAGATTTTTGTTTATCTGGAAACATGAAAGATCTTCTAGAATAAAAAACTTTGTAAGGGTTATATAGGTTCTCGTTATTATTATTTTTTTCAGGTATTTTGAAATTCCAATTCAAATCATTTTCGATTATTTCAAACAATTTTGGTAAACATAGCAATGTTAAAGTTGTACCACAAGTTTTTAAAATGATTCTATGGTCGTAGACAAACATTGAAGACTCACTCAACAGAAAAGAGTTCATTTTCTTAGTCTTCTTCATACTTAAGATCTCACATTTGACTAGGTTCAACATTTCAATCCACTTAGCCATTTCAATGTCTAACAGGCTTGGTCCATTTGGCATTGTCTCGACAGTTGGATAAAACCAGATTTCGAGTAGCTTTTCAGGTCCCTCGAATGCATCTGTGGAATCCAAATTCGACGAAAGCTCATGATCAATGTAACTGTGGTTTTCTAACTCTACTATGTCCACAGTCATTGTGTATCCTTACCACTATCTTTTTATCCTAGAAGTTGTATGTATGCAAATGAAGTTGTTTTACTTATGTCTAAGGCTCCCTCACTCCACGGTAGAAAACCCACTAAACCTTTTGCAATCTGTTAAGACTCTCACACTCCTGAGTTATCCTATAACTCTTGTAATATAAAGCCATTCCTAATCATATATATTGGTATAACACATATTTTCTGACCTTATTTAACCATGTAAAAAATTTTATGTTACATATTTTCGAAAGACAAAATGTTCTGAAATTTGATTTTTCGAAGATTTCATACCGTTTGGCGCGTATTTCTACGATGGTTTCTTTTGAAAATTGAGAAAATTTTGAAATTTCACAAAAACACAAAAGCTGGATTTAAATCCAATCCTGTAATCAGCAGCTCATCGCAATTTTATTGTTCAATGTGGGAAAGTGAATCAATTGTTTTTCGTCTCTGAGAGGTTAAAACCTTTAATTTGCTCATGCCTGTATATTGTCGTTACGCAATTTGATGGATATTCTGACTATTCAAGTGCAGACTGTTTAGGTCGCTTGAAATTTTTGTCATTCAGCACAAAATTTTGCGAAAAAAGTTGCGGCTGATGTGAAGAAAGTTTATAGGTTGAATGTTACTGTTACTAGTCACTAAACTAGACATCATGTAAGTAATTTAAAAAATAAATTTTGACATTACAGGCACGTAGGTGGCATGTTGTGTTTGCAGCACGGCTCATTTGCAATGGCTATCTCTTCCTCCTTAGATCTCTCGGCGAATTGGAATGAATCGGAATCGAACCATAATGAAAAAGTATCTCAATAACATTCAGCAAAACATTGCAACCATATAGGTTCATTAGTAAATATGCTGTCGCAAGTTTTAGTATGTTTTACTATGTGGATGCATATATGTGGTTTGTGTTGTTTATATTTGTATATAATTATGGAGGTTTAAAGTTGTGTATAATTGTGGACATAAAATATTTGCAGGTAGTTCAAAAAATTTTGTTGTATATTGTATAAAGTTTGTTCACTAGCGAACGGTTCAAAAACAATTATATAAATCTAACTGCAATGGTGCTCGTTCCAAGAAGAAGAGCGAAATTCTTATTCGTTTCTTTGTTATTACTGTTTGCTTTTCCATTTGCTTTGCATTCTCTAGAAAAGCAAAGATATAATGATTTGAAAGCTCATTTAAATGATAAAATTTATGTTACACATGAAGTGTTTTCTCCATTTGATATAAAGCAAATACCATCGGCTGTTATCGACTTACTGGCTACTCGAGCAATTAGGAAATCGACAGAGTCCCCTCAACAAAATAAGATAGACTGGAGCAGATATGCATATGTCAATTACGTTGATAATGTTGAATATTTCTGTAATTCTGTTGTTATTTTCAAAACGCTGAAGAGGAAATTTAATTCAAAGGCGAAGATGGTACTATTGTTATCAGATTCCCTTATAAAATCTACTACAGCTGCGGATAAAAACTATTTAAATTTGCAGATTACTGATGCTAAAAAATATCTTGGAGATATATTGGATATAAAACTGGTTCAGGCACCTAATGTTGACATTGTAAGTAGTGAACAGGACTCCCAAGAAAATATTCAGAAAAGAAATTTCTTAAGTGCACTCAAAGGAAAATTATTCAGTGGAGATGATAATGTTGCAAATAAGCCACCTGATGCTGAGAAAGCCAGTGATACCGATGCAATTCTGGCTGATGTTGACGAAGCAGTTAACAATGCCCCACCAGTTAATAATGCCCCACCAGTTAATAATGCCCCACCAGTTAACAATGCCCCACCAGTTAACAATGCCCCACCAGTTAACAATGCCCCACCAGTTAACAATGCCCCACCAGTTAACAATGCCCCACCAGTTAACAATGCCCCACCAGTTAACAATGCCCCACCAGTTAATAATGTTCCACTAACAGACAATGCTCCACTAAACAATGCTCCACCAAACAATGCTTTAGTAAATGACAATAACCTCAGTGATCATAATATTTCAGAATTAGATACATCAAATAAAGAAGATTCTCCAATGAATGATGCTGATATGACTGATTCGTTTGATTATGTGAGTGCCTTTACAAAATATTCCATGTTTAACGCAGTAGATTATGATCGTATCATTTATATTGATAATGACGCTAGATTAACTAATAATTTAGATGAGTTATTTTTCTTACCATCATACATTGAATTTGCAGCTCCATTACAATTTTGGAAAATTCCTCTAAAATCATTTACAGATTCTATTAGATTAATGCAAGTTGATGGAGAAGACATTAGTATCAAGAATCAAGTAAACAGACTTATTAGCCGTATTATTAGTGAAGAAGAATATTATAACTTCCTTCCAAAATTACCACCTTCCTTATTTTTTGAAGATAAATCTGTTGTTCAGAGAATAATGAAATCAGCTTCGGATGCCATTTCATTTCTGGATTTTGATGAACTTGGAATAACTAACACTGTCCAATTTCAAACGAGTTTAATGGTTTTGAAACCAAATTCTGAAGTATACAACCATATTCAAGATAATATATTACCCAATTTAAGAGGTTTATCACAAGTTAAAAATGGAGAATCGACAATCATAAATAAAAACATGTTCAATTTGAGGAATATGTTATTTGATCAATATAAGGAATATCAAAGCAAGTCAGAAAAGTTTAGACCTAAGATAATGGTTTTACCGTACAAAAGGTATGGATTGCTATCAAAGTCTATTAGAGATGAATCTCATTATCCGATGCTTGTTAATGATATGGTTGGTTATCACGATATCGATGAAAGTCCTAAACACGAAACTGAATTAAATATGTTAAGAATATTATCCAGCTGCAAATACTTACATTTTAATGAAGACTTATATGACAAACCTTGGCGATATAATTCTATTGATGAAATACAATGTTCAGGTGATGAATCTTCCCTTGGGCAAAAGACGTGTGCACTGTGGAAACGACAATATGAACTATTTTTAGATGATAGGGTGATGTGTGTAAACCCAAATAATAGGGATTCAGATGCCAAAAAAAAACAAAAATCAAATGAAGATTCAAACTAAATTTAGCAATTGAATTAAATATTTTATGTGAATTACTAAAAGTTCAAAGATTTATAAACATACGATTTAAATATTCTTGTAAAGTTATTAACTAGAGTAATTATAGCAATATATTATATTTTATAATTTTAAATTGTCTTAATCCTTTCACTAGCAGACAATACCAGTATAAAAAAATATCCGTTTAATATTTTGCCATTATGTTCATGATGTATTGTAAAGTATTCAAAAGTTTAATTAGATTTTATTTTATCAATTCCCTCTTTAATGCTTCTTCATTCAATAATCTATCAACAGGTTCCCCATATTTAATTACCTTTGAAGTATTATCTTTAAAAGCGTAGTCTACTACAATTCTTTTATTTCCTACTAGTGAATTATTCAATACTTTGATTGCTGTATCGGAAGCATTGTAATCTTTCATATATAAGTATGCACATTTCAGCTGACCATTTGACAAATAAAAAAAGTCAGGGTCCTTAAGTACGGAACCAACTTTTTTAAATAAGCCACTTAAAGTCTCAGATGTTGTATTTGAATCAATATTTTTAATGAACAATTTAGGTATTGGTAAAAGATCTATACTAATTATCTCATTTTTATTAGAAGAACCACCCATTGTTGATGACATAGAATAATTACTCAAACGTACTTTTAAAGTCTTCCCATATAAATTGACAGCATTATTCATTACTTTTATAACGTATTGCATATCTTCTTCTGAAAAAAATTCCACAAAAGCATAACCTTGGTATATCTGCAGCACCTTGTCTTTTGGGTATTTTATGGATGCAATAGGTGCGACTTGAATAAATAGCTCGTACAAAATTTCAACAGTGACCTGGGAATCAATGTTTCCAACATAAACTGTCCTCTTTGAATTCCATGATTTAGAATTATTGCTCATTTCAAAAACCACTTATTATTAATTACAAACTCAAAATGATGTAGATTATATCTCAGGTATTAATTAGTTAAATCCACCTCCTAAAACATTTTTCTTATTGTACCTGCTCAAATTACTTTATAATTGATGGGGTATTTTATTATCATCAGATTCCTATACCAAATATATGAGTGGAGGACCTTTATATGAGGTCTATCAAATGTAATCCAGGAAGTAACCTTCACATCATGATAATAAAAGCATTTATTTTATATTTGTGATACCCGGATAAAGAATTATTTCGATATTGGAAAATTTTTCAAAATTAATGAAATATATAAAGGCATCGGTTTTTATTCTAATTGATAAATAATAAGTACTCATGAGGTTTATTTGGAGATAAGTTTTATTTCATCCAAAAGAAAGTAATTATAATGATGATGAAGTTACTTATTCATAATAGAAGATATTTGGTTTCAGTTTGATGGATGGGGTTTTTAATTCATATTCCACTTGAGATTTTTCCAAGTTTTCTGAAATTAAATATTGTTAACAAAGAAAATAGTTTATGTTAATAATTATTTTCAAATTCGTTTTTTAAGTTTATTAAAATTTACTAGTTAACATGAATTTTAATTACATTTCTAATTGTGTTATTCGAGAATTTCAAATATCATCTGTGCATCATAATACTAATGTTTACCCATTTGGACAATATTGCTAACAACACGTTTTGGGATTTTGATTTTATTTGGGTCTCTGTTGTCGCCACTAACGTCTTTTCTAAGTTTTTTAAAAAAGTTTTTGTTTTTGGTTTATAATATGCTGTGTTTGCTATGAATGGTTATGTTCCACTTCCATATAGTAATCACTTGTAGTGGCACGTTAGCTTATTATAGGCAATTAGCTATTCTCATTCTAATTTTAAAGTCCCTTGATGTATTGGATAATTGTTAGGTGTGGTAAATTAATGTAATTTGTACAAATGAAACTATTAATGTTCTCATTAATAGTTTTTGGATTTTCTAATTTTCATATGTTTTGTTTTGTCTTGCAAAGCTCATAGAACCTAGAAATTTTTGATTTCTTTTAGAATTAAGAATTTGAATAATGTTTATTAATCAGAAAAATATATTAACTAAGTTAAAAATTTGTTTAATTTTTAAAGTTTGGGACCAATTGATTTTGGTATTTGGTGAACCTATTTTTTTATGTTTGATTAAATATCTTTTGTTTTTGGATTAGTTTAATTTGAAGTCAAAGATTCAATTTCCTGCTTAATCGCTCTTCTATCGAAATCTATGATAGATTGTAGTTTCAAAGACAGGATAAATTTACTGTGCCAAGAGAAGTGAACATTTCTTGTCGGTGAAAAAAAAAATACATAAAGATCTTAGTATTTATTAATAGCTTATAAAAAGATTGAGTGTTCTTTTTTACCGAATTATTTTTATTAAAATTTTTTATTAAGGTTTACTATTATTAATGTGATGACTTTACTTATATGATATATAAACGTTTATTTTGTTACAAAATATTTCTTTTTCTTGCCTAATATTTCATTAGAAAATAAAAATATAATGGAATCTTCTTATGCATAAATTTTATCGACTTGATCTTTAACTTCATCAAGAATTAATTTTCTCTTTAGTTTTTGAGCGGAGGTAACGTAACCGTTTTGTGGAGTCCATTCACCTTTGAATAATACAATACCTTGTAATAATTCAATACCATTCAAACCTTGAGATTTACCGGTTTGTATTATATTTTTGAAAACCAAATTGTTAACCTTTTTGTCATCTAAATAGTCTTCAATATCCTCATTTTCCTTCATGATGCCTTGCTTAACTGCTTCTTTCTTTAATGGAACGGGATTGGTAACAACAATACCAACTGGTTTAACCTTATGTTGATCGGCGTAGACACAGATATTTGAAACATATTGACAAGATCTATAAACAGATTCCAATTTTTCAAGTGCAATATATTCACCATTTGCTGTTTTAACCAAATTCTTCTTTCTGTCAATAATTTTTATTTGACCGGATGAAGTCCATTCACCAATATCACCCGTGCAAAACCAACCATCACTAGTAAATGCAGCGGCAGTTTCTTTTGGATTTTTATAATATTCTTTAATAATAGATGCACCTTTTAATAAAATTTCGCCCTGTTTATTCTTAGCTAAATAACCTAATTCTTCAACATCACGCAATTTTGCAGTTACAGAACCGACTAAACTACCTGCAATACCAAATTCAAAGCTATTTATTCTTGTCACACATGCATTTGCACAAGTCTCTGTTAAACCATAGCCAACTAACATTGTACATAAAACATTTGAAATAAATTTTTGAGTGTCCACACTAATTGGAGAACCACCATTCATAATTAATCTTAAATTACCACCAGTTGCAGCTCTAACTCTTTTGAAAATGACATTACCTACAGAATTACCACCTGGAATATGATAATTATTCATGAAACTTTTTGTATTATAAGCCGACCAGAAGACCTTTTGCATTACCTTTGGCATTTCATTTAATTTCGTAATAATACCTTTTTTAATCATTTCAAATACTGCAGCAACACCAACCATGATACTTGGTTTAAATAATACTAAATCGGACTCACAGTTACGTATGGAAGTTGGAGTTAAAGTTTTAACATTAGCATAACCTAAAACACCACCCCAATAGAAGGCAACTAATTCAAACAGAAGCTCGAAAATATGAGCTAACGGTAGAAATGCAATAATTCTATCTCTTGAACCGATTTCACCATAAACAGACTCTGACACACCAGCTATACCTGCAACTAAGTTTGCATGAGTAATGGAAACACCTTTTGGATCACCAGTGGAACCACTTGTGTACATAATACAAGCTAAATCTTCTGGTTTTGGTGGATGTGGTTCGATTTCACCCTTTGTATCTTTACCCATCTTGCTTAATTGATCAAAATGGAAAAATTCTATATCAGGTCTAATTTCTTTAATTTTTTCAACAGCATCAAAAGCATCTTTATAAATTTTACCATTTTGTCTTTTATCATTTGGATCAATTTTTTCAGAATGAATAATATATTTGATTGTATTTGCAGTCTTTAATGGGTTAATTAAAGTAGCTAATAAACTATTGTCAGTAAAAATTGCCTTTGATTCACTTTGAATTAAAGAATGTGTTAAACCGCTTTCACCTAAAGTATCGTATGCAGTTACAATTGGAATTGCCTGTGATTGAGCACCACAAAAAGTTTTCATCCATTTATGTGAGGTTGAAGCATAAATATGCAATTTGTCTTCAGAACGTGGATTTAAACCCATTTTTACTAAACCTCTACCTAAATCATGCATAATATTTGATAAATCATTGAATTTGATATATTTATAATCTGTTAATTCGAAATATAGCCAAGTTTTTTCAATATTCTGTTCTTTCCCATCGACTTTTTTAGTAATTGTTTTTTTCTCCTCATGGATTTCAATTACATCCCTCCAGCCCATGACAGTTCTTTTACCACCACGTTCAAATGCTTCTAATAAAAATTCGTAAGTAGTGGAACAAGAATAATCCTTAGGCCTGACTAAAGGAGCCTTGACGCTAGTACTTATTCTTGGAGCTGTCTCATGTTCATTTGCTGGTTTACCAACAATCTTACTGCACTGTGTAACCATACTCGAAAACTTGTTCTTTGTCTTCGTTACCTAACTTGCCTGTCTCTTGAACAGCTATGTGTGGTAACAATAACATATATCTACCAAAACTATCAAACAAACATTTATATAATACAACAAGATACAAGCATTGCCTATATATATAAATATTAAAAAGAGAAAAAAAGACTGTAACTGTGCTATTATGCTAACTTTGAGTCAGTATATTGTGTTTTTACCGCCCATGAATTTTTTAACATAATTGCAAAAGATTCTCTTCGTCTCTCCACCTGTTCACCTCTCAAAATATTATAGTGAGTTTTGTTCTTATTGAATTTTATGTATCTTTGAATTGCTTTAAAGTTTTCACGATTGAACCGATGTAAATCACGTTGTAAGTTGATGGCGTTTGTAAAGATCAATTAAAATTATATTCTTTCTGTTGCTTTCACTCCCGCCAACAGAAAATGAACAGAATTGTTTTATATATTATATTATCATATGTTAAGATGTGGTTTTAGAAAAACATAACTGGAAAATTGTCGACTGAGCTGTTGGGTAAAGGGGAGACCGATGGATGAAATTGCGTTGAAAAACAGTCGTAGTAAAGGTTAAAAATTACCATTAGATGTTAAAGATCATTTATACAATGGGTTTAATGCGATAATGAAACGATTTAACCATAATTTGTTTTTTTGTTGGACTTATCCTCGATAAAGGGACAAAACAAAATAATGTGTCTTATTAAATTTTCTTCTCCCCTCCGGTTTGATACACAGATATGTCTGCTTCGCTTTTTCGTCGCAACAAACAACATTCCATGTGCATGTGATCTTCTGGTGGTTGCTCTCAACAAAATTTTGAGATAAATGTGGTTTGGTGTTAATCGCCGAGAATGGAAGGTGGAGCGGACGTGCAGAGAAAAGAAGCTTGATAATGCCGGTAGTAGCGGTCTGTGTTCAATTTTTTAAGGGAGGGAAGTTATTGGTTTTCTCCGGCAGCTTTCGAAAATCCAACAAATTTTTGTTGTGAGATCGGAGATTTGCCGGTGGAAAGGGGATAAGATAAGAAATAGGCATTAAATCCGGAATAAACACGCTCATCCAAAGATCCACCATATATAAGCAGTGTCGCGCAGTTACCCCACTAGTATATTAACTTTGGATACTCTTTTGCCCTTATTCTGAGAAAGAGAATCATTGAGAATAGAAATGGCGGTTTACAGGGGTTGATATTTCAAATAAATGGTGAAATAGTAGATTGCGTTCGAACTTGACATTTGACACTTTACGTTTGACATTTGACATTGGGCCAGATGCAGTGTAACTCCTGAAGTTATTGTTCACTGCATTTCGGTAGGTTAATGCGTGGTCTACCGAAGAAAATAAAAAAAACAAATACCATGACCTACAATTTTTTTCAGGTCACTTGACTAGAAATCAGTCAACACGAAGTTTAAATATATTTTAAGTTACTCACATCACATGATTTTAAAAAAGATTATGTGTATCAGTCAATATATACGGTAAAAGGAGATCATTATGATCGGAGAAATGTTAAACTTTTAATACCCCGAATTCATTTAGGAGGATTTTTACTGTAATAGTCAACTTGTTACATTATTGTTTGTATAGTTTTAAAATTGAAAAGGCCATGGGTAATAAATATATATGTCCATTGACGTTGGTTTCGTGTTCATTAGAATCTCTGGATTATTTTCCTCGTGGCCAAAGTGAAGGAGTTATTCGGTAGGCTGTTATCATTTATTGTGTGTTTACATTTATATTCATATTCATATTCATATTCAGATTATACGCAGCATATTTATTGCGCAATGGGTTGGTTTTTTGGAGAAGATACAAAGAAAGTCACCACCAGAGAAGAGAGGGAAAAATGTTGGGAATCAAGGGATTTGTATTTTGGATGTTTAGATAAGAATAATATTATTGATCCCAGAAATCCCAAAAATTCGAAAATTATAAAAAATAGTTGTTCAGATGAATCAAATAGTTTTGAAAAAAATTGTTCTAATAGCTGGATAAAGTATTTCAAAGAAAAAAGAGTTGTTGACTTCAAAAAACAAAAAATTGAACAAGAAATGATAGAAAAAGGTATAACGCCAATTAATTTATCACCGCAGCAATACGGATCAATGCAAAAAAAATAAAGAGCTTGTTAATAAACCAATAAATAAATAAAATACATCTGGATTTTTCATTAAACATTATAAACGTGTACAAAAGAGATATTTCATAAATACAAATATTTATATATATTCATTGTATAAGTGTTTTTTTTTCATTTTTTGTTTTTTTTTGACTAAATCGTTATCTCGTCGATTAAACTTCAAAAACTTCAATGTTTGCTTTAGCACCATTTTTAGCTGTGACAACACAGAATGCACCACCACCAGCTCCATCGGCAGATTGTGTAGAGTTAACAGCGTTGATGTCTTGGGAACTTGGATCAATAGAGCATGGTAAACCCTCACATTGGGATGGATCATCACAAGTGATTCTCACACCGAATGTGGGCTTGACATTCTTGAATGGCGAAGTGTCTTCTAGGTAAACGGGATTCCAACCTATCTTCACAAAAGTGTTTTGGTTGTCATCCATGTTGGCACCAGCAACGTATGGGGCCCAGTTACCCCAAGGATTGGCGGTGCTTCCCCACTTACAACCATCATCAACGCTGACACCTGGTGGGTTGATATAGAAATGAGATGCAGTAGAAGCCCAGTAATCTGTACCTGGAACAGCAAGAACAGAGTCGGAGTTACTGCCAACTAATGTTGGAATCAACATTTCTTCATTACCAGGTAAGACAGTCTGGCAGAAGGCGACATCGCTGCCAGCATTGTTTTTGGCAATAAACGTACCTTTACCGTCGTAACAATAGTCTTTATCGGCAAATGGTTTTTGTAAAACACCGTTGTCGTCACAGTATAAACCACCATATTGAGAGCCAGGATAAGTATATGAGGTTACTTCTGGATCCCATTGGGCCATCAGTTGACCAGGCTTACATGCATATGGACACCAAGAACCATAGGAACATTGTTGATCATAATGCATGGCCCAGCCAGCGTTACTACCGCTCGTTTGAACAGCGACCATACCTTCTTCGTTAGGGAAGGCACAAGTACCACCACGTCTATCAACGTGGTCGTGCTTGTGATGATAATCGGTTCCAGGTAATGGAGAACCTTTAACAAAATTGATAAAGGAAATTACACTAATAAAACTAATTGTCGATAGCACCATTTTGTAAATATAAAAAGTAATGAATGAATGAATGTAAAAAGTTGGAAAAAATAATTAGTTAGAATGAAAGACTAGCCTTATAGGATTGGCTTGGATTTTTTTGTTATTTCGTTTTTATTTGGTGGTGTAACTATGACTTTTTGTCCTATTATCACTAAATGCAAACTTGTATATTTGAGTTTTTATATCAAACAGAAAAAAATCTATCTTATGAATTTGGTGTAACTTTAATCGTAAATTAGATTATCTCTTTATATATATATTTTTCAAAAGCCTATGTTGATGAGAAGTCTTTCTTTTGTCTCTATTTTAATGATTTATGCTCTTGTAATCTTTTCTTTTGTTTAGATCATTTTGACGTAGTAAAAACTTGGACTTAAACTTATAGATTTTTTTTATTTTATGGATCAAGTAAATCAAGGCTGATCTTTGCTAAATTGGTAAAAGACAATCATTTACTCAAAAAAAAGTAGATGCTTCACCATACCTGAGAAATATAATTCTATTTCACTGTTAAAACAACAATGATTATTAGTGTCTTGTCTAATAAAATCTGTGATGGTAGTTGAAAAATGTTTCTTTTTTTTAGTATTCTATCATACTTCAGAATACTTATAACATTTCATATCCGATTTCATTTTGATTCTTCGCGACAGTGACACTGTTTAAAATAAGAGTCTCAGAACCAAATACAGACGCCGCAAAACTGGCATTATGAGAAAAGAAAGAATTGAGGACTTGTGAGACTTTATTGATAAATGTTGAAATGTTGACAATCATAACGGTAAAGTTTTAAGGTGAATCCTTTCAATCAATTGGAGAAAAACTATAAATGATCACTAGAATTCTCAGACAAGCAGGTTATAATGAATATAAAGTAGTTTTGTCATGATAAATTTATGATTCTACCATGTTAGTAACTTCTAGACTATTTCTATGAGTATGTGAAATATATTTGATACTGAGATGGAATAAACAATCTGATATAAATATAACAATATTTACAAGCAAATATAGTTGTGTTTCTATCTATTATATTTGTATGTATTTATGGAAAAATTACAAGTTTAATAGTGTTTCTTTAAAGTCTATGGAATGTGAAATTTTTAAAGTTCATTCCCATCTTAATTTTTTTATATGTTTGTTGTCGATTTTTTTTTCATTTTGAATATCATTTTCTTCATTATTATTGTCCATTGATTCATATTTAAAACCTTGAATTAAAGCTTCATCTGGTAAACAGTTATCATCCTTGTCATCATCGTTAATATCATTGAGAATAGTATCAAGTTCTTCGTGTACCAAATCATTAGAGCTGTTCAATTTTATTAAACAAGCCCTTTTAAAATCTTTATATTTTTTTTTAATTTCTGTATTTACAGGAATTGTTATAGTTTCATTTGTGTTCGTTATTAATGGTAATGTAAAAGATGGTCGTGTGAGAGACGCATTAATTTCAGTAGCATATATAGTAGCATCATTTAGGGAACCGTTAGAAGATCGGACAAGGAAATTTAAACGGTTTTTAGGAAGTACTAAAATAGATCTTTTTGGTTTGCAACTTTTATGGCATGGAACTTTTAGGTCTTGTATTTCTTCATTAATTTCGGATTGATTCATTGAAGAGTTTATTAATCTATTTAGCTCTAATGTTACATTTGGAATATATGATTCATTCTTTAGCTCAAAAGCAGGGGTAATCAAGTTATCAGAAAATGGACTCGACAATCTTGAATCTGTTACGCTAAAAATTTCTTCTTCACCATCGGTTTCAAAACTGTCATCTTCGATTGTTAAATACTGAGGTGTCAACAAAGTGCTGTTACCTTTTACAATCTTCTTGCACTCTTTTACTATTGACGGTGAGCACTTATCGGATAATCGTAAACCCAGTTCTCGAAGTCTATATTTTTTAGAAGGTTTCATTGGTATCAAAGGTTTCGAAACTTTATTTTGTGGAGGAGTTAAAAGAATTGACGATTCCATCTGTATTATTAATAATTGTTTATAAATTGGTTATGCCTTCTTTTTTAGAGAAATATATTGAGATTTTATTTAATTAGAAAAGTCTAATTGTTTGAATAGGAAAGAAATCTTATTTTCAGACTTCAGGTGGGAAACACGGTTAGGATGCTATCAATATTTTAATTTAAAAGTAACTGATTTGGTTCGTTTTTAATATCACTATATTTATATTATTTACTCAGAATATTTAAATCTTATAATGCTTTTTTAAATATTGAAACAGATCAGAAATATTTTTCCGTTTCAAATAATTCATTAGAATATTGCATTTTGATTCCTCAAATACTTATGTCATCAATATTATTTCCTGTTGAAACAGAATATCCTGCATACACTGAATACTAGAGTTATTTGTTCTATAAAATTTCTGAACCAACTTTTATTATTATTGTAGATGTATTGGAAAATTAACAAAAGCACAACGGCAAATATAAAAGTCAAACGATCGTACAAGTTCAAAATCAAGTTTGATTGTTTCTAATAGTTGTGATGGAACTCGCCAATAAATTAAGCATCTAGAATCCAATGATCTGTCTTGATTATGGAGTAACAAGAATATTTGTATAACAACAAAAGGAATCGAAGAGGAGCAGACAGTCCGAACTACCAGGAATATGTTACTCTTTTATGGTTATGTTTTTGAAATGTTGATATTCTCACGGAAAAATATTAGCCTTCTGCTATTATATCATACATATCAATTCATTTGTGGTCTATTTTCCATTTGCTTATCTGAATATAAAGTTGATTTTTGACAGGGCTGCTGTCAATTGATTGTATAATGAATAAATAACAGTACAAGAATAAAAAACATAAAAATTAAGTTTTTTCGTAAATGTCAGGTTAAGTTGGGAAAGTTTCTCTTTTAAGAAATTTATAAACAAGTTTAAAACTTTGCCTTCGAAGTCCTCGTTCATATCTTGTCAATTCATGGTAGTCGCTGCTATAATTTCTTATTGACAATTTACCTTTTTAATAAATGCATAAAGATGTTGTCAACAAAAATATTTTTTTTTGATACTATTATGGTATAATATTTTTCAAAACAGGAAATTAAAAAAAGAAAATGAATTTCGTTTTGTTTTCGAAGTATTCTACGATAGTTTCAGTTTAATACTAAAAAACAGTGAAATCTTAACAATAGTAGAATTTGATTGAAAATGTGCTCACAGTTGCAGCTAACGAGATTCTGAAAATGTATTGCGATTTCAATGTTAAGAACAAAAAGAACTGGAATAACAAAGCACGGAATAAACAATAGGTTTTTAAGAAATGGAATGAAATGATAAATTTCTTGTTTTATTTATTGTACATCGATTGTTTGGAGGATTTATTAATGCAAGGTTTAATGTCTTTTTGTAAGCTAAACGCCGAAAGACTGTTTTTCTGTATTCGGTAGTAGCATATACTTATTTCACCTGAATAAATATTCATGTAGTCTTACGCCGAAGTCGCAGACACAGTTAAGTATAAAAACGTTATGTATCCTAATATGGAATGCTTATCTCAATTAGTACCTCACTGATTCCTAATTAAATTGTTACTTTTAAATATTATGTTGACATGACTATCATACATCTTTAATTTATTGTACATTGATGATCTTAAGAAAAATGATCTCCAAAAATATCATTTTAAGGAAGTAATTCCCGATTAGGAAAATTGCAATCGTAAAAAGCCTTTATAACAATATAGATTAAATATATAACGAAGCACAGCTTCGTTCCAGTTATACAGATTAACAGAATATTGAGTATATTTCAATCCATAAGAATGAGCATATTTTTATTCTAACTGGTTTTAAAGTTTCATAACTTTAGTCAATGTGATCTTACTAATTGTATATTAAGTGTTGTCTTTGAATTAAAACTAAGTTATCGAATTTCATATTCAACTATTCTTATCAATATATTATGGATTAGAAAGCATCAAAATGGAAAATAAAATTAACGACAGGATTTAATATTTTGTGACTATTATATGTAAATAGTATTTTTAACACTTTTTTAATTATTTTTCAAAAAAAAAAATTTTAAAAAAAATATAATGACACAAAATATAATGTGACAATTTTTTGTAATTACTATATAAATAAAAGTAATAGTCAATTTACTTAGAGTAGCTTTTAATCACTTTTTTTATTAATTATAAAATTTTCTATTGTTACTCAACACTAAAGTATAGGTAATAATAAACAAACCAAAAAGGAATTTGTTGATATATATATTTATTTATTTCTCTAGTTTTTATTATATTTTTGCTAAATATTGATTTTGCGTTTTTTAGTATGAGTTCTAACAAAATTAATGCAGTGTCAGATATTGTTGATGTCCAATTCAGTAACGGTGAGAATTTTGTGAATAATATTAAGGATAAAGTCGAAAAAAGTAAAAAGAAGAGTGGATCACTAAAAACAATAGATCATATTCAGAGATATCCATTAGTTCAACAAACAGAGACTGCTTTGAATAATATATTAATCTCAAGAATTGTTATTGAAAACACTTTACCCGTAGTAGAATACATTATAAATTCAAAACCGGTTGAATTTCTATCACCAATATTGATTGTACCTGATACAATTCTAAATACTTCCTTAAATGTTACTGAGAAGATAGTTCCTTCTTTAAAAACAAAAACATATCAGAGATTAGGTGAAGAGGCCATGATACCATGTGCACTTGTTAGTAATGCTAATAACGCAACAATCAAGTTTATTGATAACAAAATTACTGATCCTAAACATCAAGCTTTAAAAAGATGGAGAGTAAATTATAACCAATATATAGATACAAAAAATAAACCATTAGTGAGAGGTATGTTTGATCCAGTATTCAGTAAACTAAATAAGCATTTAGAAAAAAGTTGGCCAGAAACACCAGAAGCTAGTAACTTTATTAATAAAAAAAGTTATTGTTGTGAATTTGACAAATCTATTGTACTTACAATTAACTTCTTTGCTACTAAGGTTAAAGCTGTTAATAATAAATTATTGAGTTATCCAATAAGCGAAGTTAATTACATTCGAAAGGTCAATAATACAACAGTTCAAAAGTTAGAGGAAGAAAATAATTTCTCCTTAGGAAATTCATTCAAGGTGCTAAAGGAAACAATTAAAAATAAGTAGGTTAAGTGACAGAGTTCGTAAAATCGGTTTATAGGGATATATATAATTAATTACAATAATGATAATGTATAAAAATAATTATATTTAATAAACAATAATCACATTACGTATTAGTGTCTTTTTTTTTATCTTTTTTTTCATTTTATTGGTGACAGTGGAAACGTTACAGTGCCCACGATAAGAATTCATAAATGAAGTGACTGTTTTAACATCCATACATTTTAAAATTTTTTAGGTTAAACAGAGATGAATTTGGCATGAGTTAAGAGATAAAAAAGATGAAAAAGTAAAACAAAATTATAATTATTTAGGCGCGGTTTTTACCACCGTCAAAGTATATCTCAGCCTAGGCAGAGCTGTAACTGTTTCTACGCCAAACAAGTTGTCTATTGAAAGGAAGTTTTAGTTTAACCTAGAAAGACGATCAAAATGGATACCGCTAATTAATGGTAAAGTTAGGCTCAATATTTTTCTTTCTGTCACAAGTTCTCACTAAATACACTAATTTACTTTATTTTAAATTCTTGCGATGTCTTGATTCTATTCACGGTAACAACATTTCATTATGGGTATAGTAATTTTAGTACACACAGATATTGTAGCTTGATATTGGTGGTAACAACTTTTGCTTTGTAAGTCTAACCTTCTCTCAATTTTTGATGGTCTAATATTTTGTCCATCTTCAATAGATAAAAAAATATACATTTAAAAATAGGTTTATCTTATCAATAAAATACATCTATTTTGTCAAGTAAAAGAAGACGATAGTACTAAAAAAAGTGAGTAATGACATACCTATGAAGTAGGAACAATGATTTTAAAACATAATATTAAATATTGAATTTAGTTGGGTTGTTATACTATTTAAAAACTATGCATAGTTATTGAAATAAATGATAAAATTATAAAAACTAGACTCATTGATTTTTGACTGAAGAGAATTAATGCATAGCACCATTGATAATAACATAAATATTGTTATAGGAAAGAGCGGAATATTTTAATATAGTAAGTCTGTTAGCAAAATAATTCGTAGCATTGGAATTTCTATTTAACATGATAGGAAAGATTAGAAATAATGAAATTAATATATTTCATTAAGTCTATTGCTATAAAATATTTTGGATATTGGTCATGTTATATTATAATATGCATTTTCAACCCAAATGTAGTACTAAGAATAGAAGTTGATAGTTTACTATACCAAATTTTCCTTATTTAACCAGTTCACTATTTGATATGATTGTTGAAGTTCACGACCTACTGTGTTTTGTTTTATTTCAAGCTATTTATACTAACATTTTTTATATTAAATTTATCGAAATTTAATAACGATTCTACTTTAGTGGCTCATCTAAAAGAATACCAAGTCATTGGCCGTCGTTTGCCAACTGAATCTGTTCCAGAACCAAAGTTGTTCAGAATGAGAATCTTTGCTCCAAACACCGTTGTTGCTAAGTCTCGTTACTGGTACTTCTTACAAAAGTTGCACAAGGTTAAGAAGGCTTCTGGTGAAATCGTTTCTGTTAACGAAATCTCCGAAGCTCACCCAACCAAGGTCAAGAACTTCGCTGTCTGGGTTAGATACGACTCCAGATCTGGTACCCATAACATGTACAAGGAAGTCAGAGACGTCTCCAGAGTCGCCGCTGTCGAAACCTTATACTCTGACATGGCCGCCAGACACAGAGCTAGATTTAGATCTATCCACATCTTAAAGGTTGATGAAATTGAAAAGACCGCTGATGTCAAGAGACCATACGTTAAGCAATTCTTGACCAAGGACTTAAAATTCCCATTACCACACAGAATCCAAAAGTCTGCCAAGACCTTCTCTTACAAGAGACCATCCACTTTCTACTAAGCAAATTAACCACATATATATATATATATATAATTCCTCATACGTGTATACGTATGTAGAAATTTTATTATATATTTGTATTACTAGTTTTGTAGATTTTTAAAATAATAAGCTTTATAATTAACACATTATTGTGCACTTGTACTATTATGTATTGTATAAGAATTGCTATAGGTAGGTTAAATATGTGCCTTGTTTTATTTCTCTTTTTCTTTTGAGCATCTCGTTGCACCATAATAGTTACTAGATGTCATATATTTACATTACAACCCATTGCACTAATTAGATCTAGTCTTCAACTCCCAATAACAACGTATTGACTGTTCGGGTCATTTAGATAGATAGATATAAAAACATGTAACCGTAAAGTACGCTTATTTGATGTACCTTAAAAGTTTTAAGAAACGGGTAAATTTTTAACTGATATAACTAAGCCTATTATTGTTAATTCACTATCGAGTTATATCAAAAACATAACGCCAAAAATTAAAAAAACGAGAAGGAAAGCGGCAGGTTCAAAAAAAAAGAAATTCTGGGCAGTAGTGTGAAATATCTACAAAGACAGTTCATTAGATTAGATGAAACTAATATGAATCGAAAGTTAACAGTATAGAGAAATTATGATATATTTGTAACAGCTATATATAAAATTTGTCACTAGTTGAATTCGATAGTTGAATTTTTTTAATCTTATAAGTTTGTCGATTTTAGGTATCGCCAATAAAAGCGGTGCCCTAACAAGTTATAATTTGTTTTGAAATGGTAGCTAGTAATAGCAGTATCTCATCACAGTCAAACCAGAGTGGTGGCTTAAGACAAAGATCTAAGGTTGGTGAAATTAAGACAAAAGAAAATGCTGATCAGAAAGATGTCCACCTACCTGTTACAGAAATTCATTTGAAATCTCATGAATGGTTTGGTGATTTTATCACTAAACATGAAATTCCACGTAAACTGTTTCATTCTTCAATTGGTTTCATTACCTTGTATTTATATACACAGGGGATTGAATATAGAAACGTGATTAAGCCATTGGCAGTTGCTTTTGTTATTATTTTCACTTTAGATGTTATCAGATTGAACTGGCCATTCTTTAACAATATGTATTGTCATGTTGTTGGTTTATTAATGAGAAAAAAAGAAATTCATACATACAACGGTGTTTTATGGTATATATTAGGTTTATTATTTTCATTTTATTTCTTTAGCAAGGATATTGCTTTAATGTCTGTGTTATTATTAAGTTGGTCAGATACTGCTGCCTCTACATTTGGCAGAAAATTCGGTCATTTGACTCCAAAAATTGTCCCAAATAAGTCACTTGCAGGATCCCTTGCTGCATTTGTGATTGGTGTCGTATCCTGCTTGATATTATATGGTTTCTTTTTCCCACACTTCAATTATGTAAACAAGCCAGGTGAGATCTCTTGGACCCCAGAGACAAATAAACTAAGTTTGATACAGTTATCTGTTTTGGGTGGATTTGTCGCGTCATTGAGTGAAGGTATCGATGTATTTAACTGGGACGACAATTTTACCATTCCTGTTTTATCATCCATATTTTTAAATTTTGTCATCCAATTTTTTAAGAGAAAATAAGTTATCCATTGCATCTATAGAATAAAATTAAACAAAATATAATATAAAATCTTATGCATACTGTAAGATATGAATCACAAAGAAAGAGACATTAAAAGTACATATATATGTAAAATTAAATAATAGATGTTTAATCTACATTTGTTAAGAAATACTCTAAGCAAAAAAGGAGAAATACATAGTTCATGATTCAAGCACGCTTGATAGACAATCACTCAACCTCTATAATTTGAGGGTTTTGTCCAGCAACCGATATTCCCTTAGACTTTAATGTATCCGCATTGCTCAACATTGTAATTATTGTAATAGAAGCTAATTCATTTTATAAGCTATATATAACCCATATTTACATACTTGCATTAAATAATCAATAGTACATTAAAATCCCGTCACTGATATGCCAAGTAACCCTATCTGTACCCTATTTCAAACGATAGGGTTTGTTCAATATTAGGGCTTCAATAGCAAAATTCGCAATAAATAAATGGCAATAATAATAATATAAAGTGAAAAAAGAAAAGTGAAAAATTTTTTAAAGCTCATCGAAAATTTTTGAAAATAATTGAAATTTGAATTCTAACTTGTAAGTGGAAATTACTAAAGTGGTCTCAAACAATCAAAGTAGTGGATATAATGTGTTAGACAAAGATAATAGTAGTTATCAAATATTCAGAAGAGATGTAAAATTCGAGACGATAATCATGAATAATGTGAGAATGTTTCTTTGAGTTGAATTAAACGTTCAGATTAGTATTAATTTGTGCTGTAACTTAATCTTTTTCATCGGTTCTTGAATATGTTTATAGCCTATATAAATTTTTACATATATTTTTGCTTATGGACTTCTTATATATTGTAAATATCAGAAGGTAAGAGGAGACAAGAGAATTTGGAAGAAACATAGAACCTCATAAGGAAAGTGAAGAGATGGCTTACGTGTTAACTGAAACCTCAGCAGGTTATGCCTTATTAAAAGCATCTGATAAAAAAATTTACAAATCATCTACTTTGATTGAAGATTTAAACTCTTCAGACAAAGTTCTAAAAGAATTTAAAATTGCAGCCTTCTCAAAATTCAATTCAGCTGCCAATGCGTTGGAAGAATCAAATGCTATCATTGAAGGTAAAGTTTCTCCTCAATTACAAAAACTGTTAGAGGAGATCAAAAAAGATAAGAAATCAACTTTAGTTGTTAGTGAAACCAAACTTGCTAATTCTATTAATAAATTAGGTTTGAACTTTAATGTTGTCTCTGATGCGGTTACCCTTGATATTTATAGAGCTGTTAAAGAATATTTACCAGAATTATTACCAGGTTTAACTGATTCCGATTTAAGTAAAATGTCATTAGGTTTAGCTCATTCTATTGGTCGTCATAAATTGAAGTTCTCAGCTGATAAAGTCGATGTTATGATCATTCAAGCTATTGCTTTATTAGATGATTTAGACAAAGAATTAAACACATATGCTATGAGATGTAAAGAATGGTACGGTTGGCATTTCCCAGAGTTGGCTAAGATTGTAGTCGACTCTGTTGCCTATGCCAGAATCATTCTAGCGATGGGTGTTAGATCAAAGGCAGCTGAAACTGATATGAGTGAAATCTTACCAGAAGAAATTGAAGAGCGTGTTAAGACTGCTGCTGAAGTCTCCATGGGTACGGAAATTACTACAGTTGATTTAGACAATATCAAGGCTTTAGCTGACCAAATTGTCGAATTTGCTGCCTACAGAGAACAACTATCCAACTACTTATCTGCAAGAATGAAGGCTATTGCCCCAAATTTAACTCAATTAGTTGGTGAATTAGTTGGTGCTAGATTAATTGCTCATGCTGGTTCTTTGATATCTCTAGCTAAATCTCCAGCTTCAACTATCCAAATTTTAGGTGCTGAAAAAGCCTTATTCAGAGCTCTAAAGACAAAACATGATACTCCAAAATATGGTTTATTATATCATGCTTCTTTAGTTGGCCAAGCAACAGGTAAAAACAAGGGTAAGATTGCAAGAGTCTTAGCCGCAAAAGCTGCTGTATCCTTACGTTACGATGCATTAGCTGAAGATAGAGATGACTCTGGGGATGTTGGTTTAGAGGCTAGAGCCAAGGTTGAAAACAGATTATCACAAATTGAAGGTAGAGATCTAAGAACAACTCCAAAGGTCGTACGTGAAGCTAAAAAGGTTGAAATAACAGAAGCTAGAGCATACAACGCTGATGCTGATGCTGCACCAGAAGCTGACTCTGACGATTCCGACAGTGAAGAAGAAGAAGTAGTAGAAGAAGAAAAGAAAGATAAAAAGAGAAAGAGAGAAGATGATGACGATAAAAAGAAGAAGGAAAAGAAATCCAAGAAGGAAAAGAAATCCAAGAAGGAAAAGAAAGAGAAAAAGGAAAAGAAAGACAAGAAGAGTAAGAAAGAAAAGAAATAGATTATTGCATTATCATTTCTTTTTTTCCTATAAAAGTCAACTTAATACAATGTATTGTATTTAATCTAGGTTTCTGATACATTTATAAACGCATCTTTATTCATCTTTATGTTATGACTTTTTGAGAATATTTTTTAATTTTCATATCAGTTGTATTCAAGGTTTTTAAAATTTTTCTTTCTTTAGTAAGTATAAAATAATTATATAATTCTGTAAATTAGAATAGCTCACCTGAGTTAAAAAAATAAATATAATATAATTAATGCTGTCGATATTATTTAAAACAGATTGTTGGACTTGTGAACAGTGCATTCGAAAATTTACTATTTCCTTTAGTTATTTTTAGCCGAACCCTGACATTAAAAAAATAATTTATTTTATATCAAATAAATATTTAAGGCTTCATTAAAAAAATAGTTGTATATTTAAGGTTTTCCATCAGGATGATAATCAAGCGCTTACAAATGTATAATTAAATTAAAAATATTATTATCAAAAGAATTTATGACGAACAATCAGCATTTACCATCACTTTTCAAAGAAGTTAAAGATGAGCTAAGTATAGAACAGACAAATGAAATAAGAAAAACTTTAGGATTAAAACCAATACCTGACAAAATAATACCAAGCGTGACAAACTCAAACTCCAATGATGAGTGGTTGTCCTCCATTAAAGAAATATCGGATAATGTTACTGTTAGATCGGGTAAAAGGCATGATAGATCAACTGTTATACCATCCCTCTCGTTGGGAACCAATATTGAAGATATTGCTGTTGGTAAAAATGTCATACTAACTCTAAAGGATCAGCATATCCTCCAAGAGGATGACAGTGGTGATGAATATGGAGATATTTTGGAGCAAGAGAGTACTGAACAAGATAAAGTTGATGTGCATAATTTTAAATTAAAACAAATGAACAGACTAAGGAAGAGAAATAAAACTATTCTGAATATATCAAGTGCTGACATTGATGAAGTTGAAAGCTCTTCTTCTGTTGATAGTAAAGGAATAAGAATCAGTGTTGGCGCTACTATGAATCTTCTCGATTCGAATGAAGGAGATGGCACTTTGAAAGAAGATGCTTTTAATGATAAAATAAAAGTTACATTCGCTTCAAATGATGGTGAAACAAATTCTAATGATTTTCATTCAGTTAAAATAAAAAAGAGAAAGAAAATGGATGTTAAATCAATTTCAAAAAGAATAAAAATACCAAGTAGTATAAAAACTGTAGACATTATTAATGAAGATGAAGTGAAACTTGAAAATGATGAGGAAGACTTATATGGCTCTGTTATTCTTCTAAACAAAGAGAACAAAAATAAGACAATTACTTCCGAGCAAATAATGAAAGATATTGAGAGAGAGAAAATAGAAAAATTGGAGAGGTTCAAGTATACTAATTTAAATAGCACGAGACTTGAGTCACAAAATGCTTCCTTATTAATTGCTGACAATACGTCATTTATTAATTATTTAAGTAACGATGTTTTAGATGGCATTAATAATGACAATAGCCATACTTCAGCAGAAGTTGTAAACGATAAAATATGTAATGATAAACGTTCATTGAACCATAAATTAGATTATAATGAAACTAACCCTGGAAAAAGGGACAGTATAGATAATTTAGATGGAACACCTGCTGAAAATAGTTCTAATGATGTATATATTGAAAATAAAAATGAACCAAATTTTTACGATGGTGTAGCCTCTACGTTAAAAATTTTAAGTAATTATAATTCAGCCATGGAAGCATCAAAAAATAATAATGGGTACAGTGAAATGACACAAAATGAATACCCTCAGGTTATCATGAATGAAAAAAAACGTTTATACAACCCAGAAATAAACTTAGTTTATAAGGATGAGGATGGTAATGAATTAACAACAAAAGAAGCATACAAGAAATTATCTCAAAAATTTCATGGTACCAAGACCAATCCAATAAAATTAGCTAAGAATAAGGCTAAAATAGCTTCTAGAAATAATCGCAATAAGAGTAGCATATTTGATGAATAGATACATAAGTTAGATAGACAAATATATATAAATTTGAGCATACACAGTTGAAATAACTGTTATATATTAATATTTATTCACTATTTTATGATTTTTTAACATTTTCTTTTTATTGTTTTTATTTGAATAATAATATCATTCTCTCAAAATGATATCATAAGAACGAAAAGTTAATAATGTGAAACTTTTCAAAAATTACATAAAATAATTTTGGAAAAAAATTCATGATATAAGAAGGTACTGTATTATAAATCCATATATTTATGATGAAGTATTTTTAAAGTAATTTATTGGAATAAAGCTAGTTACTAAAGTAGTAGTAAGAAATGGCAAGGAAATCAAAAAAACAGAATAAAAATCAAGTATCTAAGAATGTTAATGAAAAGAAAACTACAAAGATAATAACTAATCAGCAATTAACCAATCTATTAGATGATAGAATTAAGGAGAGACTCGATAATTCAGGTGAAAAACTGAAACTCAAGTCAACGGGTTCGAATGAGAAGACTGCAGAAAATACGAACGATACACTTTCAAAATATAAGGAAGAATTCCAAAACATTTTTAAATTGTTTTCTTTATCAGAAGAAGACAAAGAGGCTCACAGTGGTGAAAAAGATAAAGCCAAAAACAATGTGGTTTTGGAGAATAAAAACATTGTAGATTTTGATAAATTTCCCGACAATAGTTTACAGAATGAGAGCACTATAGAAGACATTTCAAGAAACAAATTACGCAAGATTTCAAAAGCCACATTAGCACATTTAAAGAGTTCTGTTGCATATCCACAAGTTATCGAATGGTATGATTGTGATGCCTCTTACCCATTATATCTATCAGCAGTGAAATCATCAAAAAATATTGTACCAGTACCCTCTAATTGGCAAATCAAGAGGGAATACTTATCTGGCAGATCATCATTAGACAAAAAACCGTTTAATTTACCTGATTTAATAAAGGATACCAAGATAGAAGAAATGAGAGTAATATTAAATAAAAAACAGGAAGACGAAAAATCACTGAAACAATTATCAAGGGCAACTGTCCAGCCAAAATCATTTTCATTAGATATCGATTTGAAAAAACTGCACGACGTTTTTTTTAAACTAGGAAGTAATTGGAAGCCTAATTACATATTGCCATTTGGTGATTTATATTATGAAAAAAGAAATTTGGGTTCTGAGGAAAAATGGAATACTTTAGTAGATCAAAAAAAACCTGGGACAATCAGTGACAACTTACGAAATGCATTAGGGCTACAAGAGGGACAATTACCCCCATGGTGTCTGAAAATACAACAGGTAGGCCTTCCACCTTCATATCCAAATCTGAAAATTGCTGGGATAAACTGGGACATCCAAAACTTAACTAATAATACGTATGGAACTAATGAAATTTCAAATTCCAAGAATTCCAGGAATACAGCTGTTTTATTTGGAGAACTTATGAAACTGGAATATGAAGAACAATCTGATAAAGAAATCGAGACGGATCATCCAACAGCGAGCACCAAGGAGGATGAGCTTACTAATAAAAATGAAACAAAATTTGACTTTCAAGAACAAGAGGACTTGATTACGACATCGGAATCCATTAAAGAACACACTGCTCTTGATAACAATCAAAGTTTATATAAAGTCATTAATGAAAGCAACTTGAAAACCTCTGATATTTATACGAAATCAAATTCGAAAAGTCATTTAAAAAATGATCCAGAGGTTAATAATTATGGAAACAAAAAGGATAACTCCGATCAAGTTGAAAACGAGGAATATGTAAAGCATTTTAAGTTTTAGCTAACCCCTGAGATAGCATTTTTTTAGTTTAATTTATTATGATTATTTTTGCCAATGAATTTCATGCCTAATTTCATACGTTTTCATTACATTTTTATCCATGGTCTCTGGGTTACATTGATTGAACAATCCAATCTTATACGTAAGAAATATTTATTTAAATAATAAATTTATATGCATTAAGTATACGAATATACTATCAAAAATCTTTCATAAAATAATAAATATTATTCACTATGCTTGATTTTTTTATGTGTACCACTAGGATCTATAACTAGGGAAGTTGGTATAGGCGTAGTAGTATGTGATACGGGACTTTCTTCTCTGCCTAATATTCTTGACCTCTTTTTTTTTGATGAATCTGGAGCTTCAAATTCTTTTTGAACCAATGATAATAGCGTTGTTACTCTTTTTGACAACTCATGTGGAGTCCTAGACTTTATATACCAATCAAACGTAAAAAATTTACTAGTCATGATTTCCTGTTTCAATTTCTCCGGCAATTTTTCATCAAATAATCCATACTTGTCAACCATCATCAAGAGAAATTTATCCTCTAAAGAGCTATAAACTTTACGTGCATTATTTGGTGGGTATTGGATTACCATCTCGTGTAACGGAAATGTATATTGATGAATTTTTTTCTTTACCAATGACTGCTGAATTCTTAATTTCTCATTTTTCTTCATACCATTTTCAATTGTTGCTAAGTATTTCTCATAACCCTGTAGTTCAGAATATCTCTGCCAAAATACGTTATGATATGCCATGACTTCTTCAGGCGTCTTGGAATCAAAGGTAGTTTTTATAATATCAATATTATCCTTGCCATACTTTGCACAAGCGTTGACGAATGCAAATAAATCTCTTTTATTCCAGTTTGGAAAACCTTCTGAAATTAATCTTTGTTTCTTTCTTTCATCTTCTTCCGTAAATTCCTCACTATTGTCTATCTTTTTTTGTAAAGCTTTTACTTTTTCGTTCATGCTACTGCTGTTTAATTCAGCACTATTATCTGATGAGATATCCTCCTCTTCCTCTAATGATTTAGTGACATCATATTTAGTTACCTTATAGTTAACTTTCTTTTTGTATGCCATTTGTTCCTTTTCCAATAATATAGCTAATTCCTTGGAATAAAATTGAAAATCAAGCAAGTTCATATTTTTTGGAGCTTTAGGCTGTTTCTGAGGTTTAGAAGCTTTATCTTTACTTTTGGAACCACCGCCTATTATATCCTTATAATATTCATCAACAGAATAAGTTTGTTGTTCTCTTCTTCTTTCTCTTCTAGTAGGATTAATCCATTCAAATTTATCCTGTGATTGCTTCTTCTGAAAATCTTGACCATTCCATTCGTAGGCTGATTGACTTTCTAGCTCATTAAACTTTTGCAAGTCATCAAGACCTAAAGATTCATATTTTGCATTTAATTCTTTTGTTTTTTTTTCACCTTTCTGTAAAATTTCATCGATATCAATATCTTGGGAAACTGCACCGCCATCCTTATCAAACACATCTCTAGCACCATATTGAACCATTTCTATCAGATCTTCTTTATTGTTACCTATAGACGCAGTTTTTTTACCCCTACCTTGTTGAATAACCAATTGGTCTAATCTTAGCTTTTGTGCAGCTCTTTCAATAACTTTTTCCTCAATTGCATTTTCAGTAACAAAGCGATACACATGTACTTGTCTTTTTTGACCAATTCTATGTGCTCTATCCATTGCCTGTAAGTCTGCTTGAGGATTCCAATCCGAATCAAACAAAATGACTGTATCTGCAGTAACTAGGTTTATACCTAATCCACCTGCACGGGTTGTCAATAAAAAAATAAATTTGTCTGAGTTAGGTTTATTATATTCATCAATAGCTTCAATACGCTCCTCATGAGAGGTCGAACCATCAATTCTACAATATTCATAATCTCTGAGATAACAATAATCTTCTAAAATATCTAACAATCTTGACATTTGACTAAATATCAATACACGAGAACCCTTTTCTTTCATTCTTTTCAATAGTTTATCTAATATGATCATTTTTCCTGAATTAAAAACTAAATGTTCGTCAGTTGTATATGGAGGGCCAGGTTCTGCACCTTCAAATAGATATGGATGATTACAACATTTCCTTAACTGCATTACAATATTTAACAACCTAGTTTTTCCTTCTCTTTTCGTTACAGCACCATTGACGGCATCTATATCTTTCTCCAACAAAGACTTATACCATTTTCGTTGCATTTGTGCCATTCCAATATATAGATTAACTTCAACCTTTGGAAGTAGTGACTTTTCAACATCAGCTTTTATTCTTCTCAATAAAAACGGTTTTAAAACTGTATGTAATTGTTGAATCACAACCTCTTGATCTTCTTCGCTATTATTTTGCTCAAACCATTCATCGAACAATTCTGAATCAGAAAAAACATCAGGTAACAGAAAATTCAATAGTGCCCATAATTCATGTAAATTATTTTGTAATGGCGTACCCGTTATCAGCATCCTACTTCTTGAATAAAACAATCTAATAATTTGTGATAAAGAGCTTTGCTCATTTTTAATACGATGTGCTTCATCAATTACAATATATTCCCATGCAATCTTTTTCAAAACATTCTTCTCTTTGATTATCATCTCATAAGAGGTTATTAAAACGTCAAATTTTGCCTCCAACACCTTATTGTGTAAAATATCGTACCTTTTTACTTTATCACCATGAAGCACCACTGTATTAACGTCTGGTGTCCATTTTTTAAATTCCCTTCTCCAGTTATCTAGAGTAGATTTTGGGACAATGACCAAGAAAGGCCCATCTACATTTTTATGATATCTGAGATAGCCCAAAAATGCTATAGTTTGTAAAGTTTTACCTAATCCCATTTCGTCAGCTAAAATGCCCGATAATTTGTTTTCATATAAAGATATCAACCAATTTACACCTTGTATTTGGTAGTCTCTTAACTTTCCAGACTTTATATAGTATGGTGACCCAGAAACATATTGATTATTATCCAAATTGACCTCTTCTTCAATGTCTTCTTCTTCAGCCATTAGTTCCGCATCTTCTTCCTTTTCTGACTTTCTACCATGACGTGAATCTTTAGAGTCTCTTCTTTTATTTTTGGTGAGAAGACCTGATTTCTTAAAATTTTCAGCGTCAATCCGTTTCAATAATTTCAATATATTGTTATCTTGTTTAGCTCTGATTCCTAAGAAATGTCTAAAAAGATCAGTTATTCCTAACAAGTGCTTAAACCTCAAATACGTATCATTCTTGTCTCTTAACTTTGCTATTTTTGGTTCTATATCTAAAATAAACCTACGTTTACGATCTTCCCAATACTCGTCACCTTTAATAGTTTCTGAATTCTGAACCTCAACCTCATCGCTACTTTCGAAACCATCGTCGAAAGACTCATCTTGTCTATTAATATTGACAGTAGTACTCTCAGATTCTACCTTCTCAGCATTACTTGAAGACAAACTTAATTCTATACTTCTATCATTTTTAATGTCTTTAATTGGTACTGTATCAGCAGCAAGTAATTCTTCTTTCATTACTTATGGCTACTCAAAGCTATAGTAAATTGAAATCTTATAGAGGTGTTTATTGATTCTCAAGTTAATCCTAACACTAATAAATAATAAATATGTTTATATAGAACACTTTTTTAAAATAAATTATACTTACAATTATGATATATAAAATAAAAATAAATATTAGCATAATTCAGGAAATACATATCATGTATATTCAATATTTATTTAAATTCATTTTACTAGCAACAAAGGAAACAGGAAAATACGCCGCGTTTATTGTTTGCGACACGTTATTCTAAAGCGTTCGAAGATGAAATGTCGCAATAGTTGTCCAATATTTTCAAACGTCATAAAAATATGAGACATTAAATAAAATGCTAACATAATAACATATCAATATATTTATAATCTTTCTCTATACTATATTATTAATTTATACATTTATATTAATTATTTATTGCAACTTAATCCTTTTTATAACATTGTTAGAAATACCTGCCATCGCTAGTATAAGATCAAGCAATTAACACTCTATCTTGTGGAAGGTCTGATACGTCAATTAAAAATGCTTTGTTTAGTTTTATATTACTTGACTTTAAATCTTTGTATTTTTGTATGTTTTTAAAATATCTGTCAAATAATGTCACAGTATCTAATGGACCACCTTTAGATTCAGGATGGAATTGTGTTGAGAAAATTGGTTTTGTTAAATGAATCATACCTTCGTTTGAGTTGTCATTTAGATTTATGCAAAATGGTTTCCACTCATCCTTTGGCAAAGTTTCAACATCAACTGCATACCCATGATTTTGTGATGTAATATAACATTGACCTGTGGTTAAGTCCATCACTGGGATATTATGCGCTCTATTACCATATTTTAATTTAGTTGTTGAGGCATCGCTTGCTAATGCTAATAATTGATGCCCTAAGCATATACCAAAAATTGGAAGATTCTGCAAATTTTTATCATTTAATAATATATTTAAGTTTTCAATTGTTTTCAAACATTTTTTTGGGTTACCTGGGCCGTTGGAAATAAATACACCGTCGAATTGTTCAGCTACAGCTTGAACATTATAGTCATATGGGAATACTGTTACGTTAGCTCCTCTTGAAACTAGACATCTCACAATATTTTCTTTTACACCACAGTCGATTAATGCTACATTAACATTAGAATTTGGATCACCACATTTCACATAATATGGAACTTTTGTCGAAACTCTGCTCACCAAATTTTCTTCCATTGGATCGACAAATGCTAACTTTTTTTCTACCCCTTCCACCGAAATTCTCCCCAAAGATGAACCTTGCTCTCTTAAATATTGTACAATTTCTCTAGTGTCGACGTCTGTAACAGCAGGAATGCCATTTTTCTTGCACCAATCCCCTAAAGATTGAACTGCAGTCCAATGTGAATAGGCGTAGGAATAATTTGAAACAATGATCCCTATTACGTTAATGTTGGGAGATTCAAAATATTTCAATAAATTGTACTCATCACGTTCCTCGCTCGACGGAACACCATAATTACCGATCAAAGGTTGAGTGAATACCAAAATTTGTCCGCAATACGATGGGTCCGTCATTGATTCCGTGTAGCCTACCAACGAAGTTGTGAAGACAACTTCACCAGAGACGTTCTTGTCAGCACCAAATGAAACACCTTCAAAAGTTGGTCCATTTTCAATCTCTAACACTGCTCTTGTTTCGTTTAACTCTAACATGACTTCTTAATAAGATTCCTTCAACTAATGTGTTGCGCAACTAGCACTACTTGTCTTTATATCTTTGTATAAACATATATATATATATATAAATGCAACTAACCAAATATAAAAAAATTCAAATTAAAAGCATTTTGCGACCAAGGCATAGTCGAGAGTTCTATCCCTCTCTATATATACAAATACAACTAAATCTTTGCAAGCTCATCGCTACTGTGAGAACTGATGACATGGCACATGACATCAATACCGCATAATATAAACTAATCACTTTGAATCAAGTTTTCAAGCGCAAATAGAAACATAATAACTTCACCATAAACGGTAACCACATTCTACTAGTAAACCAGTAATAGCAATATTAAATAGTTAACCGTTTTCAAAAAGACCCATATAACGAACACATTTAAGTTAAGAGTAATTCAAGTCCAATTAGTCATTTTTGAAATTTTTCACTGTTGTGTAACCTTAATGGTGATGAATTTAATATTAAAATACCATAATCGTTTATACGCCCTGAGGTCCGAATTGATTTATAGTGAGAGCTCGGGACACTTTTGTAATTTTTTTATTTGTCTAAGGAAACGCCATAGGATACATGGAATTTCGAGATTATGACTCTTTTGCGGATAAAAAAAATAGTAATAGGGTTTTCTGGTTCGGTTAAAGTTAGTCAGGGTTTATAGGGTTGTGAGTAGGGTTTGATGGCCTCTTGAAGGCTCAAGTACCTACAGTCTATATATCAATGTTAAATGCTATTAATGTGTTTGTTCTTATAATGGACTATATATTTTATAAACGTATTTCGATGTAGATTGTATGCAGGATTTTGTTGGTTTTTCTTTATGTGAGTTTAGCTCTCTTGCTGTGTGGTGATTATACTCTGCGGCTCGGGACACAGGCAAATATGACAGTGAATACACCGGTTGAAACTATGACCCATAGGAAACACCATAATCCTCTTTTGAATATTAGCTTTCTTATGAATGGGTGGCGAATTTTCATCAGTCTTGATGATCCACCAAGTATTTTAAATAGACCCGAGATTCCATTCTCAACGTCGGTGTTGTCTGTGGGGTTTGTTTCTTCGTCAGGACTCCTCTTGTGTTTATACATCAATTCTTGTGTTATACCAAAACATGCATAAACAATGTCAATTTGGTAGATGCCACATACCACGAAATAGCTGCCGACCACAAAGGGAACTATAGTAACCACTCTGATCCCTCTAGCATAATTTAAAAAAATCAACGTGTAGCCGATCCAAAAACCAATTCCCATGAAAAAAATACCAAGAAGTATTCGGCTTAGTGCTGTATAACTGGAGAATAATGACCTGGAATTATGCCGTATTTGATTACCTTTTTTGGTAGCTTGAGCACTTGACAGTACCCGAGTGTTATTGTGAAATCTCCAGTCAGATATTTGATCATGTAAATTATGCAATGCCACTCTGCCTAGAAATTTTGTGAAGCAATCAATTTCTAGAAACTGATATGATATATTTTTCAGATCTTCAAACACGTCAGGATCGTACCTTTTATTATTCTGAACAGCTTTCAATGTCGTTTCTCTGACGTTATCAGGTATATTAATTAAATATTTGTCGCTTCTCTCTGGCGATATCAAATACTGGGTACAAATTTGTACTGCATTATTATACAGTTGTTTTGTTGTGATTCTCGGTCTTATAGCTTCCCCAAAATTGCTCTGTTGAGGTGCATGGCTTTTCAGGAGATCATCAATAGCTGATAAAATCTTATTTTCATAACCGACTAAATTTTTTTTTTCTCCAGGGACATTGCCATTTTCAGAATCGTTATCTTCATGGTCACCAGGAATCCCAGAGTGTCTCCTCCATTCATTTAATAATTGCGACAACTGTGGAGAATATTCTATGTCACCTTGTAAAAATCTATTCACTTGATCTGGGTCTTGAAAATCTAAATAACCTTCGTTCATTAATGCATTGATCAAAAGCGAAGAGGTAACAGACGCTGCATCTTCATCATCTGACCCATATTTGCTGCTGCTATCCTCTTTGTTTTTTCTACGCTCTTTAGCAATATGCAAATTATCGTGTTCATCAGACCCTCTAGACTCATCAACTACCTCAATTACCGAATTCCTAATATTTTCGATATAATCTTTACATAGTCTTATATGGGCCATTAAATCTATCCAAAATTCCAAATAATTTATAGCATGTGGAAACTGAGATAAAAATGTATAAAATGACCATAAATCCACTGGCTGTTCAGTTTTTTGAATTAATACTTCATATAATGTGGGCAGCCTCTCTTCTTGTAATTTTTCAAAATCTATTGCCATGTCATAAATAATTATACGGCTCTGCCAAAAAAAGAACCTTTTATCCAAAAGTATTCTTTCGCTACTATAAGCTCAAATAATGCCTTTCTTGTCTGTGATTGTAACTGAGTATTTAACAAACAGTCCAGTTCATACAGATAAAAATATTTATTTCGAGAAATGTATAATGGAACCTTTTTAAAAATCAAATCGGTGTTTCTTGTTAACTATTTTGGTCCTTTGAATAACAAACTAATGCAATTATCTATATAATCCAGAGTATATATACACACTTCTACATATATAAAATATATGTATCTATGTATGTTTATTTCATATATATTTATATATGAAAGGTAGTAATTTGAATTTTATGAAAGATTCATTACTTATTAGATGGACCCACCTTTATTATTATTATCATCATTTTGAGACCAGCCATCTAATTACATTTTATATTTTTCGCGACTTGTTTTCCAAATGAATGAAATAAATTTTCTAAGAAATAAGGCAGAAAGCGATGCGAAAATGAGGAAACCAAGCAAACAGATTTTCTAGATTCTTAAGTACCTTTGCTTTCAATACATAGTGAATAGCAAGAAATAATTACAAGGTTTCCAAGTTGATATGTAGTGGCTGGCTTTGAGCTGAAGTTTGTTATAGTTATTGTATAGCTGCATTAGTTGCACAGCATACTCAATTAAGAAACAAGTTATTGTACCATCTTGTACCTTTGTATACCATTGCTCCACTCCTGTGAAATTTATTATCAAAGGAATAATTATGGAATATCGGATCAATTAATTAATTAATTAAACGTTAAGTATATATATATATATATATATAATATCTATGCATCGTAGTATTGATTTGTATAATTTTCAAAGAAATTTAGTAAATTGTCTTTCATTAGTTGCGCTACTGTCTCGGAATATCTAGCTGCTATTTCGTTTGTTACCATTGTGATACCCATATCTTGAATTACAATAGCAAGAGCCTTGATTAACTGAATAGAAAATTCAATGTACCAACGATGATTCCAGCAACATATTTTGACACAAAGATCAATGATAGATGAATCCAATTCCTTGATCCTGCCTGCAACCTCTTCAGTGGTCATATTAATGTTAATATTTGGATTGTTACTAATATTCTTTACCCTGATACATTCTTTAACACAATATTCCAGTAATCTTCTGGCACATCCAGAAGAAAATCTTTGTGACAGTCCGATTTGGAATGCACGCGCAGCCTCTGGATAATGTCCCAACCTACGTGCACACAAACCAAATAGTTCCCACTCAATGGTTAACTTATTATAATTAGTGTTTTGGGCTTCAAAGTATTGTTGCTCTGTTTGCCATAATGTATATGTTTTTAGATCATCATATAGCAACATAAATAGATTATCTAACCATCTTTCACACAACCTCTTTGTTTTCAAGCAAGAATTTTGCGAAGAATTTAAATCCGTCGTGGAAACCATGACCCTTACACTTGAAGCAGTTCCAGTATCTGTCCCATTCTCTGTATCAGTTTGTGCTGTTGAATTTTCAGTATCTGTATTTTCGGCAGAAGTTTGATACTCCTCTTCCATGACAAAAATATTTGATCTGTATTTTAATAATGATTCCCACCCAGTGATTTGAGTAATTTCTGTTAAAAGTTTGTAAACTAATTGGAACGTAGATTTTAGATTAGAAGCTGCAAGCCTAACAAGGACGGGATCTGCAGATTTGTGTTCTCTTTGAATGTCTTGTGGATTTAATGAACTGACTTCATCCAATACAACATCTACAGGCAATGGCAAATGAAGGTTTAAATCAGATTGAATTGGAACTACTCTCTTCAAACCATACTTTTCCTTTAAAGGTGACATGGGGCAGGAATTTAATGTCAATAAGGCGTTCTCAATATCTTTTACTCTGACATATGATTTTGCTAATATATACCATGGCTTAAATTCGCTTGGAGAACAACTCACAACGGTCTTAGCAACTTCTTTGGCAAGTTCATAGTCATGTTTGATATCTAGCAAAAATTCGGCTTGTGCAGATAACATGTCTGCTCTATACTCCAACTGATAGAAATTTACATCTGTGGTTTCTTCTTGTTGATGTAATTGTTCATTGACAAGTTGGATTGCTTCTATTTCCATTTCACATGAGAATAATATACGAATCAAAACAACCACTGCTTCTGGATGAGTTTTTATTAAATTTTCTAGCATTGTACGACAACGATCCAATGAATGTGTCAATTTGACTATTTCAATTAATGCTTCAACTAAATAATTATTAGATCTTGTAATATTATTGATATAAACTGGACCACCAAGTAATGGCCCCTTTTCATAAACAAATGGGAACAAATCAATAAAATTATCAGCTGTATTACTAATTTCACCACTAGTGAAAGGGTTTAATACCAAAGTTTCCACTAAGTTTTGTGACTCGCCTTCTTCTGAATTATCCTTCATCAATATAACTGAACGAACCATTCCACTCATAAATGTTTCAATCCACAGCATCTGAAAATCTGGATTTTCTTCACCAGATGGTAATGTAGGATTGACTTGTAACAATTCCCCATCAATATCCAAAATATAAGTATGTAAATTACCTGGTATGTGAACAACAATATTCATGTCACATCTTCTAAACGAATTCCAAGTAGATAATGTAATTCTTGCAACATTAAAATTTCTTGTTTTGCCAAACCAAGCTTGTGGTTCCTCAGAGATGGTATCAGCAATTTTTTTTAAGAAAACTGCAATAGAGGTAGGATCATTCGTATCAACACCTACTGTGTAAAAGAAAGTGCCGATCTCACCTTTGTTATTTGTCGGATTATATAAATCTTTGATGACAGTATTTGAAATATCTTGTTGCATATTAAAATTTTCAGTTTTATTACCGTTCGAATTAGAATTACCATTCAATTGTGCTGCAGAGGATGATGTTGCAACGTATTTTACCATGGTAAGTAAATCTGGGGGACCCAAATCCTGGAACTGCGGGATCTTCAATTTCCTTTCATTCAATGCATGCCCAATGTTATCTTCTTTAACTTCTGGAATTGAACCCTGTGAAAACATGCTGCCAAAAATAAATATAAGTTCTGTTGTCCAAATTAAAAAAGAAAAACCAATTAATCCCTAATTACAATAAAGATAGATGTATGATATAATAATTCAATTGTGGAAAGCTATTAGTCTATGTTTCAAAAAATAATAAAAGGTTTACGTTTCCTCAAAATACTGTATCCCACGAATTCTATATTTCAATACTCTCAATTGAACTTCCCCAAAGATATATAACCTAAAGTGGCATTAAACAAATGAATGCAGATTAGCAAATATTTATATATACATATATGTATTTACATAATTATATGCGTTAAGGCAAGTGCTTGTCGGTTTTTAATATATAGAACTGCTCCTTTAAGGCCTGGAAAGGTATCTTTTACTGAAAACTGCCAAAAGATTCAGGAGCGAATTTAAGAAAAATACAATTCGTACAATATGATAAACAAACCAGCAAAACCCATTACACAGTGTGCTAACGATTACAATAACTACTATTACATTAATGATAAATACATACATTAAGTTTCATTGGTTATTTAACGTTGCTCTACTATTATTTTTGATCATCCAGACTCCAGTCTTTGGCAGTGAGACAGTATTTTTCAGGTGGTAATCTGATACCCCAGGAACCGACCACTTGAGGCAACGGTTTCTTGTTTCTTTCTGAAGCTAGCTGTAACAGGAGCTCCTTTGGAGCAGTTGGCTTGAATTGGTAGTGTGTTCTAGCCGCAATGGCCAGCCGTATGTCTTCCACGGTGACACCCGTCTTGGAGCTGCTAGCATTCGATTGCGCCTTAGAGCCCTTGTCACTTTGGCCGGCAGTGGACGATCCCCCAGCAGCGTCAGAGCTGACTGTGTGGTTTCCAGGGTTGCTGCCTGCGTAGTCATTGTACACTATGGCGTCCTTCAATACGTCCTGGGTGTATCTATAAGCAAAATCCATCAACTGCAAAGGCACCTGATCTTCGTACTGATGTATGGACTGAGACGCTAACAGTAGATGCAGTAGTCTAACGTCCCTAGGTATATCATCTTGCGAAGTGCTGTTCGCCACCACATTGGTTGCACCTGAGCTGCTTGCAACAGGAGCAGGAGCCGCTGCAACTGTTGCCGCTGAAGACACTGGCGCTGGCGCGTCTGACTTAACGTCGCCTTGCAGACCATCTGCCACCCTGGTGCCATTTTCACCGTTACCAGCTGGCGCCTTCGAGTAATCAGGATCAGCTATGGAGGGCTGTAAGCCCTCCATAGCGCCGCTGCTATTGCTATTGCTATTGCTATTACCCTCAACCATAGTATCTTCTCGTTGATCCTGCTTCGGCTCAAAACCCAAATCCCAAACTCTTGCACGACTTGGACCCACCACTCGGCCTAGCACAAGCTAAAATGGGACTGTCTAGATTTGGTGCCATTCTTTTCACAGTGCTACTGATGGACGCCAGCCTTTGCGGTCAGTGAACTCTGGCTTCCGTGCACTTCGGTTCCGTAATCTTGGAGCCTCGGAAAAGAGAACCGGCAAAATCGTGGGCGGTGATGTTTCGTTGTCTTGCACGTGACCCAAATAATGCCACGTGACCACGACAGAGGCTCACGTCTGGTCACCAGCGACGGAAAAAGGGTCTTGTGGCGAGCTTTTTTTGGCCACAGGAGCAACTGACAGAGAAGCCTCTAGAAACAGCACTTTCAGAATGTGATATTGGTTTTCAGACAGCAGCAAACGCCTATATATATAAGAGAACGCAAGAAGCATATTAAGAATTATATTGTATTGCATTATAATATGCTGTATTATTTTGTAACAATGAGGGAAGATTTCGTAAGTAGCAACGAAATAGAAAAGCACACACACATAGAACAAAAATGTCTGATTGGGATACGAATGTTATTATTGGATCTAAGGCTAGAGCCGGTGGTTCTGGTCCAAGAGCCAATGTCGCTAGAACACAGGGCCAGATTAATGCCGCCAGAAGACAGGGGTTGGTTTTGTCTGTGGATAAGAAGTACGGGTCTTCCAATGCCAAGGGTAACAATGAAGGCCAGAGATTAACTAAGATTGATAGAGAAACTGATATTGTCAAGTTACAAAAAATGGATCCTGCCGTCGGTAGAGCTATCTCTAGAGCCAGAACGGAGAAAAAGTTGTCGCAGAAGGATTTGGCCACGAAGATCAACGAAAAGCCAACTGTTATCAATGATTATGAGGCCGGTAGAGCGCAACCAAACCAACAGGTGTTGGGAAAATTGGAAAGAGCTCTAGGTGTCAAATTGAGAGGTAAAGACATTGGTTCCGCCTTAGGTGGTCCAAAGAAAAAGTAGATTGTGGAGCTTTCTTGAGCCTATGATTAAACGCAAAAACAAGAATTAAAAACACAACATAATTTAAGGCATACATATATATATTATATATATATATATTAGTTAGAGTTTCATGTATTTACTATCAATAGATAATGATATATAAGCATTGGATGTTTTTCTTATCCATACCCACAGACATACATATATATATATATATAGATCAATTCTATGAAAATAATGCTTAATCATCCTTTCATAGCTCCTTCTTTTGCAAGTTTATCTGCCATTTCATTACCGTAATCCCCAGAATGTCCCTTTACCCAATGTATTTTAAATTTGCCATTGTTTGCATACAAATTTTTATTCACAATATAATACCGTTTGATTTTAATAAATTGTCGGATTAACCCCCAAAGAATGTCATAATTTGGTAGTTTTTTAATTTCTGGAAGTCTCATTATTTTATATCTGTCATTTAGTAATTTAACTACGTATTCAGAATCGCTAAATATTTTAAATTCAGCACATATTTTTTGTTTTATCAACAATTCTTCCATTATAACCAGTGCTCTATAGATTGCAATAGCTTCAGCTCTGTTATTTGTTTGTTCTTTTGTTGGATCTAATGGTTCACTTACATTGTATTGATTCAGTTCCGAATGATTAAAAAATGCACCCGCGCCAGCTCTGGCTGATTTTTTACCATTAGATAATGATGAGCCATCACAATAAACATGAATTACATTTTTACCATATTTATAGTCTGGCCTAACAACCTTTATTTCATTCTCATATTCATCTCCGTTAACTGAAAGTAATTCGTAATCAAAGTCTGGATTCTCAAAACTTTTAGAGATGAAATTTCTTGCATCCATCCAAGTTGGGAACGATTTGAAAGAGATACCTTTCACACCTCGAATATATGTTTTGCATTGAGTCCAATTGTTAAAAATTTTGCTTTTTACTTGTGGGTTGTCACTTTTCACTGCATAAAATTTACCAGACCTGTTATTACTTGCATTTAATATATGTAACAAGTCCTCATCAGAACTAAAATTATCGGAATCATCAAGCTCACGTTTTGTATGCAAGTTGGCTTTATTTAAAGTTAACGGTTGTTCTTTATAATCATTAACAGATTTCTTGTAGTCAAATTTACTATACGAAGAAGATATTTTTGATCCTAGACTTGGTGAATTAATTATTCCTCCATTACTTCCAATAAATTGTTGTGCTTCGCTTAAAGTCTTGAATTTTTTATATACAGCACCTGGAAAACCTTTCACTTGTAAATTACAGTCATTCCAATTGTAAAAAACACCTAATTTTCTACCTTTTTTAACTGCGTAAAACTGGTTCACCGAAGCTTTAGTTCCCATGGATAGTCCAGTTCGCAAGATAGGCAAATAATTTCTAAAATACTTCCACAACGTCAACTTTTAAATCAAAATTAACCTCCTTGATAATAGTCAACAATTATAATGGAATATGTTACCTATAAAATAACCATAATATCATGAATACATTATTTTTATGTTATAAATCAAATCTCAATTAAAAAGTGTGTATTCTATTTTGTAAGTAATTAAATTATATTTTTTTGGGCCCTTATTTGCAATTATGCGATGAGATGGGCATATTTTCTGACAATTGATGTAGAAATCATTTTGGAGTGATGAATTAAAAAGAAAGCTACTGTAATGATAAGTTACATCTGTATAATGATTACTGTAGTATACTATATCACTAATTATGTTAGTTTTTAGATTATATTCCTATAACAATCACAATTATATTTTCCATAAAAAAATAGAATTATATTTTCACTTATTATTTTATTATATTTCAACTATACTATACTCTATATGATGTGATTAGAGGCAGTTTTTAAAACTAATCAATATATCGAGAGTGAATAACATTAATAAATAGGATATCAATAAACAATTATAACTGTCTCTACATAATATTTTCTTTTTTAATTAATGAAAAAGAAATTATTTTGATGCAAGTAGCTTCTCTTATATCCAGTATCTCGAAATGCAAAACTTGAAAATTATTCTTTACTTTCCTCATTGTCCACTTCTCCCATCTATTCTTCATCACTCATCACCTCAGAATCACTCTCTCCCTTTTTGACCTTTGTGCTCTTTTTGACTTTTTTTTTGGATTTTTTTTCAGATTCTAATTTTTCTGTTGGCTCTTCTTTGATCAACAGATCTCCCTTATTAAACAAATGGTTTACTAGAATCTTATTTAACTGAAACATTGTCATCTTGTTACCAAATACAGGCTTCATCTTTTCGTCACATAAAATTTCCCTACGATCTTTAGAATTCTGCAAATTGTGTTCTTTTATATAATCCCAAACTTGCTTCACCACTTGAGTTCTTGGCAATTCCTCAGCACCTAATAGTTTTTGTAACGGTTTGCTTAAAAGAACTTTACGCACATTAATGCTATTAGAGTTAGGATTCTCAGCCTTTCTCCTTTTCTTTTTTTGTGTTCCATTAAAAGATTTATTGTTAAGTTTTGATGAAGAAGGCACAATTCTTGTTGCTTCCCGTTTTAATGCCTTGGCAAGATCTTCATCTTTCTTCCTTAATTCTTCTTTCGTTATCATGACCTTTGGTTGTTTTTGAATCTCATGGTAACGATCAACAATTAACTCATTCACCATCTTCCGTTTACTATCTAGATCGACTGCAAATAATTCTTGTATTGCTTTACGTATCTTTTTTGGACTAACCTCATCAGGGTTCGACGCAAATATTATTGCATCAATCATTGGTATGTATTCATCTAGTTCAGACATACTTGTGAATGATAGTTGAGGAAGGCTGAGATGATCAGATCAAATAAAAATAAGATCACAATAATAAATGGTCTTCCTCAATGTTTACGAAAAAGAACTGCTGAATATCAATCCTAAATCAGAAATCGAGTCTTCAATTGAGTAATTATTTAAAATTATAGTATCCTGATGCAAGTAAATCATATAATAACCATTTTAATATTCATAACATAAAGTTATTCTTAAACTTATGATCTGTCTTTTTTCAATATTTTGTATTTTTGTAGTTCTAAGATCGAAGGCTTTAAAAAAATAAAGATATTTGGTGATAGTTTTACTGAAAAAGACAAAATAAGATAAGATAAAAATTCATTTAACATGATATAAATTTAGATATATTTATGGATTTCACTTCATTGGTTAACTAATTGACACATACTGTTGATATATAATTGTCTTTTTGCGGTGTTAAAGAGTTATTAATTTAAAAAAATGATATATATTATTATTTTTAATATTATTGCCTTGTTATATAAAAAGAATAGAGTAATTATAAAAGCAGTTTTGCCATACTATTATTGAGCGAATAATTTGTTATTACCCCCGAATGCTATAGTTTTATTGTATATTGTGTACTAAGTATGCTGTAAATTTTTCTTTTGTTGTCTTTCATTTTTCTTGATCAATCTCTTTCTTTCAGCTCTATTCAACGATCTTGGATCGATCAATTCTTTGTCAGTACCAACGTGGTCATCGTCAACTTCAACTAACCACTGATCATCAAGCTTCTTGTTAATACCTTGGTAACCCCATTTTGGAACCCATTTGCCAGTTGCTTCATCAAATACCATTTTACCAGATTTTTCTTTGGATTGAATACCTTTTCTGGCAGCAAATTTCTCCCATCTCGTTGGAGCCTTTGGTTTTGGCAATGGCTTTTCTCTTGGAAGTTCTGTAGATGGTTCAGGTAGTTGAATCAACGTCACCATAGCACCTTGGTTGCTGCTGCCACCAGTAGCTTCTGTGGTAGTTTTCATTGGTAAAGATAGAATTTGATTAATTAATAGTTGCACATTGTCACGAGTTACATTCTTTATATTTTCTTCACGTTTAGCGTTGGATGAATCAAAATCATTTCTATCTAAAACATTAGTATCAAAAACTGCTAAGTTACCCAAATCATAGGTAACCGGGATATCTTTTTCAACTTTAACTGGACGTTGGCTATACTCTTCTACTGACATTTTTTCTATTCTCTGTGGATGCTTATTCCGTTTGCCCTTTCCGTATAGTCTTGGTTAATAACTCCAGCTAACTATCTCGTTTTGAACAGAACACGACCAAATATGCCAATATCAAATGCTTTATATTCCTAAACGGTCAACCGACTAAATACTTTCCGATGTTATCTTAAATATTTCAAACTATTGCTCAAAGGTTCTAAGCTTTTAGAGCTCATCTCATCTCATCTCAAATTCCAATTTTCCTCATTGAAAGAAAATTTGATCATATCGTAAAAGATGATACATTATTTTCAAGCATAACGAATTGCTCAAACCAAGCGGTCGTATTAGGATGCTAATGTCAAGTAATCTGGGCAACAGGATTCTTACTTTAAAATGATAAAGTACTGCTGTGCTATTCTTATCCTTATTACGTTTACTGTTCCTTTTATAAGAAGTAAAAATATTGGAAGACTGATTAGTCTTGACATGAATAGCTCAAGAAAGCCCAGTCCTCTGAAGTTCCGTAATTGAAGAACGCAAAATATATAAGATAGTCACACAATTAGAAACTAGGATTTCAAATTGGATTTGTTCAATTTAATAATTTCTTAAAAACCTTTTAAAATATATAGAAGAGATATACAGAGAAACTTAACAAATACTTGAAATATATGAAATTACAACATTTAAAAGTTCCGGATTGCTTAGTATCTTCTTTGTGGTCTTTGAGTTTGAGATCTATCTTGCATGTAAGTACCTGGAACAATGTGTTCTGGTAAGTGTAAGTAGTCTCTTAAGTATTCAACACCAGCTTCAGTTAAGGTGTAGTAGTAGTATTGCCATGAGAACTGAGTCTTGACGTAACCTTTAGAAGTCAAGGATTGTAAAGCCTTGATAACGTACAAGTTCTTGGTATCAATTTCTTCGTGTTTTGGTTGGTTGAAGTCCTTCTTGGCAACAACAACACCTTCTGTTTAGAATAACTCATATACATTTTCGTGAATGGATTCATAGAAAAAGTAAATAAATTTAATGTTAGTAAAACTTATCCATATGAAAATTATTTCAATTTAAATTAGAGATTTGGAATTGTAACACACAGGATTATTTAACAAGAAATAATCAATGTTCCTGACGTGTTACAGTTATCGCTTTCATGTTATAATATGATTGTGTATTCAAATTCAGATGCACAAAATGCACAGCATCATTCATGTACATTGTCACAACTTGATCTGTGCATTATGGTCTCTCCAATTAATGGATACTCTGTACGTCAATAACATAATTGAAGATTCCTCATTTATTCATTCACGACAAATTTTGGCCTGTGCATCTAAAATATAAACTCAATTCATTGCATTCGTGATTGCTATATTCTTAACAAACCGGGAACTCAATTTTACTATCTCCTCCTTTTCAGTTGTCCTCAACATTAATTCGTTTAATCATCATTTGAACATGCAAACCTTTCAGAAACTGCATTGTTCAGCTATTTAAAGTCCAATAACTTCCCTTACACTGCAATTTAAATCTATTCTATATCATAATCAGTAAATATTCCATTACATACCTTGAAACAAGTATCTGTGAATCTTAGCTCTGTCTTCCTTTGGCATCAACATGTTGGGCTGGTGATCTTATGTGTACTGTCCTCTTAGTCTAATAAAAACAATTAACCAATAATGTGCAAAGCCTTCTTATATAAATCATAAGTACCGTATACCAAGTTACTGTTTCTAATATAGTCTATACAAGAATGATAAAATGACCTGTATTCTGGGCTAGTTGCTGGAGGCTGGGAGTACTAAGACGTTACAAAGTGACTGGTTCTGGTGTCTTCCACAGAGTTGAACAGGCCAAACACTGACATAATAGTGTACAATTGTTCAATCTTCCATACATAAGATAACTGTTAACATGAAAGTTCAGTATAATCGAAGCACCATATACAATACAACTGCTGAATTTTGAACAAAATGCTGAATCAAAATAATTGTTTAATTATTCCTATCTATTCATTATGAATTTGGTGTGTATTTCGAGGTGATGAGCTGTTTGAAATGAATAATTTCAAATACTACTGAGAGTCGTAATTTTGTAGATTCGACAAGAAAATTGAAATTTTCTAAAAAAAATCAATCTGAAATTTTTTGAAAATAATTTTAATGTCGCTTTCGCAAATAAACACTCCGTACAAAAGCTATTATGGGTGCTTGTGTCTCTTTATGGCTTCCACGATAACATGGCATTGTACCGCATCTGGCTAGCAGAAGATAGAAACCAGTGTGGATGTATGGGTGTAAACAGTCTCAATAGTTGAAGCAGTCATTCTGAAAATAGACTGGAATATAGTAGTAGTACATCAAGGTTGATCTGATTTCGGTTTTTGAAACAAGAGCAAATTTATACGACATCACACAAGTTTATTCACAAGGTAAGTTGTCTGATCAGTCACACGAACGGGAAGAACAATTGCTTAACAGTTATTTTACATGAACATGTGTAATTTATCAAAATGTTGATTGAAAAGGTGAAACAGTTGTGTAGTCCTCACAATAGTTATGGGCGCGTGGCGTAGTTGGTAGCGCGCTTGCCTTGCAAGCAAGAGGTCACTGGTTCGATTCCTGTCGCGTCCATTATTTTTTAGCTTTGAAATAGCTGTGTTCGATACTCCTCAATATTATATATGTGCCAATGGTCTGACGGGTTAAGAGTCAGCCTGCTTGCAGCAAGAACCTTTTGTTTTTACCAAATATGAACAATATAAATAGTTATTAAGTTTAAGGCAATTTTGTTATTCTATATAGATATACATAAATCATACTTCACAAAAATTTAAATGACGTGAAAATAGAAGTAAAGTGGGCATATATATAGCGTATAACGCTAACTCATTTCTGGAGTAAAACATAATCATAAATTTAACTTGTCACCACCATTAGCAACCCAATCATTAGTTGAACCTGGGTAGATTGAAGTGTTCTTGTAACCGTTCTCGTAAGCAACTTCTCTAGACTTGCCAGCTCTAAAACCAGAAGCACAGAAAAAGACCAACTCTTTGCTTGGATCAGGCTTAGGAACACCGAATGTAGCTTGGAAAGCATTGCCGTCTAAAGCAAAACCATTTGGATGGGATTTGTAGGGAATGTTAATGGAACCTGGAATATGAACTACAGAATACTCAGAAGGTTCTCTGTTGTCCACAAGAACCACAGATGGATCGTGTTTGGCCACTAACGCTTTCATATCATCAAAATCATAAGTCTTACCAGGAATTGGTTCAGGTGTTAAAACAGGTTGGTGATTACCATTCCACGAATCCATAATAGCTTTCCACATTTTGTCTAATAGTATATATACTTTTTTTATAGCTTAAGGCCTCTAAAGGGGTAAAGTTATCTCACTCCTAATATTTAAAACAAAAGATATTATCACACTACTGCACTAAACCAGACTTAACCAAATATATACTTAACTACCAAGTCTTTATTCTGTTTATACATATATTGTTTAAACAAGGAAAACTTCTTCTTGGAGGATCAAACTTTATTATTTTACTCCCCTCAGTTTTCGTCCCTATTCATAATAAACTTCACCGCCAAATAGAATGCTATCAAAATTTGTGCATAAAGGGAAGAAGGTTTTATTGAGACAAAAAGTTTCTAAAACCTCACTGGCATTATATAATAATACATATAACATTGGATATATTGATTTGATGATCAGTTAATGTTGTAAATATTTCCTAGATGAGTGAGACTATAGTTTAGATATATTTTGAAATATTTGCAGTGTCAACGAGTATACATAAAGGTGCGAGAAATGATTTTATAATCTATATGCTTTGTGTTAGGTCCTATTATATATATATACGTATATCGATATTCACTACTAGTTCTTCTTTTTACACATATATTAGGAAATTTGCTTTGCATAAATGAGTTTTTAACGTAATCTCAAATCACTGACAACAAATTCCCCATCTCCAAGATGATTGGTGTTTCCAACAGCTCTCACGATGATTTTTTTCTGATCTATAATATAGTCTAAAATTGTAACTGAGGTATTGAAAACAATAATCTTGTGACTGTTCTCTGGGTCATAGTTTAACCATTTTAGAATAGTTCTTATTGAGCCACCGTGACTAATCAATCCCATATTTTGTTTACCAGTTGCTGTTGCGTCATCGATGGACTTCTGTATTTGCTTTGTTAATCTATCCATAAATAGGTCTTCAGGTTCACCAAAATCTCTAAATGATCCCTTACCATATTTATCAGCGTATGCTTCTGCCTCAGAAATATGCATGCCTTCTATAACACCCATGAAACGTTCTCTTAATTCGGGATAATATTCAACCGGTGGATTGTCTACAGACCCCTCAGCCTCTAAAATAGTGGAAATCGTTTCTCTACATCTTACTAGATCACTGCTGACAATTTTATCAAAAAAAATCCCATTCTTCTTCAAATAAAGACCCAACTTCTCTGCTTGTTCATGTCCTGTATTGTTTAGAGGGACATCTCGATGTCCTTGTAAAATTTTTTGAACATTATGATCAGTCTGTCCATGTCTTATAACAAACACTCTAACAACATTTGAATCCTCATTTGAACAGTAATATTGGCCGGATTTAGTCATGATCACTGGTATTCAACGAAAGTAGAACTTAAACTATTATACTGAACAACTTGATTTGACGCCGTATTGAAATCCACCTTTCTCAGAAATCCTATTTAAAACACTTTAAAATACAAGTATCTCAAATAAAGTATTCTTAAATCTCAAAGATACTTCTATAACAATAACAGCAGTCACAAGTAAGTTATAATGTGATTTTTTCTTTTTACAATTTAAATTATATGTGAGTTTTAATATTAGATAGTCATCGTCGTCTTTAAATTTCAGTATTATAAGCGAGAGGATTCACTATTAACATTAAGTAATTAATTGCATATAATTAAGTTTTAATTCGAGGTGGGGTTATTATACAAAATATAACAGTTCCTACAATTATATGGCTGTCAGATATCGTGTAAATACTTTTGTTTGGTTTGATATTGCTTATCAAAGAAGTTAAGGAAGTTGTTCTGATATTGTGCTACTGATATCATTAGTTCAAGCAAATATTGCAATTATCAATGGATTATCCAGATGAAAATACCATTCGTGTGCTAATTACTACCGATAATCATGTTGGCTATAATGAAAATGATCCAATATCTGGAGATGATTCTTGGAAAACGTTCCATGAAGCCATGATGTTGGCAAAAACCAATAATGTGGATATGATATTACAAGCCGGAGATCTGTTCCACGTTAATAAGCCAAGCAAGAAATCATTATATCAGGTAATGAGGTCTTTAAGATTAACTTGTATGGGTGACAAACCTTGCGAATTGGAATTATTAAACGATACATCAGAAATTTTCCATTATAACGAATTCAAAAATGTCAATTATGAAGATCCAAATTTTAATATATCGATACCTGTTTTTGGTATTGCAGGAAATCATGATGATGCTTCTGGAGAAGCATTATTATGTCCAATGGATATTTTACAAGTATCTGGACTTGTTAATCATTTTGGAAAAGTTATGGAAGCAGATAAAATTAAAGTATCTCCCTTATTATTCAGGAAAGGTAAGACGAAATTAGCATTATATGGGTTAGCATCCGTTAGAGATGAGAGATTATTCAGGACGTTTAAGGAAGGAAATGTAACTTTTGAAATACCTGACATGGAGGATGAAGAATGGTTTAACATAATGTGCGTCCACCAAAATCACACAGGTCATACAAACACAGCGTTTCTTCCTGAGCAATTTTTACCGGAGTTTTTAAATCTAGTAATTTGGGGTCATGAGCATGAATGTATTCCTCATTTGGTACATAATCCATTAAAGAATTTTGATGTTCTTCAGCCAGGGTCGTCTGTTGCAACTTCATTATGTGACGCGGAAGCTAAAGAAAAGCATGTATTCATTCTAGAAGTCTGTAAAGGTGAACCCCATAAATTAATACCAATTCCTCTAACAACTACAAGACCTTTTATTATGAGGAATATAGCATTAAGCGATGTCAGTTACTTAAGACCACACGACAAAGAGGGAATAATAAAATACTTAGTTAGTGAAGTTGAAGATATGATTGAGGAGGCAAAGTTAAGAGCTAAACAAAAGCTGGATTCAAGTAATTTTGAGAAATCTGAAGCTGATACTTCCTCACAATACAACTTACCATTAATCAGATTACGTGTTGATTATTCAGGTCCCGAAGATCGTAATTCAATTATTGATTATCAAGTTGAAAATCCGAGGAGATTTAGTAATAGGTTCGTTGGTTCCGTCGCAAACAGTAACAATATTATTCAGTATCATAAACGTCGGAAAGTTTCTAAAAAATACACTGACACCAAAGATATAAAGTTTGGAGAAAGCATAAAAGATACTGACTCTGAATTAGATGTTCAAACATTAGTTAATGATATGTTGAATAAAATGTCTTTGTCATTGCTACCTGAAATTGGTATGAATGAGGCCATTAAAAAATTTATTGACAAAGATGAAAAATCTGCTTTAAAGGAGTTCATCGACGATGAAATTAAAAGCGAGGTCGAAATGTTAGCATCAAGTGAAGAATTATTGAGTGTTACCAATCCTGAAGAGATTCGTCAATTAATACGACACATTAAGAAATCAAAAGCATCAGAAAACGACTTAATGAATAATGATAGAGATTTAAGTCCAAGTTTGGCTACTGCTCTTTCTAACGCTCGAAAGCATTTGAATGAAATTGAAAGTAATCCAGAATCGAAACAATTTAATAGGCATTTAGATGATTTTACTGATTTACAAGATGTCGAAATTGAAAAGGCTACAAAGAAAAATCCAGCGCACTGTAAAACAACTTCTAAAACGAAGCAAGCACCCAAGCGGGCCAAGCAAGCATCTTTATCCAATTCCATCGTTATATCAGAGAATGAACAATCAGAAAATAGTAGCGATGATTATGTATCCGATAGTATTGCTGCTGATGCATATTCTGATGACAAAATAAATGATGATATTATTTCTATTGATTCAGATGAAGAGAAAAATTATTCGAGAAATGCTAAGAAAAAAAAAATTACACAAATGACATCAAGTAGAAAAAGGTCGTCAACATCGAAAACTTCCAATACTAGAGGATCAAAAGTTCCTAAAACGGATGTCTTAAAGAGTTTATTAAATAGTAGACGCAGATAATCAGACAGAGGGTATTCTCAACAATATTTGCATTTAATGATAGTTAATAGGTCATAAAAATAATTAACCTATATGGTATAACATCTGATACATGAATCTGCTTATTGATATTAAAATATATTTTATTTATTGACAATATTTTATAATTACTATATTTTACGTACCTTTCCATTCTCTTTTGATCATTATAATAATTTCGCTGTCGCATCGACTAATCGATCAAATTTCAAGCCAACTTTTGTCAACTTTTAAAACATGAAACATTGTTAATTTAAATTTCCTTGTCTTGGTAGTTATCTTATGATATGGTTAACATAATTTATACTATATATTGCAATTGAATTATTTTAACTATTGAAAATGTCAAAATCAGAAACCACAAAGATCGAGACCTAAAAATGCAGAACGAACCTATGTTTCAAGTCCAGGTGGACGAAACCGAAGATACAGAATGGAATGACATTTTGAGAGCCAAGGGTGTCATACCTGAAAAACCACCTTCTCCAACTGCTCAACTTGAGGAAGCTTTAGAGGAAGCTTTGAAAAAGCAACATGAAAACAGATTAGAGGACAAAGATATATCAGACTTGGAAGAATTAGAAGATGACGAAGACAAAGAATTTTTGGCATTTTATAAACAAAAGAGGTTAGCTGAGTTAGCAAAATTACAACAGCGTTCTAAGTTTGGTGATGTTTACCATATTAATAAACCTGAATATAATAAAGAAGTAACGGAAGCAAGTAGAGGCACAAAGAATATGACTGGCGGCGATTACCTAGATTCTGATGATAAAGATGAGAGTAATAAATCAAATAACGGTGTTTACGTTTTTGTGCATCTATCTTTAGAAAGTAAACTTCAGAGCAGAATATTATCTCATATTTTTCAAACTGAAGCACCTAAATTTCCTGAAATTAAATTTGTTGATATCCCAGGTTCTAGAGCAATTGAAAACTATCCAGACAACAATTGCCCAACCTTAATAGTGTATTATAATGGTGATGTCGTTAGAAACATAGTAACATTATTAGAATTAGGTGGAAATGATACAAAAATTGGTGATTTTGAACAGCTACTCGTTAAAGTTGGAGCAGTAAAAGACAATGACAATAGACTAATTATGAATATCGACTCAGAGGAAGCAAGGGAAGAAAGGAAATTAACTTTTGCCAACAAAAAAAGTATAAGATCAGGTATTAGAGGTAAATTCAATCTTGGTACTGGAGCTAATGAAGATGAAGAAGATGACGATTTTTTTGATTAAAGGGAGTAAATTATCTTAAAGAAGTAATATAGTGCATAAATACAATCTTGTATAATAATTTACATATTAATATATATGCTGACATGAATTATTAATAAATTAAAAATGTCTGATAAGTCAATCTTGCCATTTTTAAAGCAATTTATTATTTATATTATACTTATAGAAGTTTTTATCAATGTAGCTCAACGATAATTTTATTATCTAGCATTGAAAAAAACCATTGAATCTTTCCATCTGAACCACTCATATTTGCAATAAAGAACTATAACATATAAAGAATGAAATGATAGCTAGTCATAAATGAAGGTATCAAATATAAAGCTCACTTGAGGATTAGTATCAACTTACAAATATTATAATTGTAATTATATAACTAGATATAGAGATATGAGTGCCACTTCCAAGAAAATTTTAATGCTTCATGGCTATGTACAGTCTGACCGCATCTTTAGAGCCAAAACGGGGGGTTTACGTAAAATTTTTAAGAAGATAGGCTATGAAACGTTTATACCTTGTGCTCCAGAGCATATTGGTTATAAAGAAATAGCTTCGGATGATAAGGATGTTGCCAACAAATTTAGTACTAGTGACTCTGAGCATGATAAATTATATGGGTGGTGGAAAATTAATCGTTCTCCCACAACAGGCGATGTAGATTATGAGATAAAACAAGATACCTTTGACTATCTTCGCGATTATGTTATCAATCATGGCCCATTTGATGGTATACTTGGTTTTAGTCAAGGTGCTGGGTTTTCAGGTTACCTATTGACTAATTTTAATAAGTTGTTGAATCTAACAGAAGAGCAACAGCCACCTTTTAAATTTTTCATAGCCTTCAATGGTTTCAGATTAGAACCTGAGAGATTTCAGGAGGCATACAACGACCATTTGATAACCATACCATCATTGCATGTTACAGGTGAAGTTGATACTTTAGTGACCGAAGAAAGGAGCTCAAGATTACTGAATGCATTTACAAAAGAATCAAGATCGCAGCTGATGCATCCCGGTGGCCACTTCATACCAAGTGCTAAATCATTTGTATCTCAAGTGAGTAATTGGATTACTGTGATAAGCACAGATAGCAGTGGTCAAAGTATGCCATTGAATACAGAGTCATCTAAAATTAATTCAGAAGAAATAAATTCTAAAAATAAACCTGATTTAGATAAAGATTTATTAGATATGATTGATGGCTTAGGTTCAATTTAATCACATACCTACTGAAGTCTCTTATCGAACATCAGAAAACTACCAATAACCAGAAATAATTATAATACCAAAACCATATTTAAGTAAGAGTCTATGTAACTTATTCGTCTCTTAATATATTTCACTATATATTTTGGATAATTATATATAATAATGAATTTATTCTAATTAATAGATTGATTTAATATAAAATTAGAGGAACTTTTTTTCATTTTTAAGGGCAATGTTTCTTAAAATGAAAAATACTATTCGAAATTATTGTTGGTATTTCTTTAATCTCAATTTAGTTTTCGGAAGTATTGAAGGTAAAAATTGGCAATCAACTCAACTCCATCTGACGTAGGAAAAAAATTGAAACGAGTTTATCAGTATATTACATCCCTTATATGTCCATTATAGTATTAAAGCTACAATGAAATGGAATCAAACAGACAGACTGAGACAATTATTGCAAATAATTTGTGCTGTTACATGGTGTTTACTATCTGCTGGAATAATATTTGGGTTTGCTGCATTTAAACAGGTATTACTCAACGAGGGTGTATATTCAGAATATTGTGAAACTAATAGATTACTTTCATCTGAAACCCATATAGTACCATGCACAGCTCAAGATTTGAAGTTAAATAGTATGTTCAGTATTTCTGCTGCTATTACTAATATTCTTGCATTACCAGTTGGCTGGATTCTTGATAGCTATGGACCTAGAGTATCAGGAACTATAGGTTCCATTATTATATACTTTGGGGCGTTTAATTTTATAATGGCCAAGTATCTAGTCAATGAACATTATGATCCATATTTCATAGGTTTTTTAATGCTAGCCATAGGAGGTCCATTTGGATTTATTTCTTCATTCCATTTATCCAACGTTTTTCCTAAAAGAAGTGGTACTATCATGGCTTTGATAACGGGCTCTTTTGATTCATCTGCTGCTTTGTTTTTGATCTATAAGATAATTTATGAAAAATCACAAAATGGGATTTCTTTGGAGAGATTTTTCAAATACTATCTAATAGTTCCAACGTTCATAGTTATTTCGCAAATATTTATTATGCCCAAAGATTCTTATCAACCAATCAAAATGCCAAGTACTGAATCTGAGCCTCTTTTGGATCAGACTGAAACCGAAGCTACACCATTAATATCAAATACAGTTGAAGAGTTATCCTTAGCCACAGACGAGCAACTTTCAACTACGCTTAGAAGAAGATCATCGAGCACTACAATTGTTGCAGAATCAAGACAGCATCATATTGAATTCCAAAACAATGACTTAATGGATAAAAAACCAGCTAAAGAACAAATAACCAGTCCCTGGTTTTATCTAATGTTAATTTTTGCTGCAGTTTGCATGTTAAGAATAAACTATTTTATTGCTACTATCAGGTCACAAGAAGAATATTTATTTGGCGATGAGCAAATGGCAATTAATTTAAATGACACATTCGATCTTTTCTTACCTATTGGTGGAGTAATTGCAATACCAATCATTGGGCATATTCTTGATAATATTAATTTACGTAATATTATTAAAATTTTATCTGGATTATCTATTACAATTGCAACATTGGGACTTATACCAAATAGTTACATTTGTGCTTTAGTTGAAATTGTGCTATTTGTTATGTATCGTCCGTTTTATTATACTGTAGTTTCAGATTATACCTCAAAGATTTTCGGGTTTAACACTTTTGGAACTGTATATGGATTATTGACATTAATATGTGGGGTCATAAACATGCTACAGACACACTTAGATAAATTGACACAAACGACCTTCAATAAGGACCCATTTCCCGTAAATATAGCTCTGCTTTCAACTACAATAATAAGTGCATTGTGCCTTATTATATTCATGGAATCAAGAAAAGTGAAGTGATATCAGAGAATAAAACTGTATTTTTTATATTAATTTATTTATTTTCCATTGCGGTTTGAATTTATATTCATAGTTGCAAAATGGAACATATAACCAAGTTCAAGAGAAAAAAGCATTATTTACTATGCAATTTAGAAATAAATATTTACATATATTCTAATTTTAACCTATGTTAAGCATTATTTATTGTTTTCATCACATAATAAACAATTCCACTAACAATTGCCTTCGTTGTCATTTTTGTTTTAAAACTTATTTAATTTTTATTGTAGCATGTTCAAAATTAATGACAATTGAAAGGCATTTTGAGTTACAAAATATCATTAAACTCTAACTATCGCTAATATACAATCTTTATGTCTAACATAGCACCGTATATAACTCTTTGTACTTTCAATTTCTATCTTTTTACTTACTGTAATTGTAAACGTCACAGTTTCTGCTCATGTAACTTATATAGTATCAAATTTGGAAAAAATTTGATGACAAGACCTTTCAGCAAAAATGCGAGATAAATTATATGTGAAACATCAATGAAGCAGCATCGAAAAGGAAAATAAATATATTTAAATATTAATTAAAAGAAAGTGTGACGAATTGTATTAACTATTTTATAAACTATTTTATAAACTTATCCATTGATTTTGGGTGTTTAATTCTGAATGTACATGTAACTATACACATTAACCTTGATAAAGACAGTTTTTGACGTGAATTAATTTCGTTTGCCAGAGTGATAAAAGATAATATGGACACTAAATGCTTTGATGAAAACGAAATGAGAAATGCCTATCTGACACCGAATGAAACATTAGAGAATTCAAAAGATTTTAAAGATGGAAATTTGGATAATAAAAAAAGAAATGAAGTAGTATTAATTTCAGAGAATGGTAACGTTTCTAGTGCTGAGATTAAAAATACTACTGACAGTAAATTTGATCCACAAACAGAATGCCCAAGAGATGTTTGGGAAGAAATCAAAATAAGTCAAAGGAGTTTGCTAGATGATATTTTGAAATTTAGGAAGGGAGTAAAACCAATTGAATTTGAATCTTATCATGATTATTTCACTTTACAAAATTTCAAAAAAGGGACATCTGCAAGTGGAAGAGTTGATTTTGATATGCTAAGAAGACGTGAACATGGTATATACTATAAAAAAATTAAATTAGACAAAAACCCACAAAATACCCCAAATGAATCCGCTGCTTCGACAACGAAAGTTACAAATACCTCCGATGATGAGAGTAATTCTACAGTTACAAAAAGTCAAGATATTGACAAAAGCACAAAAGAAGATAATTTTAATGAATCAAAAAGCACAACACCAGAGGATATCGTTAATATTCCCCCCAGAGTGACGAGATCCCAAAATTCTCAAACATCCATTAATAATTCAGTTATAGTCAAAGAAAAAAAGTCAGGGAACATTCAATTCACAGATGATGCTAAAAAATTGATAAATGGTGATATCTCAACACAATCTATCATTCCTAATAAATTTGTAGATAGTAACAGGAGGCGGTCCTCAAGAATTTCTAAAAGGTCAATTGATAAGAATCCTTACCATAATTCTAGCAATGAGAATTCGGATAATGAGGACCATGATATCTCTCACATTCAAATTTTATTTGAAAATATTATTCCGAAGACGATTGATCCAATAAGAAGATCTGACTGGATATTACAACCAAAGGATAGATTTTCATCAGAGAAACAATTACAAACCCATCCTCATCATACAGTCATTAAAATGAATGAACTAGTTTCAGAAAGAAAAATACAATTATTATTATCCAAATTTGAAGGTGGTCTTGCAGGTGTTCGTAAAAAATAATTTTTGGCTATTAAATGAGAAAAATTTTGAAGAAGTACTTTTACTGATGAAGATTTATAATTCATTATGCCAAAAGAGCAATGGTGCTTTATAATATAGTTATCTTCAATTCTGAAGTACATAATGGAAACAATCATTCCGTGCACAAGAAACGCAATATGTAATCTCATGTACACCCATATTACGTTCATATATTTGCATTTAAAAATAACACAAAATACCCGCATTATTAAGATCTCCTGAAGACCAAGAAAATATATATAATTGTTCATTATAGTTTACTAATTATTTTTTTTACTATATAATTGATAATTATAATGATCACTTCCTCCTTCTATTTTTTTTCGATTTATTAGAAGCTGGGGCTGCTGTTGAAGTCGATTTTTCTTTTGTAGATTTTCTTCTTTTCCTAGTTTTTTTGGTTGGAGGGCTAGAGCTTTCTTGATTCTTAAAAATTCTTTTTCTTGATCTCAAATCTCTTTTAACTTTTTTTGGGGATTTTGGTACAGGAGACGGCATTGTCTGATTTGATTGACTGCCCGAATTTTTATTATTACTGAATGAATTGGGTTGAAGATTGGTATTATACTCTGTCTCTTTGACTTGGAGCAGCTCAGCTCCGTTAACAATCCCTGACAACCTAGCACTATTATCAATAACTTTTAGAATTTCATTTTCTTCAGAGTCCTGTTGAGTCTCCGAAGCAGCTATACTAACATTCTTTTCTATATTAGGCTGTGATATGATATGATTACCTGGAAGGTGATCAATATCTTGATCGCTCTTTTCGTTATTATTTTGCGGAAGTATCTTCTCTTTCTTCAATATTTCTGTAATAGTTTCTGCTTTGAGATTATTATTTGAGTCGTTCAATTCATTTTTATCAGTATTAAGAACAGAATCGTTAACCTCAATATTTTCATTAATTTCAATTTCTGTTTTGTAATTTTGAAAAGACATATCTTCACTTGGTAACTCTTCATTTATTTTGCTCAAATCATTCACATAGCTTGGTGCATCCGTATCATAGTTAATATTTAAATTAGTAGAATTACTAATTTCAAACTCTGAAATATCGTCATTTTTTGTATCAAAAAAGGATATGGAAGATGCATTTATGCCAGCCTTGTTATCCTTGGCAGTTAAATCAGATTCTGGTTCTATATCATCTAATATATTTTGTTCTATATTATGAGTTAATTGGTTTAGTTTTGAGATATAAGAAATAATAATTTCCTTATCTTCATGAACCAATAATTCTTTTTCTTGATCTTCCAATTTTTGATCATTCATGGAATGCATGTCATCCATTTTTTGCGATAACAAAAATTTATCAACATCATTTGGTTTCTCTTCAACAGATGTATTTTTAATATTAGAATTAATTAGTTGAATTATATCTTCTTTTGAATATCTTAAAATAGAACTTTCAGTCTCTTTTGACTCTGCATTTCTATGAGCTTCCAACTCATTAGTAATTTCATCATTAATACTATTAACACATATATCATCATTGATAATTTTATCATCATCAATAACATCTACGATGTCAATATGTTTTACAAATGCAGGTACTGCGGAAGTCATGGCTTTTACATTATTAAACAAATACTTCAGGATTTTGAAAGGAGTTCTTAAAACTGCGTTTGAGTCTTCAGCCTTAATCAAATTATCTTCTACTGTGTCTTTAGTAACATATTTTCCATGTATATTTTCATCGGATGATATATTTTGAATATCTTGAGTAGCAATGGATGCGTTTAAATTCATTGGTAAATTATTATCTTCTGATGAAGCTATGTCAGTACCTTTTATGTCTTCATACAATTTTACATCTAGATTATCAATAACTTCCTTAACATTTATGGTAGCTCGCGGATGTTCAATATTTACATCCTGTTCATGACTAATTTCCACTGTTTTAGTAAAATTATCAACCTCTTTAAGAAAATCATCTTTCTCTAATGTATTTCTCAAAAGGCCACGCATATTATCATCATTTATATTTAACTCTGCATTTAAGGCATTTTCATTTTGATCATTTATTTTTGTATTTAACACTTCAGTACGACTAGATTCAATTTGTCTTCCTGAAATGGAATTAGACATCGTCTTTAAAAGTAAATTTTCTGAACTATTCGCCAAAGAATTTTGCGCATTATTTATTCCTTCTTCAAGCTCATGACATACAACTAAACTTGAATTAGTGGATAATTCTTTCTCTATCATATCATTCTCATTTACCAGAATATTCTTTTTGTCAAAAGACAACATAACTTTTTCTTTAATTAATTTTTCTTCATTAGCACTTGCATAAAAGGTTTCTTCTCTATCAGAATTTACAGCTGATTCTGTATTAGTTATGAACTCATATTTATTCCTCTCCGAGATAATTTCATTAGACTCCACAGATGCTATTTTGCTTATACTATTTTTGTTTTCCACTGTGTTATCATTTTTATTATTTAAAACATTCATTTTAACATCTGAATTATCAATATTTTGTGTCTCTAACTGTGGTTGAACTAGTTCTTCTGGTAAAATTGATAATTTAAGCTCACTATCTTTATCTTTTAAAGTTGCTGTTTGGTTTGAAACATTGTGACATAATTTCTCTTTATTTTTTTTCTGTTTGTCTATAGCTTTCAATGTTTCATCTAAAATGTCTAACTCTGAAATACTTTCATCCATTCTGTTGAATGGGTTTTCAGTAAATGCTGGTAAATACTCATTTTGAGATTCTAAAACGTATTTGTTATCCTCATAAGAAGATGTACTATATACGGAACCTGTTAAAATCATTTTATATTTTTTTTGCTGAAGAATACCTTCAACTACTTGATCATTTGATTCAAGTAGCATTCTGCTATTATCTTCATCAACTGAATAATATACTGTATCATTTAAAATTGACGTGTTTTTATTAAAGCTTTGGCTATCAGTTATATCAGCTTCGGAGTTATTCTGGTTTAATTCATTCTCATGAACAATATTTTTAATATCATTATCTACTGCTGATATATCATCTTCAAGTTGAATATTGTCATTAGAATCTTTCATTGAATTATATTCTAGTTCATCTTTTATTTCATCAATTTGATCGTTAGCTGTTTTTACGTTCTCTTCTTGCATTTTTATAACACTGTTTGCAATCTGTTGGATATTAAATATGTTATCAGGTAAATTAAAGTTCGACTCTATATGATTTGCATCAAAGTCTACATCCATTTCATCATCATCTTCTTCATTAATATGGATTTCTTCATTGTTCAATGTCGCAATCGTTTCTGTCCTAGAATTCAAATGTTCTACAAAATTATCTAACTGATTAATTTTAGAATCATCGATTGCCAAAATATTGTTAACCTCACTAGCTACAGTACTACTATCACCATTATCACTGATATTTTCGTTAGGTTCAGAGCTGTAATATTCACTGTTATCGTTATCTGATAACGATATATTTATATTTTCAGTCAAATTATTATTAAAATTGCAATCAATTTGTTCATGTTCATCATATCCATTGTCTTCATTTTTAATGTTATCCACTTTTTTGTTATTACTTGAAGAATACTCTTCTTCGGAAACAGTTGTTACATTGAGGTTAAACAGTGGCTGTGAATCTTTGGAATTTTGTTCCAAATACTTGTTATTAGTAATACTCTTTAGTTCATTATGGTATTCTATTTCTTCCCTACTAGTATCATATAGTTCCTCCTTATCACTTATATCCTCACTTATATTGTTTATTTCACTATTATCACTTATTTCCTCTTGTTCAAACTCAGAATTTAATTTTTCATCTTCCTTGCCAGCAGAAAAAATGTTACTGCTATTGTCCATCAAAGTAGAATCAATATTTTCGTTTTCTCTAAAATATTCATGTTCTTTAACTTCTGCACTATCATGGGTAGAGCTAAAAACGGTGAAAGCATTGTCATTATTTTCTGAGTTCTCAAAACTGTCTCTTACTTTATCTTCTGGATCCTCAAAAAGACCATCATTATTAATTTCATATTCTTGACAGTTATTGTCTCCACTATGTATCTCAGCATATTCATGGATGTCAATATTATTAGTTAAACCAATATTATGCACTGTTTCTTCATCTTCAACGGAATAGTCCTCCAATATCTCAACGTCCTCATTTTTTTCATAACCATCATCACTCAATTGTGATTTTTCATCGCTTGTATTATCTTCAATATTGTCCAATAAATCAGTAACATAACCCTTTATAATAGTCTCTGTGCTTTTTCCTTGCTTTGAAATTCCGATCGAATCTTCTTTAATTCTTTGTACATCTTCTCTGATAGACTTCAGAATTTCTTTACCATCTAATATTATTGACTTTATCCAATCTTGTGTATTCTTATTATTGGAAAAATCTATTTCTTCATTTATTTGTTTTTTACTATCAGTAATTGCTTTGGAAGCTCGTCCATCAAACTTATCAAATAACTTCACTTTGCTAAAAATGGAATCATTAAAAAAATGCACTTTACTGCCAAAACGTTTACTATTTATATGATGGCTCTTACTATGTTGTGAACTTTTAATAACTGAATCGAATTTTTTTAAGTTCCTTTTAGGAACATTTAAAGATAACTTCTTCTTTTGTTCTGACATTTTTGTGATAATTTTTTTTAAGCAATGTAATACTAGCTATATGGTCTATTATCCCTTCAAATTGAATAAAATATTTCGATGTACATTATCTAAAACACTTTTGCCAACGTAACTCAGGTTTCTTTTACTTGCTTACATTTTAAACACAATGCCACAGTTTTCCGTTTTGTTTTGTTTCATTTTTTTTTTTTTTTTCGTAATGGTTTTTGATTTATACAGTTTAAAAAAACCTTTAATTTACCATCCTAAAATATCGATAACATTACATTCTAAAATTATAAAGGTTTTTAATAGAAGACCTTTCTTATTGCATTATACAATGTTGCAGTAGTGTGAACTACTCCCAACAAATAGTAATAAACATCCAGTCAAAATAACTAATTATAATGTTGTATTATGATATACTATTTTATATGGCCTATAAACCTAAACAATATCTTTATGAAAAAGTAAATTTACAAATTAAAGTAATTGATATTAACCTGCTCACAGATGCCAATTGTCTATTCCCATTCGACAGTAGCTGGTGGTTTAGAAGTGATATCGTAAGTGACTCTAGCTACACCGTCAACTTCATTGACAATTCTCGAAGATACTTTCTTTAAGAAAGAATGTTCAAATGGGAACCAGTCAGCTGTCATGAAATCAGTAGTTTCAATAGCTCTCAAAGCAATGACTTGGTCATAAACTCTGTTATCACCTTGCACACCGACAGTCTTGACAGGTAGCAAACAAGCAAAAGCTTGGGAAATTTTATCATATAGACCGGCTTTTCTGATTTCTTCAATGTAAATAAAATCAGCCTTTCTAGCGATTTCGACTTGCTCTCTAGTTACTTCACCTAAAACTCTGATAGCAATACCTGGACCTGGGAAAGGATGTCTCCAGACTAGTTCATGAGAAATACCTAATAATTCACCTAGGTGTCTAACTTCATCTTTAAATAATTCTCTTAATGGTTCTATTAACTTTAATTTCATGTCATCTAATAGACCACCAACATTATGATGTGTTTTAATAGTTTGAGATGGACCTTTGAAAGAGATGGACTCAATAACATCTGGGTATAATGTACCTTGTAATAAAAATTCGACATTACTACCATCCTTAGGTTTAATTTTCTCTGCTTCTCTTTCAAATACACGAATAAAAGTGTTACCAATTATTTTTCTCTTTTTTTCTGGATCAGTTACACCCTTTAGATTATTTAAGAATTCATCAGATGCATCAACAACAGTTAAGTTAATACCTAAACCATCGACTAAAGTTTTCTTAACGTTTTGAGCTTCATTTAATCTCAAGACACCATTGTCAACTAAGATAGCATGGAATCTCTCACCAATGGCTTCAGTCATTAGCTTAGAAGCAACTGTAGAATCAACACCACCGGAGACAGCACCGATAACTTCAGCTGTTGGGCCCACTAATTCCCTGATTCTCTTAATTTCTGAATCAATAAAATTTTCCATCGACCAGTTTTGTTTAGCCTTACAGATATCAACTGCAAAATTCTTTAACATAGTCTTACCTTTTGTGGAATGAGTGACTTCAGGGTGAAATTGAATACCATAAATTTGTTCTGTTTCATGAACAATACCACAGAATGGAGAGTTATCAGAAGTTGCAATGACCTTGAACCCGGCTGGTAAACCGTGTAATTTATCACCATGGGACATCCAAACTGTAGAGTGGTCGACATCCTTGAATAATGGAGATTCTTTGTCTAAGACATTCAAAGTAGCTGGACCATACTCTCTCTTTTCACCTCTACCAACTTGTTTACCATTAATCCATGCTAACTCTTGCATACCATAACAAATACCTAAGATTGGGACACCTAACTTGAAGACATCGTTGTCAACATGTGGAGCATCAGCATCGTAGACAGAGTATGGACCACCGGACAAGATAACACCCTTTGGCTTCCAAGTCAACTCAGAAATTTTTTGAGTACATGGTAACATCTCAGCGTAGACATTGTACTCTCTTAATCTTCTAGTCAATAAATGAGAATATTGAGAACCAAAATCCAACACTAGAATAGTGTCGAACATGGAAGAAACTTGTTCAACAGCAACCATCGGAAATATATATAACACAGAGAGAAAAAAAACAAACCTAAAACTTTGCTTTTATTGCCTAGTTGACTTTTTAAAATGTTTACAAGAAATAGTATAAGCCTAAAGATAGCAATACAAAAGATGTAAAAACAAGAACCCACTTCAATTAAATGAATGAATGAGAAACATCAAGTAAGCAAATATATATATATATTAGGAAAGCCATCAATAAAAATGTTAAAACTAATCAACTTAAATAATTGAAACCGTGACTTAAACGTGAAATCATATCAACTACACTTATATATATATACACAATTTACTGATTAAGAAGTTATTCCAAATAAAAATTTTCATCCTACACCAATACTCTAAGACTAATCTCATCTCATCTCATCTCATCTCAATATTAAAATTTTTCAAACTTGAAAAACTTTTTTTTTCAAAGCCATTTACCAAGTTACTCTTCGATATGTGAAAGATGATGCTACAGTGGTAGAAGTAAGATGTAAAGGTGTCCCAGGAACATGTTTAATGCACAGTAATTCCAGCTGACATGCAAGAGATGGGAGAAGGCTATATGGCTTTTCCTGTTGAAGAGTGCAAGAGACACCTTGTAAAGGCTTGGAGAGGACGAGTCAGAAACAAGAAAGAGTGCAGTGCGTCTTCAAGTTCATAGAAGTAAAAGATATAGCTTTGTAGAGTAAGTAAAAGAAGCACACATTGTACTTCTACTAGTTATGCTGTTAGTTTCGTATTAGTTGCGGGTTAGATTGAGTAAACTATTTATTTAAAACCGGTCTAGTCAATGCAGTGTCATTACCCACGATGTCCTTCGGGAAGTAAAAGTCTCTGACAATGGGAAGATTGGGATTCCTTAGTCCTTTCCTAGTGGTAGATGAGAAGCAACGGTATGACAATATTAATGTTTTGATATTATAGAGAATCTTTTTTGCCTGTTCTGTATTAGCTTGTGTTTCTCCATGATCTGACGAAATACTTTGATTCTCAGGATGGTTTTTGGTTAGAGGAATTGTAGATTGGAGTGCATATATATTTTTGTAACGGTTCTTAGATTGCTAATCTCCTTTGTTTTTTGTCTTGGTAGTCCAAAGCTACTACCCGAATACGTTTATTTGATCGGATAGCGAGTTAAACTGTATAGTAAAACAATACGCTTTTGTTGTATAAAATATATAAGAAAGTATATTTGTTTTGGTGTTACAATACAAGTGTATATAGTTCTATGTGTATATTGAAGGGACTTGGATATTGTTTAAGGTAAGGAAATATTTTTCTGTTTTTGGTTTGTTTTTGGTTTGTCTTTGATATTGGACCTAACTGAAAGCTTGAGCATGAAGGATTACAATATCTACAAAAGCAGCAGTGCACAACAACCGGTTCTACAATCGCAACTTTCGTTGGCTTTGGCAAAAGAGAGGAATACTGTGAAGACAGATCTAGAGTCTGAACATAATGATACACGTAATGAACTTGATGACGACTACGATGATGACGATGACGATGACGACGAATCTTCATGTGATGAAAAAAATGAAGAATCGTTAAAAGATTATAAGCCTGGTGGTTACCATCCAGCATTTAAAGGTGAAATGTATAAGGATTCTAGGTACAAGTTGGTAAGAAAGCTAGGATGGGGTCATTTTTCGACTGTTTGGTTGGCGAAGGATGAACAACTGGGAAAACATGTAGCATTAAAAATAGTGAAAAGTGATAAAATATATTCGGTCGCTGCAATTGATGAAATTAAATTATTATCTAAAATAAATGAAGAAAATGGAGATACTTACGTTCTGAGCTTATTGGACAAATTTGTTCACGAAGGACCAAATGGCCAACATATCGTAATGGTATTTGAAGTATTGGGTGAGAATTTGTTAGCGCTTATTAAAAAATACGAACATAGAGGTCTACCTTTACAATACGTAAAGCAAATTTCGAAACAGTTACTACTAGGACTAGATTTTCTCCATAGGAAATGTGGAATCATTCATACAGATATTAAACCTGAAAACGTGCTGATGGAAATTGGTGATGTGGAAATGATAGTAAAAGTAGTGGAGTTGTTAGATAAAAAGAAAAGAAGTATAAAAAAATTACAGCAACAACAGCTAAGTCTTTCACGTCAAGGAACCAATTCATCGATTGATAAGGTTGAATACAATCAAAATAATATGGCTATAGATTCTCCTATTCATGATACAAGGAGCTCTCCAATTGCCAGGAAAACACAAAAAACTATTAATAGAAGACCTAGAAGAAATACTATAATTACAAATTCACAACCACTGCCTTCTCCTCTAAGTTCCTCTAATTTTATTGAAATGAAAAATCAAATATTGAACAATACCTCAACTATGCATCCATTAAATAGTCCAGTGGGGAATTTAAGTAGCGCTTCAGTTTCTTCCACCATTTCGTCAGTAAATATTTCCACTAATAGCGTTCAATCAAATTTTTACCATAATGGAAGTTTTACGAGAAAACCCATTGATGTATCTAACATATATTCAAAACCAAGTTCAGTAAGAGCGATTGATGCTAACAGCAGACAGGGAACTTTAAATGAACATAATTTAAACACTTCAGAAATCCTTGCAAATTCTTTGTCCTCTTTTGAACTATCAGAAAATAAAACTGGCGATTTATCAAATACTATGAATCCAACTACTTCCAGCTTAATAGATGATGAGATAGTGGGATCTGAAAAAGATGACAATATTTTACATATTAAAATAGCAGATTTAGGGAATTCTTGTTGGTATGACCAACATTATACTAATTCAATTCAAACAAGAGAATATAGATCTCCAGAAGTTATTCTTGGCAGCTCTTGGGGGTTTTCTGCAGATATTTGGTCTGCAGCATGTTTAATTTTTGAATTGATTACGGGTGATTTCCTATTTGAACCCAGTGAAGGAAGTACCTACTCAAAAGAAGATGATCACATTGCCCAGATTATTGAATTGTTGGGAACATTTCCAACGTACTTACTGAATCATTCTAAATATGCAACATCTTTCTTTAATTCAAAGGGTCAACTTAGAAACATTGCTAAACTAAAATTTTGGCCCTTAGAAAATGTATTAGTAGAAAAATATAAAATCGACCCTCAAGAGGCAAAACAGATTAGTGATTTTTTGCAACCAATGCTTGAAATTGATCCAAGAAAAAGAGCAGATGCGGGTGGGTTAGTCAACCATCCATGGCTAAAAGACACATTAGGTATGGAAAATGTGACTGTTGACGATAGAATATTATATGAGAATGGATCAGATATCCAAGGATGGTTCCAAGAAGTAACAGGACACCCAAAACACTAATTAATGATTTCATTTTTGCATTTTTACCCACATATCCTTATTACTAGGGGTCATAATATAGATTTATTTAGGAAATAAAAATTTTTACAATGATAGCGTTTTAGATAAAACCGTTGTTGTTTTTTTCATCGCAATAAAACTAGAATATATGTTTAAAGATTTGCTAAAAACTCTTACCTTCAACAGTTGCGTTTCACCCATCATTATTCTGAAATGATAAAATAATAATATTGAAGATGAATAAATATAAGGACAATCAAATAGCGCGTGAGTGCTGCACTTGTCGAGTGAGTGGAAATATGTACACCTAGAGCGAACCAGAGATAGATGAGAACTATACATTCATAAGCGGAAACTTATTAATTTACAGTTCGTTTCTAAAACTGGATTATATTCCAACGGAATGCTAGGAGAACTTGGTCTACTTCCAGGAAATCATGCTAAATAGACATATCGATGCATTTTATGTCCAAGCTTGGTAATTCGGAAGGGTGTTTGTAAGATACCCTTCTGAAAACAAATACCAATAAGAAACATTAATAAAAAAATATTAAATTAACAATAAACACCAAGTGATAACATGAACTTTTTAAAGCCTGTTTAAAAGAATACAATTAAATAATATTCAAACCATCTTAAACCACTTCGTTTATATACAAACTAGTTTTCAATTGCATCAAAATTGATCAAATTTTCAATTATGAAAGAAACGTCTCATCGCCGAAATTTTTAGACTGATTAGTATTCTGAGAGTTTCTTAGCGTTTTGCATGTACATACAACAAAAAGTTTCAACATACCACAAGCAAATTTTTTTACCTGTAACTAACCATCCTGTTCATTTTTTGTCGAATTTTCGTCAATGTTTGTTATTATATAAATGGACTGGAAATTGGCTATGTGGCACTGTAAAAATATATTCTAGGTCATTTAAATTGTTAAGTTTGTCTATTCCATTGTTATTTTAGAGTGTTTTCAATACAAGAATAAATAGTAACCATGTGTTTTATTGGCGTCATCTTACTATTCTAATTGGTAGGATTCGATGCTGATAACGGTATATACTCTAAGTATGTATTAAGATTATGATACATGGGATATTCAATTTAGGAAGATGTATCTCCAGCTGTTGAAATGTAGGAAAGCCTTTTTCTTTTTCTACGCCTAAATCTGATACAGTTGGTCATAATTCTTGCTACATGCTCTTTTATTATATTGATATGTGTATATTTATTAAAAAAGGATGAACAGGGAAGTGTGGGATAAATTTACTCTCTATTAATCGTATCGTATCTATTCTAATGCTATTTATTACAGTTTCACTAGATAACATCGTTTATTATTGGTCTTCTTTATATGTATATTTGTTTATATATATAATTTGGAAACGTTCAACATTTATTCATCATCGTCACTCTCTAAAGCAGCGAATGCATTGAAAGTGTTAGTTTGCTTATCTGAAATAATATCACGGTTGTCTGCTGGTCTGGATGAGGAGATATTCTTGTTGTTTGGCTTTACTCTAACTGTTTCAGTAGAAATGGCAACAGCAGCAACTTCTGCTTCCTCATCTTCCTCTTCATCTTCTTCACCCTCTTTCTTTGCAGTTTCTAAAGTGGACCAACCGTCAGCATCAGTGGTAACCTTTGGCTTGTTATGCTTAACTTTTGGTCTTGTGTGGTAATGATGAGAAGATCTTCTACGATTGGCAAACCCATGGGCAGCATACTCTTCTTCTTTCAAAGCCTGAATTTGCTTGATATTTTCGATGATAGCTCTAAATTCCTCAGCATCGAAATCGACAGGTAGTGTTTCTTCTGGCTTTAATTGTAACAGTTCTTCAGCAGTGTATTTAACCATTGTAACCTATGTATGTGTGTATTTGATAATTGATTATGTATGAATCTTTTTCTTTTGTGAAATAACAACAACCTAACCTCTTTTACTTCTGAAATCTGAAATAATCAAAAAAAAAAAAGAAAAAATTAATTTGAATGGAACTTTCTTTCGTGGTGTGTCGAATTAAAAGTCAATTATCAATTAAATCCAAGAATAATTATTCATAAAAATGTATTGGATTTACTGGAATGCTTCCAATTTCTGAAATGAACTATTGCACTATTGACATTACGTTCAATTCATGACTGTGACGGTCATCCACACCATAGGCTTCATTGTCGAAGAAGCTTAATTTTGGTTTAAAACATTTTGCTTATTCTCGATGTTGAAGCTTTATGGAAAATTTTCAACATTTAGAAAAGCTGCGGTGCATGCGGGTAATCAAATTATAATATAATTTGGATGAAATGTTCAAGATCAAATAACGTTACTATTAGTCAGAGATTAAGCAAATTAATATGTTATATTCAGGTATGAGTATGGTTACAATCAGTTTTTATATGAGTTTAATTATCTATGAAAAAGTATATATGCTACCTAATTTGTTTGATTTTTATGCGAGGCGGTGCATTTGTGCTTATTATTTAACGAACAAAATTGAACTTAAGTCAGCTAATGGAGGCTTCAGTAATGTGTTCGTTGATTTTGATCTTTCTTAATGCAATTTCTTTTGATTCTTTAAGATACATTTTATAATTGACGTAGTATCTATGTTGTAAAGATTTAAGACTAGGTATTGTTTTTTCTGACATTATTTTTGTAAGCTCTGAATTTTTAGTTTTCAAAGGCTCGATGTAATTCAAATCTTCTCTTAAAGCTTGGATTCTATCAGCTGTGTTTAATATAGTCTGTTCTATAATGATTCTATCTGTAAAAGATGTCTCAGTGAATTCTTTTATATAGTCTTTTATCTTGATTTGAGGTGATGGTTCAATGCCATTTATCATATTCTCAATCTTTGTTAAATTGTTTAAAATTTGTTTAGAATCTTGATACTTTACACTGTTCATCTTTAGGGCTATTAACTCATTCATTTTATAATCAATTTCATCAGTTGGGTTTTCAATGAATTCGGGAGCTATTAGAGAATCATCAGATAAACATTTCAATTCAATTTCAATTTCCTTAGATTCAATGCTTATTACTTTCTCTTCTTTATCTTCGAAAGAATTCAATTGTTCTGGCAATTTTATTAAAGTAGCAGCTTGATCTGCCTCAACAGTTTTTTCTGAGACGATATAATCGTCATCGTCAACATCTGCATCATCTAATAAAATTTCGAAATTATTTTCTGGAGGAGGCAAGCTTTTAAATAGTGTTCGAACTGTAAAACTTAAAGCCTTTTTGGCGGACTCGGGGCTCAATGTTTCCCTTTCTGTTAATATTTCGTTATTTCTCATGTTGCTTGTTTCGGTAAAAAAAGGAATTTCCAAAATTGGACCCACATTTTTATTTTCTAAAATATTTTCTCTCTTTTGAGTCAACAATAAATCATAATCCTTTTCCTGTTCTCCTGGTTTTGATAGTATCAACTTTGGTTTTTTGTAATCATTAATTAATATGTTATCATCTCCAGTTAATTTAGTTAATAAAGTCTCATCTTTACCAATGGATTGTTTTGGTTTCTCAGTCTTTTTAGGTTTTGTTTGTTCTCTTCTTGATCTTAATTGCAATTCTATTTTTTTCTCTTCATCTGTCTTCTGTAAGCCATGCCTATCAACAGTTCTTTCAAAAAATTTTAACTTTTGGGCAAGTTGTAAATCTTCTTCGGTGGTATCATAAAGTCCTTCGATGGGAACCTGTTCATAGATAATATCTTCATTATAATCTATTTCAGTTGCATAACGTTTTCTTCTTTTTTTAAGTTTCGTATCAATTTTCGATTGTTTTAACTCCCTTCGCCTTTGTAGCTCTGCAATATGTTTAGATTGTTCTAGCATACGCTCCCTTATTTTTCTGGTGGCTTTTTTACCTTGAGTGTTCATTAAACGTGCCTTTGCTTCTTCAAGCATTTCCTTTTCATCTGCTTCTAATTCATCATTATCTGGCTTGGCCACCAAAGATTCAAGAATAGGATTCATTTCCCCGGATTTGAAATTTGTAGAAGTTTGTATTGGTAGTGCAGACTCTTCCATATTCTTTTCCTTTTCAGCTTCGTTTCTTTCCATATGGTACATCAATAGTTCATTGTAGCGATCTACACATGTTTGTGCAGGACGTGCCATTAAATCAGATATTGTTCTCCACTGATTCGGAATCTTTTTAACCAGGTCAAGTAATTTTGCATCTTCTTCTTTTGTGAATGCACTTAAATTTAATTTGGGATTTAAAAATTCATTCCATCGCAACTCACATTGTTTAGCGGACTTCTTTTGCAAAAGCGATGCTATTTTACTCCATTGATGAGTGCCATATTTTTGAATTGCAGCTTTTAATATTTGATCTTCGATATTACTCCATACACCACCTTTAACATATACAGGGACAGGTGCCATTGTTAGATACCTCTTTTTTATATCTTTAATCAATACACGGTAGATATTTGAAAATAAACCCTTTTAATTTTAATATATAATAAAATATCAGAATGGATATGTATTACTGTAGAGTACCTTATAATACTACCATCTGTTCTTTTTCAAGCTCATCTCAATAAATATTTATAACACATTGAAAGTCTTTTCAGATTTTTTTTGACAATTTTATGTCAGATTTTCGCGAAGAATTAATTTTAACTTTTCAAAACTTGTATGTAACAAACTACTTATAATTTCAATGACAACAAAAATATTTTTTAGATGTAACTGATTATTTTGTAATCAGTTACTTACATACTTGACATTCTATATTTCTATTTATAACAAGTTTTTATACTACTTAATATTATTGTAGTAGTAGAATTAAAATATAGGAAGAAAATTTCATTGTTAACGATTCTTGGTGTTTGTTAGCTGATTTCAAAAATAGGCAATAGTTCCAAATTGTAAGGTTAACAAGTTTTGAAGAGATATAGTAAAACTGGTCATACGAGGAGGCTGTGATTATTCTTAATTTTTTTGATTTTACTCAATAAAGGAGCTTTTTTTTTATTTTGCTCTTACTTTTTATTGATTCACTTTCAAGCGAGTGCATATCGATTGTTCATGAGATTAATACCATCACCTAAACACCAAAAGTTGGTAAACAATTGTTATCCTACAGGTAGGACTACAGATAAGAAGCCTAAATCCTCAGAAACTGCATACTTGATATATTATGTGAACTCAAGGCGTAGTAAGTTAGAAAAGGTTAGTAACTATTTAACCAAGAGATCGTTAGTTGATTTAAGAAAGAAGAATGTTGGAAATATTTCAGTGACACTAGTATTGTTAAATGAAATTATCAAAAATTGTAAAGAAAATTTAAATGTTTTTGTTAAAGATTTTATTTTAATAATGAATAAAGTATTAGCTGATGGGTCATTCAATAATGATATTTCAGTAATTGACTTGGTTCAGGAATGTTTTAAGAGTATTTGTGTTAATGTAACTGATACCCTGTACAGTGGTGATGTATCATTTGTAGAAGTATTTAAGCAATTCGTGGAGTTATATTTTAAAGCTACAAAAACACTATTGAAAAATGATGAATTGATTCTAAAAGGTTGTTTGAATATATCACTAACTTCAGGTTTAGCATCAAACTTAAAACTAAAAAAATTGATATCTGAATCTGTTACAATGTCTCTGGAGAATTTTTGTCAAAAATACCCCCAATTTGATATAATCAACTTAGATACTGATGATGATCACCACTTGGCTAAAAGATTAAGTAGAACGCATACCAGAACATTTACATTAGGTAATTCAGATGATGAAAATGTTTTGGTGATTGATGTTCTAAAATCATATTTTAATACCAACGAGACTGATAAATTGTCTTTGTCTATAACCACATTATTGTCCCACTTGCAAAAAACTCCAAATAAAGATTTATTAATTTTTATCTTAGATGGAATTCCTGTACAACTAAGATATATTGTTATTTTATTTTTGGTTAGACAACTTTCTTCAAACTCAAAAGAAATAAAATATGATATTGTTTTAAAATTGCTATCTGCCTTATTGACTTCCTATGTAGGTATAGTTGGTTTGAGTATTTTGGATATTATGCGTAAATTATTGGCATTCCAACTTGCACATATAAACAATAAAGTTTTTGTTAATCAATGTAAAATTACAATTTCAGATTTGAATGCAAAGTTGTATTATAATGAACAAACTTCAGATATGTTATATGAATTGATTAGCAGGTTGAAAAACGGATTAAAGGCTGAGGAAAATAATATTATTATTGATGATCTAAAACAGATTACTCAAGAATCAGCTCCTGCAACTATAGGTTTGGATATCTTCTTAGATTTGATAGTGTATCTCAAAACTAATTACGTTGATCTATTTAAATTAGTTGATGCGCAAATTCCTCCAAGTAATCTATTCACAAGTTTGTTTAAATTCATAAGTGAAATTGATGATTTGGAAAAACAAGCTTTGCTAATGAAGTCTACTTTTGAAAATTACAAACAGTTTGCTTTATTATCTGGTTTGAATTATATTTGTGAATATGAAAACGAGCCTTCACAATTTTATTATTTATATCATGAAAATGCTTCACACTTTTTAAATTTAAGCGACTATAAGACACAGACAGAACATAAAAAAAGAACTAATGCCCTTTTTACGAAGGACGATTTGGTGAATTTCTATTCAGATTCGGGCTCTAATAAATACAGTAAAAGAGGTCTTCAAATATTAATGTCACAGGATAACTCTTCTTCAGTTGATTTGATATCTCAATCAAACTTATCCAATTCAAAGATAAATATTACAAACATGAGCATGACATCCGACGTAAATACTTCAAATTTTCAAGCTCCATCATCTTCACATCTAATAAATCAATCTTTATTTAATACAAGAAATGTGTCATCTGATTCTAGATCATTAACTGGCTCAAAACCAAGGGCTCCAAAAATTAGTGATTTGAAGAAGGCGTATTTACATTTAAATGGAAAGTCGGGTGTTGATAGAAGTAATACTATTATTGGTGCTGAATCATTAAAATCAAGAGTGACAAATATCACCTTTCTATTGAGTGAATTAAAAAGCTCGACTAATGAAACTGATAAGATTCAAGATCCGGATGAAGAAGAAACTATCGGTATGGATAAAGTAGATATTGCAAGGTCTACTTCTATGAAAATAACACCAACTGCTAGTCTAAATAATGGTATAAATTTATTTTCTAATAACAGAGGATCGATCATTCAGAATGCAGTTCTTGAAGACGATGAATTCAAGGATGCTGCAGAAGATTTTAACATTGAAGGATCTAGAGGTAAGTTATTCACGGCATGGTAATGTAATTTATGACAGCTAAATCTGAGTATTCCCACTGATGATCAAATCAACTTCTACAGTATGTACATATCTGATAAATTAATCAATTGATAGAATTATATTTAGATTCAAAGTTATAATAATATATTAATAATAATTTAGTTACATTTTTTATGTATTGTATTCTTTTTTCAGAATATAAAACTATTTCAGAATAATTCTTGACACTTGACTTCTAAATATTTGAAAAAGTGTGCAATTTTAAATAATACTAAAAAGCGAAGACTTAAGGGCAAAACACTATTTTTTTATACATATTGACTATAAGATCAAATGGATAATTTAAGCCTAATTTGTTAATAAATAAATAACCGAAAGAAATCTAGAGTATAGATTTCTAGAACTTTACTTGAACAATCCATACTATGCCAGAACTTCTAAGTATTCCATTCAAAAGAACCTTAAGTATTGATATAAAAAAAGAATATACTAAATTAATTGATAATTGCTCAATTCAAGATGCTTCTTTCTTTATGGATGATATAGCTAAATTGGTTGCAATTAGAAATAGAGTAATAGATATAGATGTATCAGAGGAAGATTTACAGATTTTACGAAAGTATTATTGTTATCTAGAACAAATAAGAAAAAAATTTCCAAACGATCAAATCGAATATACATGGTTTCAAACACTAACACAAAAATCTTTCAGAAGTAGTCAGTTTTCAATAAGGTTTGAAGAATTGAATGTCATCTATAATATTGGTTGTATGTATTCCTTGCTGTCATGTAAATATAATGATACTAGTGGCGAAGGGACTAAAAAAGCATGTATGTATTATCAAAAAAGCGCTGGTTTTTTTAAATACTTGAAAGATCACCTTAATGAGACAGATGAGTATGTAATTGATATGAATTCAATTGAAGGTCTAATTTTCATTTTATTAGCTTCAGCTCAAGAATTAATCTGGTTTAAAGCAATCCAAGATAGCTATAAAGATTCCTTGGTATCAAAATTAGCCAAATGTACATCTGATTTATATAGAAATGCATTAATTTACTGTAAAAAAAGTGAAGTGATAAGAGGCGATTGGATTGAGTTTATTGAAAATAAATCAAATTACTTTCTTGCGGTTGCCTACTATAGATATTCATCTTCAATAATACCTAAGAAACAAATTGGAACAGCAATAAAATGCTTAATGATGGCCAAACATCATTTAAACAGTTGTTATAGCAAATTTGATTCCACAATCACTCTTAATAGAGAACCATTTGCTTTGAAAATAGAAACTTTATTGAAAGATGTTGAGAGAGATAATGATTTTATTTATCTACAGACCGTGCCAGATAATATTGAAGAACTACAAGGTGCTTCAATGGTAAAGATAATTGAAATAAGTGATGCTGATCTAGTTTTCGAAAATATCGATATATTATTCAAAGATTTGATACCACTTGATATTATGGAATTTGTTAATGCATATAACGAGAGACAAGATGAATACATTTCCAATATTTTAATCAAACCAATAGAAGCATTAAACAATATTCTAAAGCAGAAAATAGTCGAAGTTTCCAACATTACCAATAGTTTAAATATTAATGACATTACAGAAGTGAATCCCAATGACCTAGATAGGATCCAGGATACTCTTCTGGCATCTGCAGACAAAAATGCAACAATATCGCAACTGTTAGAGGAAACGAAGGTGTTGTTAAATGATGAATCAGAGAAAAATGCAGATCTGGTTAAGACATATGGTACCATTAACTGGACCTTACAGGACTCGAATGTTTTGAACAAAAATTTTTATGACGTTTACAAAAAGTTAGAAAAATATTTGCACGAAGGCCAATACATTGATTTAGAAACAATGAAAGTTTTTGACATGATCGATAAAGATTTGTTAATCGATCCCTTGGGTTGTCTTAACAAAATTGAAAAACAGGCTGTTGATAAAAACCCGTTTGTCATTAAACTAAACAATATCATTAACGAAAGGGAAGATTTAATAATTCGGATCAGAAACGCTTCATCTAGTGAAAGGATACTGCCTAAAATCATCAACTTATACAAGAAATCCCATAATCAAATCGAAGCTGTAGACTTTGAAGACGAATTCCAAAACCATTTAAAGGTATTTGATGAGTTCAAGACCCATATCAGCAATTTGAAATTACAAAATCACGACTTAGAAGAGGAGACAAAATCGGAGACCTTATCGAAAGAAGGTACTGGCAATAAGGTCAACAGAAATTTACCTCATCAGATATTACTTGAAGATTGGAAAGAATCCCATCGACTTTTTGAAGAAACGAAACAAAACGTGATAGAAGGAGAAATATTTTACAAAGATTTATCTCAAAATGTTATAAAATTAAATAATGAAGTAAAGACCTTTGTAAACGACAGAGCATTGCAACAGCATAGTTTGATCGAAAAGCTAAACAATGATTAAATCCGACCGTCCCTCCTTTATGTAATGATAGTCATAATAATAATATTTGTATTTATATTAAAGTAAGAATGCTTAATTAAATTTTAACAACTCATCTTGCATTAATAAGCACGGACTTTTATTTACTTAACAGACACTGTCACTCCTCCTGGGTTGGAGCTCTAAAAGAGTACTACAATGATAGTTTCCTTGTTCAATTACTCCGTTTCTGCGAATAATCCCTACCATGTAGTATCAACACTGTCCATTTCACCCTTGGAACACCCACAGAAATAACCCATGTTAGAGCATCAAATAATCTAATCCAAGAAAATATACATTGAACAAGCAAGAATGTACAAAAACTGACCCCTAATAACAAAAGATAGTTTGAAACGGCTTCAGCAAGAGCCCACATATACATAGCATAAGAGATCACTGTGGGCCATCTACTGCATGCTGTATTATGTCTCCGAACTACAGTGGTGGCTGGCAACCGGCAGTCTATCATGCTATCTAGATATGCATGGTTGCAAGAAGATCCCCTCGCAGGAAGCTTTTTCGGCGTTAATGCAATCATCAGTTGAATCATCTTCTCTGTTGGGAAGGCAAAATTACCGCCATCATCCTATAGAACACTTTCCTTTTCAGTTAGGTAGTCAACTAGTCAAATCTCCAGGATGGAGGAACGTAAAGCCGGATAAGGAGAAACGTCTACTCATCGGAGATTATCTCTCTGATCCGCCTGACTGTTTCCTTACTATGTGTATCGTTGGTCTGTTCTGTTCCTTTCTCCAGGCTCGACCGGTTTGCCATGCGAGCTGCTCACGCTTCTTCGGCGCGGACGCAATTTGCTTATTACCGACACAATGTTTCCATTAAGCTCTTGCAGCATTTCTAAATAGAGTTTTCCAAGATGAGAACCCACGCTGTCGGGTTTTATAAACAAACAATCATAAATACAATAAAAGTAATTAAATTTTCTTTTGCTTATGCACTAACAATATGGCGCGCGGCCTTGCGCATTGCACCTTTCGAAAACACAGACATTAGACGTTATCTTGTTCTTTTGACATATTATTACATACTCTGTTTTGTTCGTAGTTTGGTATTATTAATGTTTTTGATTTCTGAATTGCCACAGTCAAATAGGTAACCTTCTTGTATTTGTATTAAGGAAACCTAGGTTGTTTGTTAGTAAAGTGTGTAAAATGGAAGAGCTTTCTTTTTTTGTTGTTAAAATTGTTTTCATTGTGAAATATTATAATTGTCCTTAAGAACTATAAAATTCATCAAGTTGAAGTCTATTCCCATCTTTCCATATCAGCCAGATTAGGCTTATTCTATTCAGTATCTAATCAACCACTGAATTGTTATGCAAGGGCTAAATCAATCAGTAAATTTAAATATACAGATAAATATATAAATATATAAATATATGTTATATCATCGAATTGTTGTTTTCTTGGAATTGTAAGTAGTTTTTGTTTTCTGTCATTAAAGCTTGGCTCGTGCATCAAAAACTGTCCGATATAACACATACAGTTAAGAGGTATATCAAGAAAAATGAGCAGTTCAGACAATGCTTCGCAGTCGTTAGACGAAGAGAAATTGGCAGTTCATAATACTTCAGGCGATATCGATATAGAGAGGTTAGCTTCTCATATTTCAGCAAATTTAGAATCTTTACGTGAAAATAGTGATGAGCCTATAGATCCAAGGACTTTGGATTGGGATGGCCCAGATGATATGGATAATCCGCACAATTGGCCAGGTTGGAAAAAATGGTACGCTACTATGGTTGCTGCTTTATTATGTTTAGTTGTTACAATGGGATCCTCTTTATATGTGTCTGGTGTCCCTGAATTGGTGGCTAGATACCATATTAATCAGACTTTAGCTTTGGCTGGTTTAACTTTTTATTTGTTAGGATTAACCACTGTCATTGGTGCCCCCCTAAGTGAAGTGTTTGGTCGTAAACCAATTTACTTATTTTCGTTGCCCATTTCAATGTTATTCACAATGGGTGTAGGTCTTTCAAATGGTCATATGAGAATTATCTTGCCTTTGAGGTTTTTTTCAGGTGTATTTGGTTCTCCTGCCTTATCCGTCGGTTCTGGTACTATTCTGGATGTTTTTGACATAGATGAAGTTCCAATGGCAATGGCTTTGTTCTGTTTAGCTCCTTTCCTAGGTCCAATTATTAGTCCTGTTATGGCAGGTTTTGCCACAGAATCACAAGGTTGGAGATGGGCTGAATGGATTCAATTGATTGCAGGTGGTTTGATTTTACCATTTATTGCTATTATGCCAGAAACTCATAAAGTCGTAATCCTAACGAAAAGAGCTAAGAAGAGAAAATTAAATTTAAAAAAGCCAACCCCTGAGGAATATAAAGCATTTTTAAAACTAACTTTAACAATCACTATTTTAAGACCATTAAAAATGTTAGTAGTTGAACCTATTGTTTTGGTGTTCAGTATTTATATTGCCTTCATTTTCGCAGTGTTATTTGCCTTCTTTGAAGCTTATCCTGTTATTTATAGAGGTGTTTACCATATGGATTACGGTGTCGAAGGTCTAACGTTTATTGGTATTGGTGTTGGTTTATGGATAGGTGCTGCATTATACATGTTACTAGATCGTAAATATTTGAATCCAGCACCACCTCCAGGAACTCCACCAATTGCTAACCCAACAACTTTAAGGACTCGTCCTTTTAGAGGTAAAAGAGGCCCAGACGGTGAATTACTACCTCCACATCCAGAAAACTTTTTACTTGCATGTAAAATAGGTTCTATCGCTCTTCCAATTGCTTTGTTTTGGCAAGCATGGACCGCCAGACCAAACGTTCACTGGATGGCACCAATCGCTGCGGGTGTTCCTTTCGGTTTTGGTTTGATTCTAATCTTTTTCAGTGTTTTAATTTACTTCTCATATTCTTATCCGCCATTATATGTAGCGTCAGTCATCGCTGCTAACAATATGTTAAGATATTTGATGAGTAGTGTCTTCCCGTTATTTACAGTTCAAATGTACGAAAATTTAACTATTAAATGGGCATCTACATTATTTGCATTAATTTGTGTAGTTATGATTCCCGTTCCATGGATTTTTGAAAGATGGGGTCCAAAATTAAGAAATATTTCTCAGTTTGGTTGGGCTGCTATGGCTAGAGAACAAGCTGCATTAAAAAAGGAAGAAGAGGAGAGAGATCAACATGCAAAGCTAAATAAATCTATGAGCAATATACTCGAGCCTTCCTTAAGTCGCCGTTTATCTCGTGCTGTTACTAATATCAGCACAAAATCATTCCATTCAAGTCACAATGATGACGAAAATAAAATACCACACTCAACTGTTGAAAAAGCAGATTCTACAAGAGATGACACTATAATAAAGGATAATAATATATACGATGATTTGGGCGAAAATGAATCCTTTACATCCGTTTCAGATGGAGTCAAGGACAGTTCTTAGTCATATTTTATGCTTTTGACATTATCGCGCATTTAGGGTTTCATACTTTACTATATGATAGCCATCTTTATAAACTTATAATTTGCATTTTTTAGTTTTGAAATAAATTAGAATTTATATATGATCACTATGAAATATTAATCAAATATTTCATTAAAATACAGACAATTACTTGTTTCTCTTATTGGAAACCTTTATGGCAAAATCATTTTTAATCAGAAATTGTTCTGTTATTAGTCGATTCTTACTCAGTCCAATTTTCCGTCGGATATTCGAATTTCCAATTATTAAATAGATCTTTGCACCCATAAAGAAATCAAATTACTCGAAATGTAATAAAATAAATCGAGTTAATTATTAAGATTTGAATACTACACAGAAGTTTAATATTCTTATTAAGTTCTTCGTGCAAATTCGAATGGAATAAATTCCTTTAAAACTTTAGCCAATTTAGTGCCAAAGAATCCACCTATATGGCAAGTGAAAACAATTAAGTGATATTTTATTTTACCTCAAGGTTTTAGTAGCCCAATGGAGCCTATTATTTCTAAAGATTCTGATAACGTCCCTACACAATCCAATTTTTTACCTATATTTATTTTAACAGTATTAGCTATTATCATGTCATTTTTAAGAAAATACAAACCATTCAATTCATGGGTTAATTCAAAGGTCACCCAATTAACTTCATCATATGTAATGATAAAGGATTATTATTATATATGTCCCAACACTTTTGAAATATTGCGAGACTCCAATAAAAAATATCAGTCTTATGAAAAGCAACTGCTACCACTGGCGGGATTATACAATACACTATTAGATTTGCATGAATATGGAATCAGGGCAAAAGCACAAAATAATATTATATTTCAACGGGCACTCTCTATTAGATCCGATTTTCAATCTCAGCTGAAGGTTATTAATTACTTTGATAAATTAAATGATGTCGATATTGCACTATCAGCTAATAATCAGGTTATTAAAAATATCATTGAAAATTCATTACATAGATTAATTGACAATAATAGGACGCTCCTCGAGAAAGGTGTCAACCACGATGAGGAAATATATAAACAGCTGAAAATAGTTTGCGAATCACTTGGGTATACAATTCAAGGTGAATGCAATGTGAATTTAATGAAAAGAAATGAACCCATGGTAAATTCAGTTGTAAAAAAAATTTCTAATCAAAATCGTGTAATCGAATCATTACAGCATTTAGTGAGGGATTATAGCGTAGAATATGAGGTAGAAATTAATCCATTATTGAAATATATAAAAAGCGAGATAAATCAGCTATATACAAACCTACAGGATCAAAATGTACTAGTATTGGTTCCAGGACCCGGTGTTGGTAGAATACCGTATGAAATTGCTAAATGTTATCCTAAATTCAAAGTTGAAAGCATCGAACTATCAAACCTAATGTATTTGATGAATGAATTTGCCATGTCTCATAAGGATGACATTTCAATCAAACCTTTTGCACACTATTACTCATCTCAATTAGACTCTCAAAACCAGTTACAAGAATTTAATGTGCCCATCAGTAAAATTAAGAAACTTTCCAACTTAAACATCAGACATGGTGATTTTAGAAGAGTAAGTTTAAGAGAAGAATACGATGCTGTAGTGATTGTAACAGTGTATTTTATCGACACTGCAGAAAATATAATTGAGTACATTGAGACAATGGAAAAACTGGCTAGAATGAGTCGAACATCTAAAATTAATTGGATTAATATCGGTCCCTTAAAGTACGGAACTAGGCCAACGGTTCAATTAACCTTCAACGAATTAACAACACTACTGGAATTAAGGCAATGGAGAATGAAAGATATTGCCATAAACAATGAGAAACAGGAGTTAAATGGATATCTAACTGATTACAAATCCCTATACCAAGGTTATTATGGGACAGCAGCATTTCACTCCGAATTCAGTTGCTAAAAGCCAAACACTATACAACCCACATAATTATGCATACAACAAATAAATATACCATATAATATAATACAATATATATGTGCGTTCTTCACATTCCAATATGCTGTCCAGTCTGGTAATGAAATAAAAAACATTTGTATCCTACTACTGAAAGGGGAACCCAGGTCTGGTAGATGAACGTACCCTTAACAACAATAAAAGTATAACACAAGAAGCAAATGCATGATTCGTTGTTACCTTCATCAACACCTATTCAAATATAACAACCGATTTTCTATGCTTTATGAACCTGGACACCACTCATTAGAACATAGCGCGAATTAATTTATCTATTTGCACGTATGTATGCTATTTCATTTTTGTCAAGCTTTAAAGAGAACATGTTATATCGATCCTTTTTTCACAATATATACCCCTTTTATTCCCAATACAAGAAATATGTCAATTGATAGACGTAGCCGATGATAATATATATAAAAACCAAGACAGAATGTATAAAGAAAGCACATTTCCTACTTTGTTGAGATGTTCAAGAAGATAATGAGCGAGGGCATAGAAAGCAGCTGCTCACATTGCTTTCTCTCTATCTTAAGCTTCTTGCCTTTTCCTGGGGTAGCATTTACCTTGTGTATTCGAGCCTGACCTTGGGTTGTATTTAGTTATCATTTAATCCAGTTCTAAGAGCAGTTATACCCCAAAGCCAACGCGTCAGCTAATTCCTCATATAAATTTGACTACAGGTAAAGAACACACTCACGAAACTAACAAGGACCTCTCTTTCTTGGATACTCTAGATGTTTTTTATCATATTATATTCTGCACACGAACTGAACCTGTAGCGTAGAGTTAAGCTCCTGGTTTGTTGCAACCTTTCATCTTACTCTCGCTGCCCACCAATATAACCACCACTTCCTTGTCATGTCTTGTTCGTTCTCCGCTGGGTATAGCGGACCTGTGAGTTTTGAATGTTAAAATTTTTTTAATTCACTCACAGGTTACTACTTACACAAGAGATCGTCTGCGAGCAAAACTGGAAACTAAATAAGAGCAACAACAAAAACTAGAGAAAAGAGTAAGAAACAAAGAGCAACCAGGAGACCTCTCTGTCTACTTGGTCACTATTCTGTAGAGAAAAGTCAACTACATGCAAGGTGAAGATACCGTTAGGAAAAAATGTTTAGAGGACCATTGGTAGATATTTCGACCATACCAACCGTGTTTTTATCGAAGGTTTCTGTGTACTTGTTAACTAATAATAGTACAATATGAGAAAACAAAATGCGTATATCTGCAGCTTCATATACTGTATCCACGTCTAAGAGAACAATGATGAAAGGAAAAGTATTATGGTTATTACATTTAACTATATATATACATATAATTCTTTTTTCTCTTTGATCAGTAGGTAAGAAAAACCTCTCTCTTAATTGTGGGTAAAGAAAGCTCTATATGAATATATGATTTTACAACATTTACATTGGTGTTTAGTCTTGTTTCTATGGTAAGAGAGTGAAATATCTTAAAGATTTTGTGTTTCTTCGTGTGTCATTATATCTCTCTCTTGTTTTCTCTTGCTTTATAGGAACAAAAAATATATTAATTAGTTTTATAAAGTTTCAGGAAAATTATATAGGTATTTTTATACAATTGCATTAAATATATATATATATATATAAATTTATTCTTGTGCATTTATGTGTAAGCGATCAGGGTGTTAAATGCAATTATCAACTTCAGAATAGTCTGGATATTTTGTGGTCAAATATACACATTCACATACAAATACACAAATAAAGTGCTACGAGTCTTATCTGTCTTTGCATTTTTTTCTCATATAAAAACGTAATATATCAAATATTGATTCAAATCAAATTAGAATCAGTGGTAAATATAAGCAATAAAAATGCCTACATTGTTACCTAGAAACCCTTTCCATAACCACCATAAGTCAAGCCCTAACTCGAGTTCAAACACGAATGTGACCACGGGTTCACATACGAACTCGACTGCAACCTCTAATATAAATTCAAATAATCACGATCATAATCAGAGTCGTTCAAAGAATAATAAATCGTTTCTGCATTTCATTCATAGGGGTCAGAGTAATGATTCCCTTAGAAGTGATGCTTCTGTCGATTCGTGCGCCGGTAGTGCCGTTCACCCACAACGTAACAATTCACAGACTAATTTAAACAATTTGTCTTCTCCGGTGCATAATCGAGATACAAATAATGCAAGCAGTCATCATAATCACCAGCATCATACGAGTCCACACCATCACAATGCGAGTCTCTATGATTCATTTTCACCAACCTCTCCAAAGACAAGTCATTCTATGGCAGAATTGAAAAGATTTTTTAGACCATCAATGCCAAAGAGGAAGTCATCCAACTTGTCAGCAAAAGATAGTCACAATCCATCGACTTCGGTTATTTCAATGTCGCCATATGGAAAGAAGAATAAAGAAGGTAGGGGAAAATCTAATGCACATGATAGTTCACATACCCAATCAGCAATACCACCTTCTTCCGACTCCACGTTATCTCTTTCAAATAAATTGAATATTTACCATGACGATTCAATATTAGCACAGAAATATGGTAAATTAGGGAAGCTACTAGGTTCGGGTGCTGGTGGTTCCGTTAAGGTTTTAACAAGACCTTCAGATGGTGCTACGTTTGCCGTTAAAGAGTTTAGACCAAGAAAGCCAAATGAAAATGTAAAAGAATACTCAAAGAAATGTACAGCCGAATTTTTAATTGGTTCCACTTTGAATCATCCAAATATTATTGAAACTTTAGATATATTCTCTGATGCTAAACAAAACAAGTATTTTGAAGTTATGGAATATTGTCCAATTGATTTTTTTGCCGTAGTTATGACAGGAAAAATGTCGAGAGGTGAAATAAATTGTTGTATCAAACAAATTTCGAAAGGTGTTAAATATTTGCATTCAAAGGGTTTGGCTCATAGAGATTTAAAATTAGATAATTGTGTCATGACTTCGGATGGTATAATTAAACTGATTGACTTTGGTAGTGCTGTTGTTTTTAAATATCCTTTTGAAAATAAAATCACATTAGCACATGGGATTGTAGGTAGTGATCCATACTTAGCTCCAGAGGTAATTACATCAACTAAATCATACGACCCCCAATTTGTCGACGTTTGGTCCATTGGTATCATTTTCTGTTGTTTGATGTTAAAAAGATTTCCATGGAAAGCTCCTCGTCAAGATACTGATGAAAATTTTAGATATTTCTGTATGAAGGATGATATGGAACATGATTATGTCGCATCAGCAAAGCATAATGAATTGGTTATTCGTGAGAGAATAAAGATGAAGCATGAAAAGGAAGAATTATTAAGACAGGAGAAAGAAAAGGCTGATGCCATAAGAGAAGGAAGATTAGATGAATATTTGAGGGAACATGCAAATGCTGTTCAAGAGAGTGAACCACATACTTCCCCAGAAACTCAGGAACAGAAAACTGAAGAAAACAATGGAGATGTAAAAGATAATGCTTCTGTTAATGCTGATAATGCCAACGACGCTCATGAAACAAAAAGTCAAAAAGAAGCAACAGAAACAGAAAAAAATAACGACTCAAAACAAGCTACGTCTTCTTCGGCTTACAAAACTAAACATCACAAGGGCCTGATACATGGTCCATACCGTTTGCTACGTTTATTACCTCATGCTTCAAGACCAATTCTATCTAGGATGCTATCTGTTGACCCAGCAAACAGAGCTACTATGGGTGATATTTTCAATGATGAATGGTTTCAAGGTATTTCTTGCTGCACGGTCGATAGTAAAAAAAATTTTGTTCCGGCACCTGGCCATCACCATACCCTAGTTAATGAGAAGGATGCACATTTGGAATCATATAAACAGTAATGAAACTGAGTTTAATTATTGAATATTTATTTTCAGTAATTTTAATGAATAATAAATGACAATAATATGTAGATAAAACATTATAGCACTAATTAGAACTTATACGTAAGCTTACCCTTTATTTACAGACACGATTTAATACAATTAATTAATTTTATGATAGCGAATGAACGTAAATTCTTAAATTTAAGAACATGCATACTTAATCTCTATTGAAACAAATTTAAATGAATCTTAAATCATTAATCGCAGTTAAAGTGACTAGTTCATTTTACATACATATTCAGTTATTCTAGTGTTCAGTTCAGTTATATGAAAATGTCTTAAAATAATGTTCTTCATAGTGTGGTAAATGGCGCTGCGCCGAGACTAAGAAAAGTTCCGATGACGATTACAAAATATTAGTGATTTGTTCCATTAGATTTTTTAATCATGTTTAACAGATATGATTTAAAAAGCATTGTCTGTGATTAAATTTGTTGTTTCTACGATAAAAATTCTGTATTTAACAAAAACTAAATGATCATTATCCAGAAGTCCTAATTTATCAACTTATCTGAGAGGGTGATCAACTGATAGATAAAATAAGAGCGTCTATAGCCCTGTCATTCTATATATCTTTGATGTGAATGAAAAAAAATGATTTTATTTAATAATCGGACACAACTTGCTAATGACGAAGAACAGAGCAATGCAGTAAGGATAAATAATAGTGATATTAGTACAACAGGGCCACTTTTGCCAGAGCAAGAATTCAATTCACATGATGAAAATTATCGCATAGGCCTTTTAAACGACGAATTACCTTTCGAACCTCCAGACTATGAGTCCAATACCTCAGATATGGCAGGTATCGATTTTGAAGACGCTAATTTAAATCATTTAAAAAGTCCCTTTCATGAAAAAATCAAGAACTTAGGTTACAAAATTTATGAACAGCTACAAATGAACGTCATAAATCCACTTATTGCATTATTGAACTTTCTCTCTGAAAATTTGGATTATTATTTGAATAAAGTAGGTAATCCATTGATACTAAGAAGACTTATATATATGTTTTTTATGAGTATAATAGCTGTCTATGTTCTTTCGAATAGTGAAACAAATGTTAATGTACGTGGTGCCAGAGGAATGTTTTCTGACCACAGTTTCCTTTTAGACTATGCAAAAGATTCGATAGATATGGCAAAATTTGAAAACGACTTGGAATATATAAGTAGCATGCCTCATGCTTCAGGAACAAAAGGTGATTTTGCCATAAAAAATTATATTATATCTTCTTTCAAAAACAATGGATTGAAGCTGATAAAAGAACATATGTTTGGTGCTTATTCCACTTATCCAAAATCTCAACTACTAAAATGTTATATTAAGGGAGATACAGAAAATTCATTTAACATTGACTTAACTAATAATAATTTTAACCCATTATCCACAAATGGGTCTGTTTTGAGAACACCGATCATATATGGTAACAAAGGTACAGAAAATGATTTTAGGACTTTAAAAGCTAATAACTTATTGTCCAGTGAATATGTCATATTATTAGACTATGGTAAAGTAGTAAGTGAACAAGTTCTATTATCACAAAAATATAATGCAAAGGGAGTGATTTTTATTTCCAAAGACAATTCTAAAAATCCAAGTTCAATTCAGCAGAGATCAGTTGGTATTGAACAATATAGCGATGAAAATAATTATATAAGGATGAGTTTAACTAATGATCCAGACTCAGAAAAAATTCCTAGACCTTTGAATAGCTTGCCAAAGATCCCAACTCTTCCGCTGTCTTACAAAGATAGTGTTACAATTTTACAATATCTTTCAAATAAGGGTGTTAAATTTCCAAATGGAAAATATAGTGGTACCGTTGATGATTTACTAGTTGATTTTTCTGTTGACAATGTTATTAGAAATTATAACCCAGTTTCTGATATCATTGGAAAATTGGAAGGAAGAGAACAAACAGATAAAGCAATCGTTCTCCTAGCATCCAGAAATTCATTGAGCTATGGAACACAGTATCCAAATTATGGTACTGCTATGCTTCTATCGTTGTTAGAGTTGTTTCAAGAAATCAAGTTTAAATACAATTGGAAACCTTTAAGAAATATCTATTTTATTTCTCTAGGTGGCAATGAATTTAATCACTCCGGCGCTACTTTATTAGTACAACAAAACCTGAAAGCTCTAAAAGATGAAATTTACACCATAGTGGATATATCTCAAGTAGGTATTCAAAATGATAACAATATTAACATTCAAGCCCATCCACTTCTACAATCATTTTTTAAAAATAAAGATATAGCTGATAATTTCAATATCAATTTAAGTGATATTGACCAATATGGAGATTGGCTACCTTTTATTGCTACCGGAATACCGTCTATAGTCATATCTGATCCTAGTGTTAAAAATAGGGAATCCATTATAGAATCACAGTTTGATATCTTTGAATCATTCCAAGGTCTTCTTCATAGAGAAGAAAAAACGAAACAGACATCTGATATGATATATTTTATTTTGAAAGTTGCTTTTAAATTGATAGATGAACCTTTAATTCATATGGATATCGCTGCATATGTTTTGGCAGTCGATAGTTATCTGAAGGTTATAGTTGAAAAATATGGCAAGGAACTTAGCGTTAATAAAGCTATTGAAGGTCTTTTGTTATGGAAGGCAATTGGTACCGAATGGGAGAATTGGAAAAGGGGATGGGAAAATGTAGTGTGGAGTCGCGGCCAAGGCTTAGAACCGTCTCTATTATCAATCAATCGTTGGACCTGGAATAAAAAATTATCTAATATTGGCAAGCGCCAGTGTTATGGAAAGGGTATACCTGGTCGTAAATATTATAAAAATGTTTTATTCGGTCCAACTTTATTTACCGAAAGTTTTGACGGAAATGGGTGGGTATTTCCAGGTGTAATGGACGCCATATATGAACATAATTGGACAGAAGCCCAAAAGCAATTAGACATTGTGGGTGATGTTCTTAAATTTTCAGCCAAATATTTTATAGAAGAAACCAATATTGGTGACTATTAGTTTACTGCATATATGTGATATAAAAATATAACTTATATATTATATAATACATTAATATTATGTTTTTTGTTATCATATGATAGCACGACTAGCTGTGCTTGTTATTGCAAGTGCGATAACACAATGATTTCTGAATTATTAGGGTTCACAAAGGTAGCTGTTGAATTAGAATAAGAAGAAGACAAAAAAGGACTTTTAAATAATTTATCAATTTTGAGATCACTAAACTCCTTTTTATTATCACCTTTTCTACATCCTTGTTTATTATCCTTAATTTTGTTCCTAATAATCGGTCTTTCATTTATTATATTTGGCTTGTTGATCAACGAATAATCATTTAATCTAATAGAAATATTATTTCCAAAATCTACAAACTTCGGAGATTCAGGCTTTAACAATTTGATGTCATGATTTTCTGTATCTTTACTAAGACCCTTTGAATAGTTACATAATAAATTATTTCTCCGAATAATATTTTTACCGTGATAGACAACTTTAACATCTGCATTTTTTAAGTAAATATCCTTAATAAGCCTAACGGAATTGGCACATTCATGATTTGTTTTCTTTTTAAATCTACTTTCATTATTCAGATATGTCTCAAAATTATCAAAATGCGTCAATCTAAATTTTCGTTTACTCAGTCTTAATCTTGATAATTTTGTTCTTTGAAGCATTGTTACATCTGGGCCATTCTCACACCCATCATAGAATGTCGTTATTAAAAGAGGCTTTGATTTGGCAGACCTAACTTCCATTGAAGAAGGAAGGTTTACCATATCTTCAATACGAACAGACGTGGCTGGGCTTTTAGGATACCTGAATTTTTGTTTAAAATATCGTGACCACTTTTTGGTTGATTTTACTTTTCTTTCATTTGATTTTCTCTTAGAAACTTTAAAAAAACATATTCTTTTCAACCTTCTGGCATAAAATATAAACTTCCGGGATGTTGATCTTCTAGGCGGTGGAGGTGCTCTCATTCTGGTACTTCCAGGTCCTTAATAACTAATATTTATAAGCAATTTTTTTAACTAGCCATTTTTAAGAAACAAAATACTTAGTTTTAAGTAACCAATAACCAGATAAATACACTGTTTAAATTGCATTTAATGACTAATATACTCTTTCACTATACTAATTTGTGACATTTCATTGTGTCGTTGCTATCCACACTCCGTCGTTGTGGTCGTAACGTATCTTCTTCGGAGGTTGTCGTTGTATCATTATTAACGAGGCCAAAGTTCTATCCGAGCGTACAATTTTAAATTTTTAATGTGTGTTGAGAGATTCGTAGCTTAAATCGAGTTAACAAAGCATTGATTGAAACAGTAATGCATAGTTTAAATATTATATTTTAAGTCTATAGTTTAAGAATGTCAAGTTTTTGTTTCTCATCCATTGAAAAAAGTATACTGTACAAATTGCTTATCAATTCTTCTGCTTTCTAAACGTTTGAAGACAAACACCACCAAAGATGCCTCAAAGTTATGATTACGATGAAGGCAGTGAAACCTGGCCGTTTTTCATGCTAACATTATTGTTATCTGTCTTGATTCCAATGACATTAATGCAAGTTTGGAAATTAATTGGTAAAAATCAAACTGAAGATGAAAAGCAATTAAAGGTCGATAATTCCAAATCTGTGATGAATAAGTTGGATGATCAATATACAGATAGCAGTATTTTAAGTTTCAGAAATAAGCACAACAAGTCAATTACGAGTATTTTAAGTTTCAAGAACATATTCATAATTATTGGTTGGATTTTCGTTTCCTTTTTGATTCAAATTATTAATAGTAATGAATCAATTGCAAAATCTGCAATGGGTAGTTTTGATCCATATGAGTTACTAGGTGTCACTATAAGTTCTACTGAAAAAGATATTAAAAAGGCTTATAGAAATTTATCTCTAAAATTTCATCCAGATAAATTGGATAGAAACTTATCTGAAGAAGAAAGACTGTCGATGGAAGAATTATTCGTTCAAATTAGTAAGGCCTATGAGGCGTTGACTGATCCTGCTACCAAAGAAAACTATTTATTATTCGGTCATCCAGATGGTCCACAATCTCAAATTCATGGTATTGCTTTACCTAGCTTTTTGGTCAACGGTTCAATGACAGCCAAAATTGTTATTCTTGCATATGTTTTGCTGTTAAGTATTGGTCTACCATATTTGGTCAGAAAATGGTGGATAAAGACAAAGTCTTACACCAAAAATGATATCCACGTTGAAACTGCTTCGTATTTTGTTGACAGAATGATCAACTACAAGCCATCTGAAATTTTAACTGTTAATTTGATTGTCCGTTGGTTGTCTCACTCAGAAGAATTTAAGATATTTTACCCTAATCTAACTGCCAAAGATTTTGAAAGATTAATTCTTGCTCATATTAATAGACAAAAGGTTGACAAGTCTGAAAAAGATGTTCAATATAGAATTGTTGCCAAATGTCACACGTTAATTAATGGTTTGGTTGCTATCGCTTGTGGTTTTAGAAATATGGATATTGCATGTGCGGCTTTAGATACATTTAAATGTATCATGCAAGCTGTCCCGGAATCTAAATACTCTGAAATTTTACAATTGCCAAATGTTGATAAGAAACATTTTATTGAAAACTCTGAAGATATTTTTACCATTGGTAAGTTATTTACATTTGATGATAAGAAAATCGGTAAAATATTAGGTATCTCTGATGAAAAATTATTAAAGGATACGTTAACTGTAGCCTCAAATATTCCATACTTACGGGTTGTAAAAGCTGAGTTTAAAGTTCCCGGTGAAAAAACTGTTACCACTGGTTCTATTCCTTATATATCATTAAAAATATTAGTTCGTTCTGCTAGACAAAAAATAATTCCTGAAAAAAAGTTTCCAGAAGAAAAATTACAAGACGTAGATGAATTTGAACTTTTAAAAAATCCATTTAGTAATAAAGAGGTACAACCCTTAACTACTTATTCATTTTCTCCATATTTTCCAGCTAAAAGAAGAAATGATTGGATTTGTTTAATTGGTCTACAAAAAGACAACAAGATCATTCAAACACCAGTTACTATTGATAGATTATCATTTAAGAATCTAGATAATGAGTTTGATAAGAGATTGATTTCTGAAATAAACGATGAAAATTTTAATCCTGAAGACTGGGAAGTCAGCAAAATTAATATTCCATTAGGTCAACCTGCACCAAATGAGAAAGGAACAGCATTTTTTAAGATTGTTATTAAGTCAACAGATTACTTCGGTCCTGATTTAGAATTTACAATGAAGATGGATGTCGTCGATCCACCATCAGTTGAAGAAGAAGAGGATATGTATAATGACGAAAGTGAGGATAATGAATCCGATGAGTCTGATGGTGAAGAATCCGAGGAGGATTCCGAAGATGAAGAATCAGACTCCGATTATACTGATATTGATACTGATACTGAAGATGAAGAGGAAATTAGTTAAAATTTTGTACTATTTGAAAGTTTATAAAAATGAAAACATATATTAATATACCATAGTGATATTCCGTACAATTTAGTGAAAGTTATTAAATTTAAAAAGGTAATATTTTATCAGCCATTCCATATTGAGATTATTTTTTATCAATAAATATTAATACTATTGTCACTTAAATTAGTTGCTTTCATTTGATGTGGTACTTCTTTATAAAATCTTTTTCATAACATATGCATCTCTTGAATAATCTTTAATATCCTTGTAATAATTTTTGATAGTGATGTCAACTAATTCGAACCCACGCTTTTTGTACCATTCAATCGATTTTTGGTTATTAATCGAAACATGTACATATATGTCGTGTTGATAATGTTTTTTGGCTTGTTCTTCTATATAAATTAACATTTTTGATGCTATACCTTTATTTCTATAATTTTCTAAAACTACAATGAATTCTATATATATCCCAGAAGATAGAATTGAATTCGTTTTGCTCGGTATTAGTCTAGATTTAATGGCACCAACTGGTATATCTTCAAAATATGCAATTTTACCAAAAAATGTATTATTATCGGATGTACATATTTCTTCATAAAAAGACGATGGATATCTTACAGGTAATGTATTCTCTACCAATACTTTCAAAAGTCCCCAATTAGAAGTGTTGACATCTTCTAGACTTGACATATTTGGTACACTATTTTATGTCAACATATATATGTGATATTGATAATATAAAAACACCGTAAAAACTTTATCAAACTCTATTATTCAAAATATCCTACGAATTGATTGATGTTTTTTATGTTTATGGATATTGCGATTCTTTTCCTTATTCTACTTAGTGAAAAATAAGAAACCAGATCTTTAATATCTGAGTAATGAAGTGGAATACAATATTAAAGAGAAATAAATAACTAGCCATTAACAATTTAATTTTACGTTTTATCAAAGGATTATTTTGTTAAAAAAAACGTGATAATTCCAAAGTTCAATTAAAAAGACATCGATCTAGTAAAGATGTCTTTAAGAAGACCTTTAAAGAATGCTAGCATTAGGAAAAATTTATTTAAACATGATATTTTTAAGAATTATTCTTCAAGTTTTCAAAAAAAAACCAACAGTAATTTAAGGGCATCTGCAATTTTCGAAATCCAGGACCTCCAAGGTTCTTCTACATCAGAAGATAAGCTAAAGTCATTCCAAAAATACATAAATTACCTAATTGTAAATCAGTCCTATCCCATCCGTGGGTCAAAACAAGATCTCCTTTTGTGTGATATACTAAAACTTGTTACTAGCAAATCAAATACAAAGATGACTAGAACCCAAAAATTGGAAAGTCTCTATAAAAGCATAGTGAATAATAATATTGATCATAAGAGCATTATCAACGTTTTAGATAAAACCTATCCATTTAAAATAACTAATATTTCAATACCCAAAGCCAATAAAATAAAGAATAGTTCAACTGCACATGTCGAAATGAAGACGAAATTAAGTTCAGCACTACGAGTACATCCTAAACATAAAAACGACATTGATAACGTAATTAATAACTTGCACATTAATTCTATGACCAATAATGCTATTCCAAATGAAATAACGAATCTTCAATTGTCAAAAGATAAAAATCAGGGTCAAGAAAATATAAATAACACAATTAATGATATGGATATTCAATCAATTGGTGGATATCTTCAGGAAGAAGGAATTAAGCAAAAGGAAATTAAAAAATTTGCATGGGAACAAACTAAGAAATATGATTGGAATCTCAATCAATCTCCAAAAGTTGAACCAGCAGCAGAGATGTTGTTTAAGAGATCGAACCTGAAACCTAAATTTAAATTTTTATCATATATTAAAAACTTCATCTATAAACCGAAATATGACTTATCTCTTCCTCTGGCCAGCACATCCGTTATGAAATCAGAAGTTAAAGAGATATTAGTTTACGACTTATCCAATGAGGCTATAATATTGAAAACCAATACAATAGTAGATGAAGAATTAATATCAAAAGTTAAAATAACAGATATTTTCGAAATTTTAAATCAACCAGAAAAGTCTGCCGAAGATACACTGGTTATTTTAGATAAAATAATGGTTAATAATTGGAAGCTACTAGGAACGGATGCCTTAAATCGGTCCCAAATTATATTCGAAAGACCCTTATTCCATTAAACATGCATATATTCCATTAATATCATATAACCTCTCGGCATCACTCTTCAGCATTGCATATATCTGACAATCAACTGAATTTTACTTCAATAATTGAGAAGACTTCCTATTTTTGAAACTAAATATAAAAATAATTACAAAATCTCAAGGTCAAAATGCACTAATTTTATTATTAGGTGTTGTTTAATACATATTATTTTATAAATTGGATTCGTGGATTATAAATGTAAACATAGTTTTTTTCCTTTATGCCATTTCTACATCATTTGTGGTATTCAAATTGTTCAATACTTGCTCACCTTTGTCATTTATTCTAATTAACTTCATATTATTAACACTACCAAATGTTTTATTCCAATTCCTTATAAATTCTACATTTTTTTCATCGGTTAGATCTGGACATAGAAAACCTTTTTTAAATTCCTGTTCTTCCAAATCTCTTTTTTGCTGCAACAATAGCTGTTTATTGGATGGTGGCCTATTAGCTCTTCTCTTCTTTTTAAGACCATTTAATTCTTCATCATCTCTGGCTATGAATTGATTAATAAAAGTGGCAGTTTCTTCATGAGAAAATTGTAATTTCATCTTAAGTGAATCAATGTTTATGGCATCTTGGATAAACGCCAGACGCAATAGTTCATTTGATTTTTTCTCGTGATGAGCCTTTTTCTTTTCAGCTACTTTAACTTCACGTAAAGTAGCCCTATTTAGTTGCTGGAACTTACGACCTCTAGGATGAATAACATTTTGTTTAGACCCAGATTTTAACTTTTTTTGGATTTTTCCCAGAGATTTGCTGACAGGCATTTTCTTAATATTATTTCAATAATTATGTTCCCCGGTCGAGTATGACATCCAAAAAAGTATAGGAAGAGATGTGCTAATATAAACAATGCAAAATAATCTTATGATTCAACAAAAACATTTATATAACTTCATAAATATCTTCTAATTTTGCGATGACCTTGTTAAAACTGTTTCTGATACCAAAATTTTTTCATTTTTTGAGAGTCTCTTCACAAACACGTGATTTTAAATATTATGACACCAGTCAACAAATGACAGTTTACTTTTTATTGACACTTATTCAACTTTTACATGTTTCAGTTGTAATAATTCAATTTAACTCTAATTAAATTGCTTTTATAGCCAAATAAAAAAGAAGCATTTTGTTCAAAAATTTATTATCGTCTATCAAGTTACTACTGTTCGCTAGGAGGTATCCAATGCCTAATTGGGATCTAGTAAACAATTGAGGATGTCAAAACATAATTAATTATATAATGATTGTTCGTGAAAATATATTTAACGTGTAATTCTCATAATTATATATTAAGGGTATATCCTAGCGTTTTATATTTCTAATAAAATAGTAATAAATTGTCTTAGTGTTATAGTATATAAGGTTCTCAAAAATATTTTATCATCCGATTAATCTAATCTACATTAAAACATTAACATTATACACTTTCATGCTTTTCAAAATGCATTGTTCTTCAAAATTTAAAGGTTTTGCAGAGCTGTAGCATTAACATACTTGGTTAAAGTTTCAGCGGATAAGGTCACATACTCGGTAATTGGTGTAGGAGTTACTGTAATCGTAATGTACTCGGTGTTTGGAACACAAGCTGGAGAAACCAAATTTGCAACATTTACTTCAGCTGACTTGGTGACACTTACTTCAGCAGTCTTGGTTATACTTGCTGCGGCAGAGCTGGTATCTAACGTAACATAGACGTATGTAGTAGTTGTGGAGGTTCTAGTAGTATCAACAGAGCTGTTGGATTCGGTATATTGAAATACAACTTTATTATTATTTGCTGAATCAGATGCAGTAAATGTGGTTAATGTAGTGTACCACTGAGTAGAGTAAATTGTTGAAGTGACGTAGAATGTTGTTGTGTCGTCTGAATAAGCAACAACAGAAGCACTTGTTGCAACGGAGTAAGTAATTAGGCTGCTAGTTTGGGTTTCGTCAGCTGGTGAATTTTCAGAGTTGGTTACAAGTGCAGTATTGCCATTAGCGGTGGATGCTTGAACAGTTTCATTGGTGTAAGCAGCTGAGCTGAAAGATATTAAAAATAAAAGTAAGAATGACTCTAATAAAAACATGTTTTTTATAATTTTTTCAAAATTTAGTGTTCAAAAAAAATAAACCGATTATAAATAGGAATAATTGGTAGTTTGGTTTTGTATATTGGCAAATATTTGTATATTGATTACGATGAATTAAGGCTATTTAAGATTAACAACTGGATCCCAGGGAAAGTAAATTTTAAGCACCCCCTGACGTTGGGGAACATTTCACACCTTCTATATAACTAAGATCATTAAATCCATAAATATAAATGAATATATTTATATAACAATAGTTATGTAGTTGTATGTGATAGACTTCTTAGCAGTTTCAGGAAGAGATTTGATCCAAACACAAAATTTATTTTTAACTTGTACACATCAGAAAAGTTTTGGCGTTTTCGTATTTTTCAAATTATATAACCCATAAATATATGTACAGAGTTGAGAATTCCTTAAAACATTTTCGCGTTTGATAAATCATCAAAACAAATATAACAACTATAACAATAATAATAACATTCAAAGGCATAATGTCATATCTTTTAGTATAGTCCAATTGTTTCAGGCAAAGGAGTCAAGAAGATAAGAAAACTTAAGTCAAGTATAGAGCCGGTGGTACTAGGACCTAAGTTCAATTTAAAATTAACTTGAGCATTTTTTGAGGCTGTCTCTCTCAAAGGACATTCGATTGGCGTTGGGTTATCTTTTTTGATAAAATGTCTGGGAAGAAAAATTTAATTTGCTATAAATGTTGAAATTATTTTTTAGAAATGTTATCTCTATTATTATGTCTATATGAAGTGTGTCTGTTGTTCTATTATGATAGACATCCTCATTGAGGTGAAGAAGGAGTGCCTATTAATGATTATCGAATTACTCTTGAAAAAATTGAAGAGAATAACTTTGTAGTTCTGTTTCTTGTGGTGTGAGAGCATCTTCCTTTTTAAGTAAATTGATGATTATCCCAGAAATAAAAAGACTATTATTGAAAACACTTTTACTTATATCATCGGTTTTACTTTTTAAAGGTAAAACAACTTTTAATATTGATAGTAATTGATTTGGAAACTGTGAAAATAATACATTTGAGGAAACACTCAAAGTGGCGCAATTTTTTAAGTAAATACCTATTGTCTTAGTCAATTGGAATAAATGAGGAAGTGTGACAGTACTTTTCTTGCTGTTTCCTTGAGGTAAATTATTTGTTTCATCATATTTAAAAGCTACTTCGAATAAGGATTTTAAAATTGCGTCATCGATGCTAGTTTTAGAAACCAGTAATTTATCTAAAAGTAAACATGAAACAATGCCACCTCTAGCAATAACTACTTTCAAAAACTGTGAAGATTCTTCTTTGATCACTAATGCAGTGATTGTGGAACTAGGCAAAACCACCAAAAGTTTGGAAAGTACGCTGTTTATCGAATTACCAAGACTCGTAAAATAACTGGTTTGTTCTTGGCAAAACTGTAAGGCATTCACTAACGGTCTCAATTTGTCTAATGTCAGGAACATTCCATTATTGATATTTACCAATTTTTTAATTAGTTCAAAAATACCTTGAAATTGTAAAGGGTCATTAAATCTTGTCACGATAGCACATAACTTCGTGATATCGATTGATTTCAAAATTTCATTTGCATCTTCTCTTGAGTTAACAGAGTTGGAAATAACTATTGCTGCGGAAGATAATATGTACGGTTGTTGTGAATTTATTAAGTAATTTAAAGCATCATGTTGTTCGGCTTTGTTGTCAATAGACTTATTGGCTGAGATATGACCAATTGATGCAGAGAGTCTTCTCATAATAATCAATTTGTTAGAAAATATCCTATCAGATAATATATTAAGAACATCAAACAAATTATTTTGTATATTAGAAATAGTTTTATAATCATCTTGTGATATTTTTAGCTCAAAGAAACTGTCACTGCTTACAATTGTCTCAAAACAAATTGAAAGATTCATCACAATCTCTAGATTAGAGTCTCCTTCTTCATCTTTCTGTTCATCTTCGCCTTCGTTTTGGTTATGTTCTATTATTTCATTATTATATTCTTCAATATCCTTACTTTCAATTTGTTTTGCAGCTCTTTTAATAAAATTACTTAGAAATAACAAATCTAAGATTTTTAGCTGCAAAAAATCAGGATTAATCTGAATGAAATCATGCACCAATTCAGTTGCTAATAGAACTGAATCAATTTCTTCTTCAAATACATGCTCTCTCATTTTCAAGAATAAGAAAAGGGTCTCTTTTAGACTGGATGATAGTTTCTTGGTATACTCCTCATTATCGATGCATAAATTTTTGATTAGTACTATTGATCTCATTTGCAGTGTAGACAAAATTGATTCATCCGAATTATCACATGAAAGTTCATTAACTTTTAGTATTCTACTAATATAGTAATCTAATAACAGATTTTTTTTATATATATCATTACGAATCAAAATTTTTCTGTTATTGTCATTATCGATTAAACTATTCGCAATGCATCTTATAATCTCTGAAGCCAATTTAATCCAGGATATTTTATTATTATCATTATTGACATGAAAGTACATGTCTAAAACTCCTTCTAGAACTCTCAAAAGATTGCCCAAGAGCCCAGTTTGTCCAACAACATCTCTATTATTCGGACTACGTAAAGAAATGGCTAATTGATCTAATACAGTAAGGTAACTCTCCAAATAAAGTTGTTGTAATGGTATGGAAGATACTGGGTCAGAATTAATTATTGGTTGTAATCCAAATAAAATTGATTCGTAATCCATTTTCTTGACGAATAAATACCTCTTTAAATTATATATGTGCCCAAATCCACAAGTTCAAATAATTTAATCGCAGTTAAACCACTAGTTGGCCCTTATATACTTTGTTGATTCTTCCTATAACATGCAAATATATGCAAGATAATACATATATATATTTGTATATATGTATATGTATATATGTGTTTGTGTAAATATTTTTGCATGAACTTATACAAGAAAACGTAATGACGAAGACGTTGATTACTAATTAAGCAGAGTTCGCAATAGGAAATAGATTTAACCTTGATGATGAACAACATATCTCATCATTTTATTAGTAATAATAATAATAATAATAACAAAGGTGGTAATTACCAATTGCTTGAACTATTCAATATAACTGAATTATCAATTGTTAAAGGTTCAATGTCCCTCTATGAGTTATAAATTCGGATACTGACTGAAACGTCAGTCCACGCCGCAGCGGTAAATTTTCCAAGGACTGAGGTTATTTCATTTAATAACTATTGTCATGATAGTATTTTGTTAAAAGAGATTATAAAGAAAGAAACTTAGATCAATATCGTTAAAGATTGGAGTAGATGAGTAAGAAACAAATATTGTTCGTTGTTATACTAATTGCACAATTTGAGAGAAAGAGTTTTCAACTTCAAGTTGTTTTTGTTTATACAGAATTGATAAGCCACACGTTTAAAAGTACACTGAAAAATTTTCTTTTACGCAACACTGCCATATTATTGACTTACTTAAAAGATTACTTTATTATTTAAAAATATAGTAGCAAGTATTGACAATTGGTTAGATTAAAAATTATAGAGTTTAAGTATTGGCAATGTTTGATGTCAATACTCTACCTTACTACAATCCCAGTATAGAGAGGAAAATCGCAGTCATCACAGGAGGTAATAGTGGTATAGGATGGTATACAGTCCTTCATTTATATATGCATGGCTTTACAGTCTATATTTTTGGAAGAAATTCAATCAAGGTTAATAAAGCTATTGATAAGATTATCAGAGAAGCGAAACATCGTCATGAAAATTGCAAAGATCCCTATTTGAAGAGTATTATGCACATGGGTGATATTTTATATCTTCATATGGATTTATCTGATTTGCATTCTGTTGATAAAGCAGCAAAGAAGTTTTTAAAATTGGAAACGAAATTAGATTTGTTAATCAATAATGCGGCAGTTATGGCACTACCTTATGAAATTACTGAAGATGGCTTTGAAATTCAATTACAAACAAACTACATTTCTCCATTTTTATTGACTATAAAACTTTTACCACTTTTGCAAATTGCAAAAGGTAGAATGATATCGCTATCTTCCATAGGACACAATTTAGAACAAATACATTATCAACTAAATCAATCTTTTGATTATAAACCGAATATGATATTCACATGGTTCAGATATGCTGTAGCCAAGACGGCAGTGATTCAGTTTACTAAGATGTTATCAATAAAATACCCTGATGTTCTATGCCTGTCAGTGCATCCAGGTCTCGTTATGAATACAAATCTATTCAGCTACTGGACCAGATTGCCGATAGTAGGTATCTTCTTTTGGATGCTATTTCAATTAGCCGGATTCTTTTTTGGAGTGTCCAACGAAGAAGGTTCTATATCTACCCTATTCTGTGCATTATCAGAGGATTTGACTCTTGATAATGACAATGGTAAATATTTCACTACGGGGGGGGTCGAGTCAACCCCAAGTCGAATTGCAAATAATCTAGATAATGCAGCCTCCACCTGGATCTGGACAATACATAGATTGAGAGAAAGAGGATTTGAAGTATAGCAGAGGCTGCGACGAACTTAAGACGCATGGAATGTATATATATATGTATGTATGTATGTATGTATATATGTATGTATGTATATCCGAATTTTTAATGGCATGAAAAGAACAATTACAGAAAACTACTTTTCTTTCGTTGCAGCATACCAGACTACCATTTAACGTAAATATATAACATTAGCAATAATATGACATTTTAATAAACAGGATATGAATTTCTATTCGACTAGGTATCTATACGTATATATAAGAACAGTGAGTTTGAGTACCTGCTAGATTATATGTCGAACGATAAAACAACATGAAAATTCAGTCATCATCACCTTTACAACCTACCTTGATTGAAGACTCCTATCCAAGCTAAGTCCGGCTAGAGGCCGTTAACGGTCCGGTGACCGCAAACACCCCCATCAGAACTTCCGCCATCTCTTTTTAAAACATCCCATCTCAGCCTAACAGATGGAAAGCCCAGCCTAGCGGCATGCGCGCCGCTAGGCTGACCGAGCGATACCCCAGGCAGCAGCATCATCAGATTCTCTCTGTACAGAAACTGAACTTTGACTGGCCTCAGTAAATAGGAAAGCAAAAAAAATTTCAAAGAAGAAACAATAATGAACTAAGAGTAACAACTATACAGTATTGCATTACTGTATAACTATAGCAAATTACACCAGAGAGAACGAGTAGTCGAAGACATACAGAGTAAAAGAACTGCTTGTGATGACCATAACTAAGAATACTATAATGGATGTAGAGGTCCCAATAAGTTAAATGGTTGTCGTTTCTTCTTGATTCCTATTTTCTATTATTTATCAGTAATTAATTTTAAGCATCTTCGAGAATATGTAGGACAGAAAAAAGTTACGAATTAATTAGATCTTGGTATTTTACTTAGAATTATATTATGAAATTTTATATTACTCATTTATATATATATATTTATTTTTTGCTTCAGTTTAGTTAATACGTACTCTAATATTTTTGATTCGTAAATAATTAATAGTGTTACAAAGAGAACATTGGTTTAGTGCTACTTAGATTCAAGGATACTGGATAAGGTAATATCAGCAACTATAAGCATGTCAGCAGCTACTGAATCCAAGGGTTTGGTGTTAGAAAACACATCTCGTAGAGATGCTCTAATTGCTATCGAAAAGAAATACCAGAAGTTATGGTCAGAGGAACATCAATTCGAAATAGATGCTCCAAGCATTGACGATGTTCCTATTACTATGGACTCAGACGAGTTACACAAGAAATATCCTAAATTTATGGCTACTATGGCCTATCCATATATGAATGGTGTTCTGCATGCAGGCCACTGTTTCACTCTATCAAAGGTTGAGTTTTCAGTTGGTTTTGAGAGAATGAACGGTAAGAAAGCCTTATTTCCTTTGGGTTTCCATTGTACTGGTATGCCAATTCTAGCTTGTGCTGACAAGTTAAAGAGAGAAGCTGAAATGTTTGGTGACAACTATTTAAACGTCCCTGTTGAAGAGGAACAAGAAGAAGTAAAAGAAGCTCCAAAGAAACAAACCTCTGAGGATGTTACCAAATTCAAAGCCACCAAATCTAAAGCACAAGCTAAGAAGGGTCGTGGTAAATACCAATTTGAAATTATGTTACAATTGGGAATTCCAAGAGAAGAGATCAAGAAATTTGCTGATGCCCAATATTGGCTAACGTACTTCCCACCTTTATGTCAACAAGACTGTTCATCTTTGGGCTCTCGTATTGATTGGAGACGTTCTTTTGTCACAACTGATAGAAATCCATACTACGATGCTTTTGTTAGATGGCAAATGAATAAACTAAAGGAACTTGGTAAAATCAAGTTTGGTGAACGTTTCACTATTTACTCAGAAAAGGATGGACAACCATGTATGGATCACGATAGACAATCTGGTGAAGGTGTTACTCCTCAAGAATATGTTGCAGTTAAAATTGAAGCTCTTGAGTTTGCACCAGAAGCTCAACAAATTATTGATGCTGCTGGTGACAAGATTGATAAATCAAAGAAATTCTATTTTATTGCTGCTACATTGAGACCTGAAACTATGTATGGTCAAACTTGTTGTTTTGTTTCTCCAAAAATTGAGTATGGTATTTGTGATGCTGGCGATTCCTACTACATTACTACCGAAAGAGCATTTAAAAATATGTCTTACCAAAAATTAACTCCAACTAGAGGTTCTTACAAGCCAGTTTTATTCTTAAGTGGCCAAACTTTTATCGGTTCTAAAGTTCACGCACCAACTTCTGTTTATCCTGAAATTAGAATTTTACCAATGAACACTGTTATTGCTAGTAAAGGTACTGCTGTGGTTACATGTGTTCCTTCTAATTCACCTGATGATTACATCACCATGAAAGAGTTACAAAATAAGACTGAGTATTATGGTATTAAACCGGAATGGGTAGACTTTGAACCAATTCCAATCATCAAGACTGAAAAATATGGCGACTTCACAGCTAAGGCTATTGTTGAAGAAAAGAAGATCCAATCTCCAAAAGATGTGAACGCTTTAGCAGAAGCCAAAAAGTTGGCTTACAAAGAAGACTTCTACTCTGGTGTAATGATTCATGGTAAGTACACTGGTGAAAAGGTTGAAGTTGCCAAAGATAAGGTAAAGAATGATATGATCAACCAAGGTGTTGCTTTTGTTTACAATGAACCTGAAAACCAAGTAATTTCACGTTCTGGTGACGAATGTATTGTTTCGCTTGAAGATCAATGGTATCTAGATTATGGTGAGGCATCTTGGAGAAAAACAGCCGAAGAATGTCTACAAGGCATCGAATGTTTCTCACCAGAGGTTAAAAATGCTCTTGAAGGTGTTTTAGACTGGTTAAAGAACTGGGCTGTTTCTCGTACTTATGGTTTAGGTACCAAATTACCATGGGATCCTAAATACTTAGTAGAATCTCTATCAGATTCTACTATTTATCATTCTTTCTATACCATTTCTCACTTACTTTTTAGTGACTTTGATGGTGCTAAAGTTGGACCATTAGGAATTACAGCAGAACAAATGACTGATGAAGTTTTTGATTATATTTTTCAACATACTGATGAAATCGAATCTGCCATTCCAACTAGATCTTTACAAATGTTGAGAAGAGAATTTGAATATTTCTATCCATTAGATGTTTCTGTGTCTGGTAAAGATTTAATTCCAAACCATTTAACATTCTTTATTTATATCAATGTTGCATTATTCCCAAAGAAATTTTGGCCAAAGGGTATTAGAGCCAATGGTCACTTGATGTTGAACAATGCTAAAATGTCCAAGTCCACCGGTAATTTTATGACCTTAGAGCAATTGGTAGAAAAGTTTGGTGCTGATGCTTCTCGTATAGCTTTGGCAGATGCTGGTGATACTATTGAGGATGCCAACTTTGATGAATCTAATGCAAACGCAGCAATTTTAAGATTATTTAACTTGAAGGAATGGGCGGAAGAAATGATTGCAAAAGTTGATTCTCTAAGATCCGGCCCTATTACTGAACTTTTTGATGTTGCATTTGAAAATGAAATGAATGTTTTAATTGAAAAAACTTACGAACAATATTCTTTAACTAACTATAAGAACGCATTGAAATATGGTTTATTCGATTTCCAAGCATCAAGAGATTACTACCGTGACTCTTGTTCGGTAATGCATAAGGATTTAGTAATGCGTTACATAGAAACTCAAGTCTTATTATTGACTCCAATTGCTCCACATTTTGCTGATTTTGTTTATCGTGAATTATTGAAAAGAGAAGGTTCTGTTCAAAATGTTAGCTTCCCTCGTGCTTCAAAGCCTGTTGATCAAACTATATCAGCATCATTAGAATATATCAGAGATTTGCAAAGAAGCATAAGAGAGGCAGAAGGCCAAGGTATGAAGAAAAAGAAGGGTAAACCAGCTGATTTAGATTCTTCCAAACCAGCAAGATTAACATTATTAGTTTCTGAAAACTTCCCAGAATGGCAAAATGCTGTCATTGAAGTTGTAAGAGAATTATTTGAGTCTCAATCTCTAAATGATAATAAACTTGTCAAACAAAAGGTTGAACCAAAAGAGATGAAGCGTGCTATGCCTTTTATCTCTATGTTAAAACAACGTTTAACTACAGAATCTCCAGAGTCTGTTTTCAACAGAGAATTATTATTCGATGAGGTTAAGATCATTAAGGCTGCCTTGAAAAATATTCAAAAGGCGGCTCAAGCTGTTTCTGTTGAAGAGGTTAAGATTATATCTTTCCCACAAGGGTCGGAAGTTGGTTTGAATGCAGTTACTGGTGAAGAAGAAAAGCTACCAAACTTCGCTAGAATCGTTGACAATGCTGTACCAGGTGCACCAGGTGTTATTTTACAAAATTTGTAAACATAGATAAGTAAAGTATAACTAAATTATTTACAACTCTAAATGTATTTTTAATGATGTTAACATGGAATAAGCAAAATGGAGTACAATTGGTTTTTGTAGTTAATGATGATAGAATGTTATATAAAGAGGACTCTCGATAAACCTCAAGCATAACGTTTAATTATTGATGATATATTTAATAAAATACATGTACACGAATTTTCTAAAAAGGAACTGATGTAATGTTTAGGGAAATAGACTATATAATATATTTCCTTATATGTGCATAATATATAAAGCATTAAGTAGGTCATAAATCTATAAAACTTAATACCTATAATAAATAAATAATGTACTCTTTTTAAAATAGTACAGTAAAAACATGGGTCTGAATATGAAAGTATTCATTTCATATGGGGGAAACGGACATGATGCGCTAATAAAATAACCAGTATTTTAATGATGTCTTGTCTGCTTTGCAACCAAATTAAAAGTGTGTCTTCTTCTGTTAGCAACTCTTTTGTTTCTAGTTACAGAAACTCTGGGATGTGTTTCTGAAACTTTAGTATGAGCAATACTGGTTACATCACTATTTTCTGAAATGCTAGTTGGTGGGTTCATTCTTGGTGGATGGAAACATTTCAAATTATCAAGAACAGATTTTGGAATGTTATCCCATTCTCTGTATAATTCTGAACCAGTAGCTGAGAATAACCATGGTGTTGATATTTTTATATTTTGTTTCAACATATCCAAGGACAATGAAATTTCATAGCAAGTGCAAGGATTTTCCTGTTCACTAGCCAATTGATTCACATCTATTGATAATGGACGGTAACCAGAGTAAAATAAATCAGTGATAAATTCACTGGAATGCAAATGATGTGTTGTTGGAGCTTTTGGCAAAGAAGAATAATCAAATTTAATGTTCTCTTCTTTAATTGAAGAAGAAAATTGATGTTGTAATGGTAGTTCGACACATTTACTGTGAGTTAGATGATTTTGAAACTTTTCACTATGACAAATACTTCTATTGCTTCTATTAATTGAATTTTTTAAATTTTTAAACTTTCTTGGTTGATTATTAAATTTATTTCCACTTTGTAAAGCTACTTGAACGTTATAAAATGAATATGAAGACTGGAATCGTATTGATAAACCACTTTTACCTGCAGATAAAATATGTGGTAGTTTTGAAGTTGTTGGTGTTTTAAACATCATGAATATGATTTCGTAATAAATAATAAATGAAATGGAAATAAATAAATGATAAATTAATGTTAAAAAGAGTTAATAAATTAGGATAGTAATAATGATTGTGTTGATGTGCTTAAAAAAGATAAACAAATTAAAATAAAATAAAATATAAGTTTTTTCCAATGTATCAGTATCTTAATATATGATTGTTGTCTAGGTAAGAGTTGAGGAACTAGTGTAACTAATATGTGAAAGATCTTTAAGAACGATGAAATGGTCATAGAATATAGTTAGCATTTAAAATGCTCCTTAAGAGCCTCTATATATATACATGCATAAATATATATATCTATATATTTATGTTTTAATGCGTGTGTGTATGTACATATGCATGCATTATGAATATGTATATATTGCGTTTGCAAATTTATAATAAAGGTTATTAACCTCTATAGAAAGTTAGTGTTGACATCCTCTCTTTGTCAGAATTTTCACTAAGAAGGAAACACGCAGCAAGTGACCGTTGAATAATTTGAATCTTCAACAAAACGAGGACACCGACAAAAATTCGTTAAATTATTCTTATCAGCTGGCAGTACTAACCAAGTAGCTTCGTATTTATGATTAATAAAACATACGAATATAGAAGTATAATATTCTACTTTGACGCAATTATTTTTATTATTTTTCAGATTAGCAGTTGCTGAGATTTGATCGAGGGCGATGAAGGTTTTTCTCTTGAAGCGTTGTGCTTATTTCTAGAAAAGTCTCGTATTACCGTTTTTTCGGTGAGAATTTTGAATTTCTCAGATTTGGCGCTGCTTTCTTGTTTTCTAAATTAATTTGTTTTTGTTTACAGACAAAACGCCACACGGAGTGGATGTTGAAATACTTTTACTGTTGACGTTTTCGGTTTTTATATTGAACCTTCTCCCCATAACATCGTCAGTCCAAGATCTAATTATAAATTAAATGGAAGCGGTATTACTAAGTTGTACGTATAAACGTTAGCATTGATATATTTACTAACAAAAAGCGAAAAATTAGATGAGAAAAGAGTAATACAATATTGAGAAGTTGATGTACAAAGTGTCTGAAACTTAATAAAACACCAAACGAGAGCGAGAGACAGAGAAAGAAAGAGAGAGGAAACTTTTCTTTTTTGTTTAGCTCTGTTTTACTTTTTTTTGACAAAAAAATTTCATCTTCCGTCAACATTCTCAATCCAGCTTGTGCTCTGCGTTGTTTTCGAGTTAGTTCTAAAAACTTCAAGGAGCTTATCAAAGCTCAGCAAGAAGCAGTAGTCTCTAAAATCTCACTAATATACGGCACATTGAGAATTTTAATGCAAAGCTACTGGAATAATTAAACAGCAAGAAGATCTAGCGGATTTGTCCGGCACTACGGTGCTCGGAGAAATTAGTTTATTAGTGCAAACAAAGAAAAGAATTCAAAAAGAAGAAATAAATAGTAGGGTATAGCGGTTTGTTACCGTCGTTTAACTTTTTAGCTATTACGGAGTTCTAAGGTAGTACTGTTTTTCTTATGGTTTTAGAACTCTCTCGACTTTTTCTATACAAAAAGTTTTTCATAAATTGGAAAACATAGCTTCTCCTAGAAAATAATAGTATATACTCTTTCATCTATTGATGTCTTCAGCTCTATTAGTTGTGTGATTAATCGATTCTAATAAAAGTTAATGTTAAAATAACTGGGCACTAAAACTTATGATCGTTTAGGAGGAAGGTCTTTTACCGTATTGCAGAGTGTATCATTTAATATCCGATAGTATTAATCATTCACTGAAAACTATAGTAGTGTAGCTATGTAATTGCATGGGGTTACCATAAAATAAGTAAATACGCTTTTATTTTGTGTTGATATTGAAGATGACTACTCATCTGAACATGCTCCGGTGTTTTTGACAGACATATAATCAAGACTTTAAAATCTTAGCCAATTGTTAGTTATGATCTAAGATGCCGTTCCCTTAAAAATGTATAAATATTTGATTAAATGCATTCAGAACGTATTCATCTACTTAATTCATTTTTATTATGAAAATATTATATATATATGCCAATGATTAATTTTTTTTGACACCCAAAAATGTATGCTACTTAAACAGTCATTCTAATTGGATGGGTTAATGATCTATGAACATCCTTAAATTGAAAGGAAATTACGCTCGAGCTATGGGCTGTATTTTTAAATGGTGACTCAATTGAGATGTTGATCGTGTTCTTGCTACTTGGATTTTGGTTTAATGTGGATTTCTGTTCTTCATTGAATTCCTCGATTATTGAATGAACATCGTTGTTAATGAAAATGGAGTTAACATTCTTATTGTCTCCACATTTGTTTTGGTTATTGTCAAATGTTGATTTTGTGGATGATACGGAGTGTTCTGGAATAGTTGATAATATCAAATCTTGCTTTTGTTCATTTTCTAATGTGGATTTTTCAACTTTATTAATTTCTAATCTTAATTTAATTCTTTGATAAATTAACTCAGAAAAATAGTCAGAAAATGCATTTTCAACTCTTCTAATCTCTCCATCTTTAGTGATTGGTGTATCTGCATCTGTTAATTGTGTTCCAATTGTAGAGTTATCGTTTAGACTAACAAATTCAGTATCGTCATCTAAATAAGAATCTGAATCATCTAAATAAGAACTAGTATCATTGAGTAAATCATCAGTCTTGTTTGAAATCTTTTCTGTCTTTACTGAGTGCATACCATTTGACGTATCAATAATGTACTCATCTGTCTCACTGTGACTAAAGTTATTCTCACTTTTTCCTGTGTCCTCATCTTCAGTTTCTTCTTTAATTGGGTAATAATGTTTCATTGACAATGGAATAACTTTGTTCTTGACAACTATTGATGGCTCTCTCATTAGTGAATTTAGTGATGCTACACCAGATGATCTGGTTAATCTGGAATTTGTTCTCTGTGTAATTATGCTTTTATTTCCATCAGATGAATCAACTTTGGACAAATTATCATTCTTCGATGATGTTTTGGTGATAAAAGTGTTGTTTAAAATTTTAGAAGACATAGATGAAGTAGTAAATACAGATGCTGCTCTCCTTATTGATGATGGTGTGCGTCTTAACGAAGCAGTTTTTAAATTTGTGTTCGTTTCCGTCTTAGGAGGAGAATGTAGTGGCTTTTCATCTGCCCTTTGTGGGCCTATGGATAGCTTTTCAAATTTTGAATTCTTTCCAAGGACAGGTTCCAGTGATTTCTGTGATTTGGTTTTGTTTGAAGGTAAATACTGATTTTGTTTTGTTCTTTGAATATGAGAAGTTAGTTGAATTGTACTATTTGATGTAGATTTTTTTACATTATGTCTGTGTTTTAATTTTTTTCCAGAAACGTTTAAATTAGAGTTAAATGTATTACTTCTGCTAATTCTATTACTTTTGTTACTCTTATAATTGTTTTTATCTTTAAAAGAGAACGGTTTTTTCCCCAACATAAGGCCCAACTTTTCAAGACACTTTTTGAATTTCATTGCTAACATTGTAAAAAATTGAAGTAGACCTCCATGACATCTTACGGCATTTGATCTTTTCAATTTCGATACATTTTTATTATTTGAGTTCATTTGAACCGTTACAACAGAGGAGGCGTATCTTGATGATGAAGATGATGAACTTGAACTAACTCTTTTAATAGTAGGCTTTTTCCCTAATCTTCCTTCTTTGTTGGGTTTATATGATACTGACTGTGAAGTATTTGCTCCTAGTGAATCAACTGATTCTATTCTATACGCTATGTCATTTCTTTTTGAAGATGATGACTGAGGTAATGCGGTATCATTAGATGTCTGTTTTTTTTTGTCAGTGGTATCGTCATTAGAGGCATAAGCATTTTGTAGTTTTGGTGATAGTTCAAGAAAAGTTTTATCATTTGAGGCAATTCTTTCTGGTGCTAATGTTTGACGGAATTGGTTATTGATTCCTAAGCCAGATTCTATATTATTAACATTATGCGCGTAGTAATCACTCATCACATTTGATCCTATATTTTTACTGTTTTGATAAAATTGGGATTGCATGGATGTAGTATTGTCTGATATATTTGCAAAAGAATAGTAACCATTTGAAGAATGTGCATTTGATTGTTCTGTATAATCTGATAATATTTGTGAATGTATATCGTATGTGTCATTTTCTGAATAGTTTTCTTGCGTAATACTATGAGAATGTCTAAGATCATTCTCCGGTTCTTGAGAGGCAACGTTGCTAATATTATCATTTAAAAGATGATGATTATTTAACTCAGTTTCATTTAAGTTTGTTTTTGGTAAACTTTCTACTGATGGAAATTTAAAATCCATTTGGGTTCCATTAAATGATTTTGTCTTAGTTCTTGTAGGAACTCTTAATAAAGTATCAGACATAAATGCTAAGATTTCTAATCAATTTTACTTAGATATTTTGTTTATGTATGTTTAAAAAAGTAAGCTATGTTATATATATTGTGCTGTAGTAAAATGGAATATTGCGTTTTCATCTTGTTTCCTGAATGAATCACTTCTAATATATATATATATATATATGTGTGTGTATGTATGCATGTATGTATATGTGTGTCTATTAAATCGATTTGCATATAATAAAAGAAGCCAGCATCTTTTACTATCATTAACAAGATAACTTTCCTAATAATCTATTACAGCAAGCTGATAAAGTCATCACTAATTCTCCCCTAACAATAACTAAAACAGTTAAAAGGGATCAAAAAAATAATGAAATGGCTTGTTTCTAAATCTGATCGAAATCATATAATAGAGGCCAAGCGAAACAAATAAAAAATATTATATATCAAAATATGGACATTTGTGCCTTCATTACTTAGTGTATACTTTTTTAGGTAAATTAATTAAGCGAAATAAATTCTCTAGTTCTTAAAAAAAAGTTTTCGAAAGTGAAATCACAAACGGTATTATAGATACGGGTAACATTAAATTGATATATTCTAGTCAGATAACCAGCCATGTAAATAAAATGACATCTAATGTAATATAATAATATATTGAAGAAGATTAACTGATTGATTTAATCATGGTATCATTATGTCAAATAAATATTTCTTTATTGACATTAATCGTTAATATGATTGTTTTAATGACACGAAAAAAATAATTAAACTTAAGGCTACTAAATCCATAATTTTAAAAAAAATAATGTTGCTTTTTAATGCTAGCTCATTAGCTTACTATAAACAGAGTATATGTAAATATATACATATATACTTATATGTAAATAAAATGATATAAAATGATAACTAGGAATGTAATATTCCCAAACGATGAATGCAAAAATTGTTATAAATTGTAAAAACCCGAAAATAAATTTTGTTTTGATTAAATCCCAACGGAATTAATAGCTGAAGAAACCTATGCTAAAAGACATGACCCCATTAAAAGTTGGATATATTCTTACGAATTGGATGGACTATCTTTCTTCGAAATCATAACAGAGTCCCCTGCTAAATTCTTTAGTTTTTGTAATAATAGCCCTTCATTGTGGAGTTTGTGAAAGTTTTTATTGGAGCTTGTGATAAATGAGACACCATTAATGACTAAGAACGGAACTTCGAGCTGGTCATCCTTATGGTAACCTAATTTGTTAGTCAAGACTTTCTTTTTGGCGATATATTCGTGAAGAATTGCACCTTGGATATGTCTATCTAAATCTACAATAGCAATTTCTGGTGATATTTCATAGCCATTTAATAATAATTTTTTAATTTCATTGGATTGTTTGTCTGATGATTTCATGAATAGCACTACTCTGGATGTGTTGATGATTTCTTTGTAATTAGCAGCTGCGTCAAAAGTAGCTGCATTTTTATAGTTCATGTTAGAGTATTTTTCGTTATTATGAGGATTGCCATTGTTGTTTGTACCATCAACTTTATTTTTATCTTCATCGTAACCGTTATTATAATCATTTGGAGCTTGAACGGCAGTTGGCTTATGACTCAACTGATGAGAAGTTACTAATGGCTTTGTGTTTGTGAGTTTCATACCATTTCTGATCGTAGAAATTTGTTCTTCAACTTTAATCGAATTTAATTCAATTTCTTGTTTAGCATTTCCGCTATGTTTGTTGTTATTAGAATTACTGTCATGAACTAAGGATGATGATTTATGAACTAATGGAGATTGATTATCAGAGCTCACGTATGTATAAGACAAATATCCAACGAGAAACAATACTAATACTGTTAGAGAAATAACAGTGGAATTCCTTTTCTGTTTTAACTTTCTTTGAATTTTTTTAGTAGTTTCCTTTCCCATTTTGTGTTTATTTTTCTTTGCTCTCCTTCCTCGTTAATACTGAATGCAACGTATACACAAATTGTATTCGAAAACAAATTTACAGTAAATAATAATATTGAAAACAAAAATGAATATAGTATGAATTCATTCACAAATCCAACTAGTATTCGGTTTTTGTTATATATAAAAATAATGAAAAATAAAACCTACTTGTCTCTCTGGAAGTAGTTGCGTTTAATTTAGAAACTAGCTATACCGACCTAAATTATATAGCATTAGAACACCATTGATTCAATATCAGTTTACTTATATAAGAGAAATACCTTTATTCAATTTGGAAGAATGGTGAAATTGTGTATTAATATGTTTTAGTTTTCTAATTTGATAATTTTGTTGAAATTCAAAATTTACTACGTACTACTTACTGTATTCATTACCGATTTGCTCTTTCCTAGTATGTACGTTTTTAATTCCTATACCGTGCTAAAACGGGAACCTCTACGAAATTTTTGTCTATTATCGGAATAAGAGCAAAAAAATGGTTTTTTCAATAAAAGATAAGAGGACTAATTTGGAGATATAATGTTAATGTAGCAAAAGTCTAGAATATTTCACAAACTAGTGGATATAGATTCAATCTGGGCAAGTTTCTGTAGGCTTAGAGAAAAAAAAATTAATGACAACGGCAAGAAAGCATGTAATGTAATGTTTTTAGCAATATTATTATTATTATTAATTCTTTACCCCGACGTTTTTGACTGTATTTGGGTTTCGCATAAATGCATTTAGTCCATGTGAAAAGAATGAATGATTTTTATAGCTCCTGGCCTTGTTTTGTTAAGGTAGAATTTTCATGGTATTTCTATTTTTATGTTTTTGATTTTTCGTAGCATATCTTTGGTGGACGTATAGAAGGTCATTTTAAAGTTTCCGTAGCATGTTCTAAAAGGTCTATTACCTTTTAGGTATGTTAACTTTCTTTGCTATGTTGGGCAGAGAATGGGATGCAAGGTAGCTGCGATTTCGTAGGAGAAGAAAACAAGAAAACACATTAAACTGAAAAGCGCGGCGATTGTTAGCGTGGTGTCCTGATATGGCTGGAAGGGTTTTAATTTTTGCCTAAAAAGGGATTCATCTGTGAGTTGCCAAATTGAGCTCTGAAATCTCTGCATCGAGACTTCCGTTATTAATGGGTTTCTGTGTAAAATGCGTAGTAACGGAATGGTTTTGTGTATGTTTTAAGATGATTATTGTATGAGGCGCTTCGCGGAAATAAGAAACAACAGCACAAACAGAGAAAGTGAAAATTATGCTTTTTGTGTTTTTCCTGGAAATTGTTTAAATATGTTCGAAAAAATGATTTAGGAGGCTAGTACACGTTAGTAACGATTTGTGGAAGAAGAAAGAAAAGAATACAAATTTGTACGTGCATTTGAAGATAATCGAGGGCTAAGCCTGTATTATTTCGACCCTAGGCCATCGCCACTTTTTACTTTTTCATCGTTGGTATTCTGGTCCCGTGACATGAAATCGATGTTTTCTGGCACATATTTGTCTAGCCAGCTGATGGAATGGCTGGATGACTGAATGGCCAACATTACTAGTGTGGTCTAATTGAGTCTTTTTAAACATGGGAGGTTATTAAATTGAGAATATGTTCAAGGTTCGAGATTGAACTATATAACCTATATGTTCTATTAAGAGTCCTACTAAATTTCTCATTTTTGTCCATATTATGCAGTAGTAGCAGTTGTTGAAAAGTACCCCTAACCTCAACAACAGCATAACAGTGCCAAGCTGATTTTATCTTCTTTCGGTATGCACTAGTATTGGTTATTTAGCTTGTACCGGTTATTCTTTTCGCTAAGTTTTCCTGGAAAGAAAGAAAATAAGTTAATTTGGCAACATTGTTTCTTTTTTTGTGCTCAATAGATATTTAATTTATGTATATGATTATATTATGTAAAATATCAACCAAATGAGGGTCAGTGCGACATACAAAATATAGTAGCATGCGTATATTCTTTTATTTAGCATGGTAATAATTATACTGACATGCAGAGTAAATGATACTTCTGGTGGGATATGTGAGCAAAGACTACCAATGGTTGGAATTGATGTAAACGCTGATCTCAAATGTTCTAGGTTCATAGTTCCAGTTTGTATACATAATTTTAGATTTTAAAATGGTCTTAAATAAATATTTATTAATGAATAATATGTTACTTTTATAGTCTTTTGAATACTATATTAATGTTTGGTAATGAATAATATATGACGTCTATAGTTATTTGTATACTATGTAAATGTTAGTAAATTGATTATACACTGGTAACACGAGTTTGCTTTTTGCTTGCTATCATGCTTACATGAATTGTAAATTATCGGCGTTTTTTTCTGTTGGATCTAATTTAGCTCTCTTGACTTTCTTATTAGGGTCATTTTGAGATTGGGATAAACTGACAGAATGTACTCTTTTCAAGATATTGCTATTTCCAGTGCTTTTATCCGATTGTTTTTGTGGGGTTATGAATGCTGACAAAAATTCTGGTTCATTGTACAAATCATCTATTATGTTATTACTGTTATCGATTGTAGAATTGTCTATATCCTGGTTTTCGTCCATAATTGCATTCATATTGTTTACTTGTTGCTGTTGCGGTTGCTGTTGCGGTTGCTGTTGCGGTTGCTGTTGTTGCTGCGGTTGCGGTTGCTGCGGTTGCTGATTTGGATGCTGATGTGCAGGTTGCTGTGGCTGCTGTTGTGGCTGCTGTTGATGTTGTTTAGCAGCCCTCTTGATTGACATCATTTGCATCAACCTTTTCACTAAATTCTTTTCATCTCCCCTTTGTGGAATTATTTGGATATCATCAATATGATCTGATTTAGATCCTTCATTGAATAAACCAGTAGTATCATTTATTTCAACCTTAAATCCAATTACAAAATTATTATTTTTATCCCATACTATTTTTATTTCATCACCATCATGTAGTAATCTTTTGTATCCTGCTTGTATCTTAATATCATTAATATAACTCACATTAGTGCCACTATGACAATACCATATATCGTCCAACCCCTGGGCAGGTGATTCATAAAAGCTATTACCAATAATATGTCTATTTTTTAGTAAAAAACAATGAACTTTAGATAATCTATTATCTTCAATTCTACAATTGCAATCATCTGTTCTGCCTATAAAAAATGGATTAATACCTTGTTTAATTTGAATTGATTCTTGAATCGCACTTTCTCCTAGAGGATGTAATGTTAAAAATAAATTGTTATTGTTGTTATTAACTTTCTTTATTTTTCGAGGCTGTTGAAATTCAATAACCCTTGGTTGAGTATACTGAACAGGAGCTCTAACTGGTATTTTGAATCCTTTAAACTGACTTTCTGAAAATTCTTCTTCTGCCTCTTCTTCCTTTATTTTTTGCATTTGTAGCTTTTTCTGCTGTCTTAAAAATTCATACTGTGCATCATCCATACTTTCTAATATCTTCTGTTGTGATAATGATTGAGATAATGAAACTTGTGAAAACTGACTGTCTGGTTTACTTCCTGTGTAGGACTCGCTAAAATATTCAGTTTTAATCCAAGGATGTTGGAGAGCCTTTTCTGCAGAAAGTCTATCATTTGGATTTACTTGCAAAAGTGAATCAATAAAGCTTCGAGCATCATCAGAAATTCTAAAATCCTTTAAAGGACCTTCATGATAAGAACCACGTCTAATCTGTTTATATAGTTGTTCCTGAGTAGATCCACTAAATGGTAAATGTCCTGTTAAAATTACGTAAACAAGACAACCTATTGACCACATATCAACTAAAGAAGAGTATTCATTTCTCTCTTCAGTTTCTTCTAAATTATTATTGCCGCTGATAATTTCAGGAGCAACATATGCCAGTGTACCACAAAATGTTTTCATAAATGTTCCATTTCCTTGTACTTTTGCTAACCCAAAATCGGTAATTTTAACAAGTACAGGGTCGTCTTGCTCAATTAGAATGTTATCTGGTTTTAAGTCTCTATGGCTTATACATTGAGAATGTATATATTTTACAGCTTCTAAAATTTGTCTTGTAATCTCTCTACCTGCTGCTTCTCCAACTGACCCATGAGCTGCAACAAAATCCATCAAGTCACCTCCAGATACAAACTCCATTAATAAGTAATAACTTTCCTCATCTTCATAAAATCCTTTTAATCTAACTATTCTGGGGTGGTCTAATTTTCTTAGCACTTCTAGTTCCCGAGTTACACCATCCATATTCCCCATAACTTTTCTTTTACTTATAATCTTGACTGCAAATGTTTTGCCGGTGCTTCTCTCGACCGCTTTTTTGACAATTGCAAATGCACCTTGTCCTACAACTTCATCCTTAATTGTGAAATCCTTAAATATACCTAATAATTTAGCATTTTTAGTATTAGATGAGTGTAATTTGGTTAGACTTTCTGATTCAACATTATCATTCATTTTAGATTTTAGTTTATGCATTTTATAATTTTTTAAATTTTCTGAGAACTTACTATTAGTGAATAGTACTAACGAAAGCACATCAGATGAAACACCTAAGCCTACTGTAACTTCATCACCCTGTGATATTATTTGATTTCTATTTTTTTCTAATCTCTCACCGTTCAGCCATGTTCCATTTGTCGATATATCTTTTATAAGTAAATTTCCATCTTCTCCTAACAACAGCTGAAAATGTTTATTTGATAACCTATTAATATCTCCCAAATGATAATCACATTTTGGATTTCTTCCAAAAGTCCAAACTTGTTTTATGGATTGTTTTTCTTTAATTACTTGATCTATGTCAGCCCTTAGATCTCGGATTTGTATTTGGCCTGTGGTACATATCACTCTGCATACTATATTATCATCTATTTGTTCCTGAGAGAATTTGTCAATTAAAAATTTCTGGGTAGCTTGTGTTGCTTGTTGTGTAGGTTGCGTACCTCCATTCATACCTATATATTATGTGTGAATGAGGTTGTTGAATAAGTCTCAACGATAGGTAATTATTTACTTTACTGCTAATCTTTTTCAATGTTAGCTCCTCCGTAACAACAATAAAATTAATAGTCCACCACTTCCCTATCAATTGAAGATATCTGCAATGATTAACAATATAAGTCTTTAAACCATAATTAATATTAGTTACAGCCATTCTACACTTAAAATATTGCAATGAAAAATTACCTGGTAGTAAATTTCACATCAAATTGAAAATATTCCAAATCAAAAATATCAGGCGTTTTACGCGTCCATAAGCTTCCCCAATTATTAAATACCGATTACTTACCTATTAATTAATTTTTAATAATGATGCAATAAATTTAGTGTTTGCATATTATTAAAAATGTTTACATCTTGTGGCATGAATTAGTTTTATATATTGAGTAAAATCTAATTGTTAGAAACTGAAAATGTCAATTTGTTTAAATGAAAATGTAAATATATTAATATTTATATATGTATATGTATATAATTACTTATGCTATTTTATAAGAAAACATGATGTATATTATGGTTTATATATGCTATGGTATGCTGGGTTCCTTAGTTTAAAAATAAATTTTACTTAAAATTAAGCGCTTGTAATATTTGGAGTGGATAATTAAAATCTTTGTTTTGATAGCAATGGGTTCCATTCAAAACCAGGGTGTGATTCTGGAGTGGCATTATTTATCTTGGACCACACTTTAATGCTCTTATCTGTCTCCCCGGAAATACAAATCGATCCTGTTGCATCAAATGTAACACTCAATATACCTTTTTCACTGTCCAAAGAACCAGACATTGTCGAATTTTCGATAGTTTGGTATTTATGTCCTGATTTGTAATCAAAAAATGATAACACACCATTGTCTCCACCTGCAACTATTACGTTGTCTTGATTGATACTTAGTGAATTTATTATGCCAAGAGAATCGGAACTGAAATTAGTTAATAGTGAACCCTCGGGTAATCTCCATGATCTTATATCATCTGTACAGGCAGAGGCTATGGAAAATTCGATGGGATTCAATGCCAAATCTCTAACTGAACGTTTATGGTGTGTTAGAGTTTTCAGTGATTTCCCAGCAACAATATCCCATAACCTGATAGTTGCATCATTTGATGCACTGATTATTTGTGGGTCGACAGGAGTACATTTTACTGTTGTTATAGGAGCTTTATGACCAGTCAATGTCAGTACAGATGTTCTTGATCGAATATCCCATAATCTTACAGTACTATCTCTACCTGCAGTGGCAATTAAGTTTAAGGTTGGATGTATTTCTACAGTATTTACACCTGATAAATGTCCAAAATATTCTCTGATTGCCATGTTTTTCTCCAAATCCCAACATTTAACTAACTTGTCTTCACTTGCTGAAAACAGGTATGGAGACACTTTAGAAATAGCAATATCTCTGACGGGCATGACATGTCCTGAAAATGTTACTTTTAACTTTCCAGACTCTAAGTCCCATATTTTTATTGTTGTATCACTGCTTCCTGTCGCAAACCATTTGTTTTCGACTGTATCAACTTCAACACATCTTACCCATCCTAAATGGCCATTAATAACTCTTTTAAGACCCCATGGTTCGTGCCAATCGGGAGTCTGCATCATTAACTTTTGCTGTCTATTTAAAATAGAATGTATCGTATTGCTTCCCCTCTTTTCTTGGTTCAGTATATTTGAGTTGAAATCACTATGTGTTACTTGCTCATTGTTTGACTGTTTATTATTTATTCCTAAATTTTTTTGAATATATTGGGGAATATTCTCCATATGATGAAACTGATTGCTCCATCGAACATCAGTGTAGAATTTGTCTATCGAACTTAATCTTTCCACTTTCTCTTCCTCCATATTTTTAGAAATCGGTTGATGTTTTCGTTGATAGTCAAATTGCCAGAACTCTTGATATAAAAAGTAACAGCAGATTTTATGATATTGATGTATGTTTTAAAGAAAAATTTTAAAATCCATTGCTAAATATCCTTAAACAACACTAAAAATAAAATACTTATTTGTTAAAAATGCCAAATTTAAACTTTTTCAAAATCCCGTTAATAGTGGGAAACTTATATGTAAAGAGTTTGAATTTTTATTCTTCTTACACTTAATTAGGTATTGAAGTATTAAATTAAAATTGAGATATGTGTACTAGTATATGTATTTCGTATCAATTACTTACTGATACTCATTTATATGTGATATGTGATATATGGTTAAAGTTTATTAATTTGTTTTATTGCATGTGAGTTTGAATAATAGGGAATATGTTAATATGAGGTGTCATAAATTTATTTACCGTCAAATACAACCAAAAGACCACCTACTAAATGTAATGACCCAGTAACAAAAACATCTATTTCATCTTTATCATGTTTGAAGCTTTTAATTAGATTGTAGGCTGACTCAATATTAGACGTGATATTTACTCTATGATTAGGGTCTAATAATTTCCATTCTTCTGCCAATGCTTTCTGAACTGCTAATGTATCAACATCAACTTTTGATTCATTCATTGAAATTAAATCATTGCTATATTTTCCTGAATTCCACGTTACATTCGTTGTAAAAATGACCTCATCAAATTGCACTTCTGGATATAATTTTTCATAGATATAATTCACTAGGGCTTTGGCATCTCTTGTTTGTTGGTTAAACAATAGAACTTTTTTATTTGATGAGTTAATTGCTATATTATTGAACCAACCAGATGCTGCATTAATGCTATCTGAGGTATGTGCACCATCAATGTACCAGTTTATGTTATTTTCTTTTAAAGTTTGGCAACGTCCTTCCCACTTACTTTTAATCAATCCCGTGATAAATTTAGGAGGCATGTTGGCATCAGATTTAGTTATAGGACTAATATTTTCAATTTTCATTTTTGATAAGAACTGAGCCGCAAGACTAACCGCTAATGAAGCATTTGAAATTTGGAAATTACCATCAATACCTAATTTTATATTCTTCAATTGAGAAAAGTTAGGTAAAATAGTCAAAGTAGTTGATCGTTCCATTGCTCTTTCTTTTAAAACGTTTAAACCTGTGGGTGGTTGATTGGAAATGGTATATGCTGGAGCATCTTTTTTAAATATACCACCCTTATTCCAAGCTATTTCCTCAATTGTGTTTCCTAACATGAAAGTGTGATCTATTCCTAATAAAGATACACCACAAGTAATAGGCTTTGCAACTATATTTGTACTGTCATATTCACCGCCTACACCGACTTCATAAATACAGCCATTCACACCTTCCTGTAAAAATATATGGAATGATAACAAAGTTAAATATTTAAAATAAGCAGGCTTTGAACCTTTGATCATATGAGGAAATTTTTCAATTGATGACTGAGTACTCTCTAATTTATCCCAAACTTCAAAAAAATATTTAGTAAACTTAGTCTCGTCAATTGGTTCATTATTTATTCTAATTCTTTCCCTAACAGATCTCAAATGCGGAGATGTAAATAGTCCGATTTTAGGTAAAGAATCTCTATATTGGCTTAATATGGAATCAGTGAAAGCAGCTGTAGACCCTTTACCCTTTGTACCTGTTATATGGATCATATTTAATCTGTCTAAATCAGAAGAACTGTAACCAATTCTCTTTGTCCATTCTTGCATTTCCAGTATAGCCATTTTATTTTTGGAGTTCCCTGATTGTCTAATCGCCATAATAGTAGCATAATTTGACTGTAGCGAATTCAACTTCTTAAGAGCATCCTGATAAGTTCTTATACTCATTGCAATTGGACTGCTCAGTTTCATAAACACTTAGAAAAAAATAAAAAGATTCAATTTTAAGTCAACGTAAAAATTCACTCTATAGCATCAAACAATATCACACTATTGTACTATCTTTGACTTAATTGTTATATTGTGAACCTGGACACTTTAAATTAATAATAGAAACAAGACGAAAAATCGGCATATATAATAACACCAACATAAACACGCAAGTAAAAAATATTGAAATTTAATTAAATACAATTTTAAACAATTAAGATCTCAAAACATTTCAAACTAGTATTTTTCATTTTCATCACAAAAAGTAATAGTCATCCATGTCTTTAATAGAATAAGTTAAAAACCTTTAAATTATGATCTTGAGAGATAAGATACTATTAAATGTTTAAATGCGAACTTCAATATTAAATTACGATTCGGGTAATAAATAAATAAATATATTAGCTTGGCACATCTCTACATCTTAATATGAAATAAAAATTGGATAAGAATTTAATGTCTATTCTTTTAGGTTAAAAGTGGTGGATTGTTAGCTATTTGTGAGAATATAACTATTGAGAGACTGATTTATTACCTTACTGAAAAGTAACAACTCACAGCAGTAGCAAATCCGATTTTTTTACCAATTAGTTAGCAAGCACAATTCATTTCTTGACTTTAGAAGGTCTTCAAATTGCAAAGGATTACATATATTATAATCAATTAAGATCACAGGTTTTATATAAAAAATTGGTTAATATATTAGGAATTATTACATTTCAGTTTTTATTCGTCTACCTTTTTGGTTTGCTTTACAAATCAGTGAGAAACAAAGTTTAATTTAATATTTATAGATATTCATTGCATTCTGATATAAAATTCTCAGACATGCAAAACCTAAGAGTTGATGATAAACAACTGAAGGAATTAATTAATAAATCATATAATAAATTATATGGACAATTTACATCGAATGATCTATCTGAAGTTGGTAACTATAAAATAATTAAGCAAATAGGAGAAGGAAGTTTTGGAAAGGTTTATTTGGCTGTGCATAGACCAACACATAGGAAAGTAGTTTTAAAGACGAGTTGCAAAACTGATCCAAATGTTGTAAGAGAGGTATTTTATCATAGACAGTTTGATCATCCATATATTACGAAGCTGTATGAAATTATTATCACAGAATCTAAAGTGTGGATGTCTCTAGAATATTGCCCGGGAAAGGAATTATATGAATATCTTTTAGCACTAAGAAGAATTCCATTAGATGAATGTTCACATTTATTTTCTCAAATAGTGGGTGCTGTCTATTATGCACATTCTTTAAACTGTGTACATAGAGATTTGAAACTTGAAAATATTTTATTGGATATGCAAGGAAATGCAAAACTGGCTGATTTCGGTTTTACAAGAGAATGTGCAACTAAAAGTCAATTGGAGACAGTTTGTGGTACAACTATATATATGGCACCTGAGTTGCTGAAGAGAGAGAAATATGATGGCTTTAAGATTGATGTCTGGTCTCTTGGTGTAATATTATATACATTGATTAATGGTTCGATGCCTTTCGATGAAGAAGATCAAGCTCAAACAGAGTGGAAAATAATAAACGAGGAACCTGAATATAGTGTTAAGCATTTTAATGATGATTCGATTGATTTAATTAAGTTGCTATTGTCGAAAGATCCCAAGAAAAGATTAAATATGAGAGAAATTTTAAAACATAAATTTTTGGAACCATATGGTGAAAGTATATTAGAGGAATCCGAAAACATCCTTCTGAAACAAAAGAATGGTATGCTAAATTTTAATACGAAAATCGAAAAAAGGCTGTTAAAAATGTTAAAAAGATCAGGTTTTGATACACAAGCTATCAAAAGTTCGGTACAAAAGAGAAAATGCGATTCCTTATCAGGACATTGGTATCTATTACTTGAAAAAGAGAAAAATTCCCCAAAGTTACATAAGTCACATCTTAATAAATCTATGCTTTCAATATCAAAAGTGTTTGAGGATAATAATGAGAAAAATGATGAACTTATAGGAAATTTGGATACTAACTTAATATTATCAAGGACAACATCTTTACATCGAAATAGAAGTAATAGTAAAGCTAAAAATACGCTAGGTGATATTTCATTAAGTGGAGTACCCCTTGAGTCAACTTTGACTAAAACTTCTATATTGAGTTCTTCTACTTTCAATAACGATTTAAAGTTTGGCAAGAATAAATTTTTAAAAAAGGTAACAAACTTTTTTAAAGGTAAAAATAACAATAACAATAATAATAATAATATTAATAATAATATTGCCAATAATAATCATAGTAATAATCATAATAATATTTCTAATAATAATGCTAACAACAACAACAATAATAATAATAAGAATAAGCATCATAATATTAACAACAACAACAATAATAATAATAATAATAATAAGAATAAGAATAAGAATAAGCATCATAATACTAACAACAACAATAATAATAATAATAATAATACTAACAACAACAATAATAATAATAATAATAATAATAATAATAATAATAATAATAATAATAATAATAATAATAATAATAATAATAATAATAATAATAATAATAATAATACTAATAATAATAATAATAATACCAATAATCACAATCATAATTATATGTTAAATAAAGAACGGTATGTGAGTAATCCAAATAAAATAGATACAGCATTCTCCAGATTAAGTCTTGAAAATAAAAAGAACAAAGAGTCAAATGATAGTAACAAAAGATCAGGTAAGACTAAAATGCCTAAAAATCATTTGAATATTGGAACTATCACTAAAGAGAAGCCATTAAATGCTAACAATAATCAAAATACGAATATATCGAATGCAGTTGAGCCTTCAGACAATTATACAAATCTAGAGGATGCCAAAATAGAAACTTATGGTGAATTTTCTGATAACACATCAATTGATAACTATAATGATTCTGAATCTTTAAATATTGTACATTTTTCGTTAACTAACAATGCTAAAGCATTAGCGCCTGTTAACTCAAGACTAACATCATCAATTTCTCAACATTCTCAATTGTCTAATGATACATACGCATCTGATTATTCCACAGATGGAAATAATTCATCTATAAATAAACAAAAAATCACAAACTATAGGAACGGAAATATTCAAAACGGATCAAATGTGAATAAAAATGATAAATTAGCTAATGTGTATGGACGAAAATTTGTTAGAAGAGATAAAAGCATTATATCCACAACGTCAAGTAACTCTGAGATAAGTTCAAGAGCAGATTCATTCTATGACTTAGCGGTCGTTACTCTACAAATGCCTAGTGAAAAATATTCTTCCAAAATACCAAGTGTCAAAAACCACAAACTATCTCGATTTGATACACAACATTCATGGCTTCCTGGTGATGTTCATAGCACCCGAAATAATGTTAGGCGTAGAAGAAGTGCTAAACATAAAAATTACAAAAACACTGTAGCAAAAAGTCAGTTTGTCATTCAAGAAGAAAGCTCTGTTGATAGCGATGAAAATAACCTACAACCTAATAATGACTTACTTTCATCGCCAAGAATTAATTTTCATGATTCTGAAATTAATTCATCAGGAAATGAGGATGATCTTAATTATAAAACTTTTTCATCTAAGAATCTTCTTACCAACAATGCTTACAGACGATTTGGAACTTTTGCCAAACAACGTTCATTGAGTAATGACAGTGAGTGGACACACAGAATATTTAATGAACAAGATGACATTAGCTCCATAGCTATGGAAGATGATGATAATGGATCTGACGCAGATATATCTTCCTATAATCAACAACGACAAAATAAAATAAATTTTGAGAGACAATCCTTATAATAATTATAATATAAATAGACACTATTACATTAGTTAATGTACAAGAAAAGTATAATATAGATTAATGATATATTGATGATGCATTTATTAATTGATTTTATTTTTTATCTTTATTAAAAGCATTACTTATGAAAGTCTGTAAAAACTCGCTGACATCGCTACCGGTTGCCATTGAATTAATGAGATTATCCAAATCTTCGTATGTATCTATTTTTATTCCACTATCAGTTAAAAATTGATCGATGTCTGAGAATTCTTCCTTAATATTATTAATTTTTTCTTTTTCTTGATTAAAATTCTCTAAATCTTGTTTTCTAATGTAAGATTCTATCTCACTATTTTCCAACTTCAAAGCTTCTTTAAGAAAGTATTCAAAAAAGTCGTCTTCATCAATATCTATGTTATTTTTTTCAAAATAATCCTTGGCAGCTACATTGCTTCCAATAGCGGAATATATTTGTGACTCAGATTCGCTATTAGAACTTACATCCCATGACTCATCTAAATTTAAATTGTTCAACTCCTCGGTAGTATATTTGAGATATTCTGGAAATTGATTAATAAATTCAGATTGTGCAGCTGATCTATCCTCCACTTTGATATGGTTTTCCAAAGAAACATTTTCAAATTGTGATAAGTCAAAAATGCTTCCTTTTGAAGTCAGTAATTGAGTATTGTCTATAATATTGTTATCCAAGTCTAAACGTAACTCTTTATCCGAGATAGATAGCTCAAGAATTTTTGATAATATTCTTGAGCAGTATAAAGGTATCAAATCTTTTTCTCCCTTAAGGTTCTTCTTCTCAATGAAAAGAGATAAGAGATCAGCAAATTCTCTTGGAACTAGTACGTTGCTTTTTATAGTGGAGCTAGTGGTATGCGCAAGAGGTATATTGACATCTTCCAAATCATAGCTTAATAATTTTTTTATTAGAAAGCTTACAGCTTGTTTGTTTTTTGTGAATAGGTCGTAGTTCTTCTTATTATCAAAATATAAAGGTATTGAAACAATATTTGATAATACATTTTTTGGAAAGCTTTTTAAAAAGTATTCTGTTATTTTCTCATTAAGGGCTTTAATTTGGATACATTTGAAATGGGCTTTGGATAAGAATTCAAGTGCTTCTTTTGGTTTCAATCCACGATTTGGATAAAAAGATAATGGAATCAGTTTGAACTTGCCTTCGTGAAGCCAAAGTCTATTGTTTGCAATTGGAAATTCGTAATCCTCAGGAACATCTTCATGGCAAACAGATAAAATGAAATCACCGCTTGTATCGCAGACACGAATAAACTCATTTACAGATAATGACATTGAGATCTCTTGTAATAGTGCAACAATTATTTTTTCCTCCTCAATAACATGGTCTTCTACACAAAGTTGGCCCTTTACGAAACTAACTGGAAATGAATCATATGATTCTTCCGTAATCTCAATACGATTGTATTCTGACCATGGATAATGATAATTCCAAGTAAAAAGATGCTCGTTAATTAAAGTCAATACTTCATTTAATCTTTTTCTTGAGTTACCATTACTGTATCTATCTATAATAAACACACCAAATATCACATAAGTTTTATCAGGAACATCAAATATATCAATTTCCGATCCAAAGTTATCATCATTTTGCCACAAAAACGTATTTGGTACTACTTCATTATCTTTAATTAATCCTGGGATCATCGGATGTCATCTGATTTTTAATAGATCAGTAGCTATCGATTTGATTAGTCAGTAGATCAGATTCAAAATATATTTATATTATATTAATATAAATATCAATAATATATATTAAAAAGACAAATTAAGTGTTTTAAAACTTGACATTTTTCATGATAGCGAAAAATATCTTCATTCACTTTTTGTACGTAATGCTTAAATAATTTGAAAACCTGAAATAGTAAAAATATGAAATATTTATATCATTCAAAACAGTGGCACTTTAGCTTCTTTAATTATAATGTTCCTTACCTAAAAACTTTAGATACCATCTAATATCCATAATAATTTTATCAATATCTTACCATATTATTTGATCTAATGACTTAATGTTATATGTTATACTATTTTATACAATGCCTATGTAAAATAATTGCAAAATGTAAGTTTTTATATTATTCCAAAATTGGCTAAAATATCATAATAAATTAATGATAATGAAGCTTACAAAGTGAAACGTGTTAGGTGTAGTAACGTTAAAGTACTTTCCGGTGGGAAAAGAAATGGCATTAATTGTGATTAATATACTTAGTTTCCACCTTTCTTTTTCTTCTTATTTTTCTTCTTCTTATTTTTCTTTTTTTTTGATGCATTGTTTTCATTAGTATTACTATCGCCCTCTTCACCTTCACCTTCACCTTCACCTTCTTCTTCACCTTCACCTTCACCTTCTTCACCTTCTTCACCTTCTTCACCTTCTTCACCTTCTTCACCTTCATTGTTGGCATCTTCTTCGGCAACTGGTTCTTCAGCAACTGGTTCTTCAGCAACTGGTTCTTCAGCAACTGGTTCGTCAGCAACTGGTTCGTCAGCAACTGGTTCGTCAGCAACTGGTTCGTCAGCAACTGGTTCGTCAGCAACTGGTTCGTCAGCAACTGGTTCGTCAGCATCTGCTTCTTCAGCAACTGGTTCTTCAGCATCTGCTTCTTCAGCAATTGGTTCGTCAGCAACTGGTTCGTCAGCAACTGGTTCGTCAGCAACTGGTTCTTCAGTAATTGCTTCTTCAGCAACTGGTTCTTCAGCATCTGCTTCTTCAGCATCTGCTTCTTCAGCAATTGGTTCGTCAGCAACTGGTTCGTCAGCAACTGGTTCGTCAGCAACTGGTTCGTCAGCAACTGGTTCTTCAGCAACTGGTTCGTCAGCAACTGGTTCTTCAGCAACTGGTTCGTCAGCAACTGGTTCGTCAGCAACTGGTTCTTCAGCAACTAGTACGTATGTATGTGGCTGATCTACCACTTTTTTATCCTTATTGGAAGAACTAACATTATTTAAATGATGTGGTGATGAAGATCGAGACTTATCTTCTGTGTCCTCGTTTGAAAACTGCTCAAACTTCTTAATTAAGTCGGCAACACCCATAGTGACTTAGCCCTTTTATTACAATTTCGTTAGGAACAAATTAACAAATCTTTAAATAATAAAGGTTGTTAATCCAATTATATATTAATTGAATTGTGAAATAACCTCAACCGCACAATTGCCCTCAATATTTGAAGAAGTTCAATTTTTGATTTAGCCTATTAATTATGCTTTATTGGTTAATTACCAAATCACGTTTTCTAACAAAGAAATTAAGCATGTCATAATCATCAATTTTTCAATTCTTGTTTGGAAATCTATTTAGAACGAAAATTCATAGTTCTCTACTGCCCGTGTATACTATCCACGTAACAATAAAACAATAAACCAAAGCTTGATGAATTTTGTTTTCGTATAGCAAATAGATCGCCGTCAAAGTTTCTCGGATGCTTTCTTGTCACAATTGCCTTCTAATCTGCCTCGCTGGCATTAATAGATTCTTTTCAAATATTTAGAAATATATCACGTGATGTCTAATTAATAAGACATCCTTTTGTGTAGGATACATGAATATGCCACAACATATTTAGTATCATGAGACAATGATATTAAGATTTCATAATCCTTAGGATTCAATAACTTTTCATAAAATAACCTACTCGTTTCATCCCGAGATATATTGAAAGACGGATCAATGTGCAGTTGAGGTAAACCACTTGCATCGGCGGAATTGCTCTTATATAATAATTTAGTGTAAATCGTTTGAGCTGGAGGCAAAGAGATACATTCTGCAAAATTATGCTTATGTTGGTGAATAGCTTTTAAAGTACTCTCCTTGATTGCCCAGATGCTACCAATGTAATTACATATCTTTTCTTTTTGTAGATCGGATATGCTTGACTGCTTAACAGCAAGTAACTTGTTTAATTGATTTATCTCATTTTTGTGCATAAATTTATTGCAGAGTTTGGATAAACTTGATAGATTTTTATATCGATTCTCCTTCCCTGAAGCTATTTCTTTATTCGTATTCTCTGATAAAGAATATCTGTCAAGAAGCTTATTTAATCTTGATAAATATAATATGTCCGTGCCTATTCCAACAACATTATTTCTACTGCTCCTGATTATGGAATTCATTTAATTATATATAGGGTCCACAATATTGATGAAACTGATTATAACGACAATGAAAGCATAAGGCTGAATAAAGTTTAACTCTAATAAATCATCAGTTAAAACAAGGTATTATTATTTTTATCATAATATAATTGATATCATAAATTTTTTTAGTTTTATTTTGAATGTTTTTTCCCTGAATTCCAGTATTGGAGAAAATTAATTATACGTAAAAACTATATATAAAACAACAAAACATAAATTAATAATATTGGCAACAGACATTTTGTATGATAAGATAATAATATTACATACTCGAAAAAATTATACCTACATAATTGCGTTGTAATTATAATTATTCTACTTGTTTCTATCAAAAATTATTTATTATTATATGTTACTTATTTTAATGATAAATATCAGTTGCTCAAAAATCGATGAATAAAGAAATAGTTAAAATTTAATTTTAGTGCATAAACCACCCTTAAATCTTTTTATTTAATTTTTGGCTAACAATCCTATAATTATTTAAACAGTGACTTCATTATCGTTATCCCAGTTTTCCCTAACAAATCTCCAATGTAAAGAGGTTAAGCCAATTTTTTTATGATTTTTATCTTGTGTTAGAGTGCCACTTGGAACGTTTTTTGTTGAAAGATTGAAAGCTTTTGCTAATGCTAAATATTGATCTTCTTCGGTTGGTTCACTAATTGACGAGCTCTCTTCAGAAGAAGAAGATTCATCTGCATCGTAATTTACACAAGTAAACCATCTAGTTTGCCACGTTCTACCTTCAGCTTCTTCTTCTCTTCTCATAGCTCTTTGTTTTTCTTCTAATGCAGTTTTATGTTTTGAAATTAGACCCATATCACCAGCAATTATTGCATCCGCAACTTCTTTCCATGCTTTTCTCGATTCAAGGGGATGCTGATTTTCAATTGGCTTAACATATAACTCACACAGTTTTAGTTTTTCGGAATCAAAGAATAGGTTTGGCTCACCGTCTCCTAATTTTGGATCGTGTTTAACAATGGTGGATTGTTTTGACCATTGCCCGCTAATAGTGTAAGTAGCTTTTGTCTTATCATCCATTTGCTTAGGATCTTTAAAAATCCTAGCCTTGAAAGTATTTTTCTTACCTGAAAAGTAACCTTTACCGCTGTACTCAATTGAGCAAAGTAAACCAGTTGATGATTGGATAAAAGTTCTACCCTCTAATTCAGCGTATGGAGAGGCTGCTAATATACCTTCAATATGTAATGGAGGAAGTGTAATTAAATATGTTTCATCATCCTCACCAATATGTAGCATTGCATGTCCATATTGCTTAACATTTAAAGTTAAAGTTTTAGAGAAGGAAGTCTTCAAATGGTTATAACCATGAAATCTAATATTATGTTTATCATTTAATATACTGTAACCTGTCATTGGTGGATGATGAGAAACCTGCTCCGATAATAATATAGTTTCACCTAATTCTGGGTTGTCTTCGTTGCTCCATTTACCAACAAATAGTTCACCCAAAAATGGATTTAGAGGTTTTTTCTCGTTACCTTGTTTTTCAGTTCTTGATGCATACTGAGATCTCATAGTACAAATAAACCATCTAACAACGGCTAATAGTCTAGCCATTTCAGGTGATTCAACGTTTTTGTCAACCTCACATCTTTGCCTATAATTTTCACTATTAATCAAAGATGGTTCGACAAAAACTTCTTGATAATCAGCCCAGTATCTTGGATATTCTGATAACGAAACAGGCGACAAAATAAATGGTGGAGCTGACAACTTCGAAAGATCACCATTAAAGGATGCCAATGATTTTAGAAACGAAGTCCACGTACTACTTTTAGCAACAGAGGCAGAAGACATTATGAAAACTTAATTATTCTGTTATATACTATGTTATATTTTGTTATTCTACCTATCTAGCAAACTGGTCTTACAAAGCTTACCATAAATTTAAGAATGAGAAGTACTTCAAAGATTAATTGGAACAATCAAACACACACATGTGCATGTTTATATACATATACATATATATATATCCATCGATCTACATATTATCAGAAATAAAACTCGAGTTGAGACGGTTTATCTTTGTACATATCCAACAGAAATTGTTTAACGAAGTCAATACCTGATCAAAAGCTTGTTTACTTTTATTGAATAGAATACTGTCGTTTATAGGCTCCTCGAAATAACCCACTTCATTAATTATCGAGTTGGCAATTGAACGATACAAATAAGGTATTGGTGATATCAACAAATGTCCGGAACTCATCGCGTTGTACACAAAATTGAATAAAAATACCCTAAACGAGAATTTTTGATAGATAAGCCATGCCTATAACTTAAACGAAATTTCAACATTAGGAATTTTCAAATATATATTTTACAGATTAAAAACCAGATTAAGATTAGAAATAGAATGCATTAGTACGCAGAATAAGTAGTCTGTTTTAAATATTTGTGAATACCATTCTCTACAGAAATTGACAATACGATCCCAGAAGGTATATAATGACTTTTCTATTGTTTGGACTGCAAACATTTTTGTAATTCGACACCAGGTTATTAGATTCAGGCGATTAAGTTACGGTGCATCAGTTACTTTCAAACTGTTGCCTTATACGCAAGAAAAGAAGAAATTAAATAATATGTTTATATATTCTGCAAATTATAGATACTTTTCGATGCTTTAGCTAGTTTGATGATGATAACACATTAACTATATATCAACCATATATTAACTATATTCTATTCCAAAGAGAAAAACCAAATTCTAGTCCTTTTTCTGTTTGTTTGTATCTTAGAGATGAGTCATCATTTGACGATTGATCTTGGAGTTCCACTTCTTTCGGTAGAAAGGTAGCTAAGTTAACTTTAATGTCCTCTTTGAAGTTTTTTAAAAGTTCTTCTTTATTTAAAAATGTATCTACTATAGGTGCTGGTTCATCATCACCTTGCACCGGCTGAATCTTTGTAATTAGCCAATGATCAGCTAAGGTAATAGATTCATTATATATTTCTGCGCCACCAATAATATATATCCTTTCAACCTTGTCGGCCAATTTATTTTTAATCTGTTCAATAGTTTCATTCAATGAATTACATTCATAATATGTAGAATCAGCAGATAAAACTAGATCTGCTGAATAACTTCGAGACAATACAACATTAATTCTATTCGGCAAAGGTCTAAATCTCGCAGGTATTGATTGCCATGTCTTTCTGCCCATTATCACAACATTCTTTTTGGATGGATCAAATGTTGAAGTCGTCGTTTGCTTAAAAAATTTCATTTCTTTAGATAATCTCCATGGCAAACCACCTTGAAAGCCGATGCCCATGTTAGGTAACAGACAGGCAACAACATTAATTACAGGAATTTTGGACATTTTGGTGAACTATTTTCTGTTTTTTATATAAAGTAGTTCTCTAAATTATTGTACTATAAACACTGTTAATTTGTATGTAATTGAAGACTTTTAAAAATGATTGACTTAACCATAGTAGTGAACTACTTATTTTTGATGTACTACTGAAGTTATTGTATACTTCAAATATCTCATGGTTTGGCGTTTCGAGATTCTCGCTAGGAAAAGAATGGAGCGCATTGCTGACAAAAAAAATTTCAATCTCATATAAATTTACATGTAATGTATAGAGAGAGAGAGAGAGAGAGAGAGTGTGTGTGTATGTGTGTGTATGTGTGTGTATCTGTTCAAACAAGAAATACGTATAATAAGTCAAGTCCACAGATAAGAAATAGGAAGCCTAGCATACAAATCCTTGAGATGCTTGTGAAGACCGACAAAAAAGTGATCAAGCCGTCTTTTTTGTTGTCAACTACAGTCATTGACATAGTGGCAACAGTTCCTCTTTCATTGGAAAATAAGAAAATTCCGATAACATTAAACATTGGATTAATTGATGAGAATGATATATTAGAAAATGGCGAATACAAGGATAACGATGTGCGAGACATATCTCAAATAAATTTACAATGTTATCATTATTCAATACCATCAAGATTAAAAAATCAAGAAGTTGTAAGCTCTGTGCTATTAGATACTAATAATGACCACATAAGAGATATTGCTAGACAATTGAGTGTATTATTATGCAAGAAATATGGCCACCCATGCTACGTATCATGGTCCAGCAATCGTCTATCGGATATGGCACCCATGGATCACATATCCATTATGAAGGAATGTGCAAATTTTGTTAACGGCCTAATGACTGACTAGCCTGCCCTTGAAAAAAAATCAATAAATAAATAATAATGCATTTACAAATTATATAGGAAACAAAAATCTATACACTTTGAATTCAAAACGTACCAAAATTTTTTAATTCATTACTATTATGGTAACCAAACCTTTGATTACAACATATTAGGAAGAAAAAAAACTTGTCAGACTGCCAGTCACGCCCACCCTTTGATATCAATCCTTTCCAAAAAAAGAAATACATTGACAGGGTCAAGATCATCGCGCCAAAACGAACTTAGAAGGTAACAAGTTACCAATAAGTTCAAAAAATAGCAAATAACCAAAACTTCTCAAAATAAGATAAGTAAACTCATCCAATCTGAAAAGTTTATTTTAGATGGCCGAACCGCTAAGGGTTGCGGACCAAGCTAATAATAAAAATTGATTGTTTCTCACTCTTGGGCACAACGGTTCTGCGGCTCATCAACCAAGTTGGATTCAGTGGCTCTTATGAAGAGTCAAAGAGTGACGATTCCTATAGAAATGATCCTACTGTAGAATGTGTTAGTTAAAAATGATATTCCGTAAAATTTCTTAATCCAAATTACCAAAATGAATAGTTAAGACACCCATATGCTCATGCTCACATAGCAACTGCAAACATCAACTAACGGATGCCGTAACCGCTCAAATAACAAAATAATTTAATTAATATAACAAATATTATTGGTATATTACATACTGAAGTACGTCGACACCTTCTTTGTAAGGGAACAAAAGGAAAACAATACTTAGAACACAAATAAATTTTCGGAATAACATCGAAATATGGCTCCTTTATATATCACGAATTTTTTATTCAAAATTCGTGAAAAACTTTTAGTTTCAAAAATCAGTATAAAAATTTTTATTTCCATAACTTGTTAGGTCTTTTTTTTGCAGTATACTGAAACAACAAGCCTGTGTGTCGGAATCCGTCTATTGTATATTCTAAGCGAAATACAAGATGACAATGCCAATAGCCATGTATGCCCTTGCCCTTTCCGTAAAAATAAAGAAATTTTCAAGATAATTTTCAAACATAAGTGTGCTTCTAGCGCGGGTAACGACTGTGGTCTGACCATCCTTTCCATGACTGCGACACCCACACACCCCATGAATCTCAAGATTTAATTTATTTTTATTTTTATTTTTATTTTTATTTTTATTTTTCTTCGAAAAAAATGGGCTTGCAGCACTCACGATGCCTAGACATACAATCCCTTGGAGTTTTTCTTCCGCTTCCGCAGAATCAAATTGGTGAGCAAAGGACATTTAGCCCATACAGCAATTTCAACATCACTCTCCCTTGCTATCCTATTATCGGCAGCAAAATCTAAAATATCCAGAGGATTAGTGGGGGAGGCGGGACAACGTTCTCTTGTCACGCACCTCCAGTTCGGGAGAGGAAAATTTGTTCTTCTTTCTAGCAATTTTTATCCTGCCTTCTGCCTAGCTGCCTACATGCTGAACTAATTTTAGGCCGACTTATATACTGGCTCTCACCAAATATCCTTTCAGATTTCTGTCTCATCTGATAGCACTGCTGTCTAAATTTTCATCAAGTAAACATTTCCCTTCTGTGTAATGCGGCCTCATTTCTCTTTTCATGCCTAACTATTTTCCTTGTTGTGAATAATTTTTCATTGGTTTCACGCGACAACGATATCACCAGTGTATCCTTCCATCCTTCTCGCTATGGTCATAAGTTTCAAAATCACAATTGTTAATTATCGTCTTTGTGCAGTCTAGATAGTTTCCTAGCTTTTATGTATATTGTTGTGCTATTAAAAATCGTTATATATTTAAATAGACTTGATCACTCAACTATTCATATTTCCTTTTGTCACAGCCCACAAGAAGCATATAAAACTATCCAAAGATGGCTGAATCCCATAGATGTATGTTATTATTATCAATACCTTTAAACTGGAATGGTGGTATAAAGTTGATGCGAGAGTAAAGAAAAGAATAGCAATTAGCATATGAACGAGATATATATGATATTGATTGGAAGTTATCAATTGCGATTTTGGCAATATACGGAACTTCCAATTTAGTTCTTCAGTCACTAGTTAGGATGCAGAAAAATAGAATTTGAGTAAAGTAGGAATATATTTTTCTTTTAAATGAAAAATGTTTTAACAATCATATGAAAACTACATTACGCATGTAGAGCGAAATTGAATTCTTTGGAGCTCGAGTGTTTAGTGTAATTTGAATGTGCTTTCTTCATTTGAGACAACCTATAGAAACATGACCTGCAAGTAGTTTCTATATCTATTGCTACTTTCAACTCTTCAACTCAATTTAACCATCGAGCAATTTATACCCAAAGTTTCAAATTACTAACATTATATTTATTGTTATATTTATTTTTTGCTTTCATTTGCTATAATAAAGTAAGATAACTATACAAGAGTTTGTTTTATTACAGTGTACGTCAAAGGTAAGCACTTATCCTACCAAAGATCTAAGAGTGTTAACAACCCAAACGTCTCCTTGATCAAGATTGAAGGTGTCGCTACTCCACAAGATGCTCAATTCTACTTAGGTAAGCGTGTTGCTTACGTTTACAGAGCTTCCAAGGAAGTTAGAGGTACTAAGATTAGAGTCATCTGGGGTAAGATCACCAGATCTCACGGTAACTCTGGTGTTGTCAGAGCTAAGTTCAGAAACAACTTACCAGCTAAGACCTTCGGTGCTTCCGTTAGAATCTTCTTATATCCATCCAACATCTAAGCATTTTAACATATAATATAACTTTTTATGCTTGTTTAAATACTAAAGTAGGTAGAGGAAAATTTAATAAATCAATAATTATATATAAATTATAATTTTACTCTCGAATTTTATTTGTTTTCATACTATATAATCATCTACCTTTATAAATAACATGATGGGATATGCAAAATATCTATTGTGCAATATAGCATACTCTTCCATCAGAAATGCGAAAGAATGACCTGGTGAAAAAGGGTAACATATTATTTAGTATTTATTTTAAATTATTTTATTTTATATTATTTTGGTTGTAAACCTTAAAACTACAAATCTCACGATAGTTGTAATATGACATACAGATCAATGGAATCACAGAATTTATGTTCTCATGCTTCTTCTTTTAAAAAAATCAATTACTCTTTTAGCTGTGGATTGACCATTTTGATTCGAATCTTTAGTTTTTGAGTTACTATTGGAATTTTCATTATATTTATAATCCATATTTATCACAGAATCATTTTTCTTCCGTGTCCCAGTAACATTTGCTACCATTACAGAAGCTCTTTTAGATTTATCTGAATTATGTTTAGTCCTAGTGCTTACATTAACAGTTGAATATCTTTTGCTAGCATCATAGTTACTGCTATTTTGTTTAACATTATCCTGCACAACTTTAGAATTATTACGCTTCGTGCCAATTTTATTGTGAGATTTTACTGTATTTGGTAACGGTGATGTATTCTTATTTGAATCCATCCCATTTTGAAAATGTGAAACCACTTCTGAACTTAAATTTCTTTTAGATGAACCAAATGAGGACAAAGATAGAAAGCTAAATCTTTTCTTAGTTGCAGAATTATCAGAGTTCAATGCTTTTTGAGAAGCATTAACGTCACATTTTAATGTTAGATTTTTGAGATCATCAGAGACCGAATGAATGGATTCATCTATAGTCAAATTACTTGTATTCATATTATCTTTCTCTAAATATGTGTATTTCTTTTCGTTATAGGTTGAATTTTGATTTGAGTTTGCATGCATTTTAATGTCATTTTCTAGTAAACTTTCTTTTGATGCCTCATTAAAAATTAATGAGGGCACTGAATCATATAAAACAGAACTTCTAACATGATCTTTGTCATTATATTTACCAACATTATATGTTGTCAACAGATCTGAATAACCTGCCGATGAAGAGCCTGGGTGATATGAAGTTGGTCTAGGTTTTTTATGATTAGAGCTTAAGTATGTGTTATTACTTCTCGATTTAACATTGACTGTCATTTCAGGATTCTTTTCTGTGCTATCCTCCATAATAGTGCCATATTTATTAAATATTGGATATGATGTCGTATTATTTCTGTGTATTGTATCACTAGATGCAGAATATGGACGGGTTAAATGTTTAGATGCAGATTGTGTCGAATTCGCTGCCTTCTCCACAATTTTGGTATTGCTAACACCAGCGGCTACCACAGCTTGTAATGCAATAGAGGCCGCTGAATTAGAACTTATATGCTGTTTTGATTGATTGTTCTGAAGTTTGATGATATTTGAGTCTTGTGATTGTTCATCATCGGGCAAAAACTGTTTGGAAATGATGTTTGATGGTGATTCTTGAGCCGGAGCAGGTAGCGAATATCTATTTGAATCGATTACCAAAGTATTATGTTTCTCAGCTTTTGACATATTTGGTGTAGAAACTTTAGCAGTTGTTAGTTTAGAATCAGTATGGATATTGCTTTGGCTCATAGTGTGTCTTTTATTTGCCACAGAGGATGAGGAGCTACGTAATTGTAGGTTTTTGCCTGATCTATTTGCTAAATTATCCCATTCTTCAGGTGATACTGACAAAAATTGAAGATGAGGTCTCAACCATTCGTGTTTTTTAATAGCCCTTATATTTATTCTTTTTATTGGATTAGCTACAAGGATTTTTCTTAATAAATCTCTCTGTACTGGATTAACGTATTCTGGGAACTTTAAGGCTGTTTTAGTAATATATAAATAAAGTTTTGCAATGTCATCACCATCAGGATTCTGTGGATCATCATCCCACGGCAAGTAACCCGCTAACATTGCATATAATATAATACCACATGACCATACATCTGATTTTCTTGCTTCATAAGGCTCTGTTGTAACAACTAATTCAGGTGCTGCATAACATGGTGACCCACACGAGGTTTTCATTAATCCATTTTGTTGTGAGAATTCGTTAACAAAGCCAAAATCCGTTATTATTAAATTCTCATGCTTATCCAGAAGTAAGTTTTCAAGTTTTAGATCTCTATGTACTAATCCTTTCGAATGCATATAATGAACCCCACTTATCAACTGTGCAAATAATCTACAAGCAGATGCTTCTTTCAATCTTCTCTTTTTTTGTATATATTTATAAAACTCACCACCGGAAGCAAACTCTAAAACAATCCCAATATATTTAGAATTTTGTAGAACTTCCTCCAACTTAACAATATTAGGATGTGTCAAATGTTTCAGAGCATTTATCTCCCTGTATATTTTTATCTCCTTTTCAGAATAATTTAAGATAGCATCTCTTCTTATTAATTTAATTGCGACTTGTTTGGGTATGTCGATCTTTGAAGTGGTTTTGGTCCATCCTAGCTTAACTTTACCAAACTCCCCTTCACCTAATGTTGAACCAATGTAATACGGTCCAAATGTAACATGTTTTCTTTTATTGGGAACCAAAGAACCATGATGGGTAACACTATTCACATCATCATTATAACCTCCATAGTAGGTATTTCTTTGTACCCTGGATGACATGGAAACACCAACTTCCTATATTTCTATATTCTTAAATCAAAAATAAATATGCATACAATTCTACTGTTAATCAATTGAACCCAGCCGAACTATAAACAACAGAAGCACTGAATTCAAATCTTAACGTTGTTTGTTGCTTCTCCTTGCTGCTGTAATTCAAGACAATAAAGCCAATCAAATATGTCAGTTCAAAGACACTTTTAATATTTATATATAATCTGCACTTACCTCTTGAACTAGCAATCCAAATAAAACCACAATGATTATTTGTGTTTCTTTGTTCGAAGTCATTGTGAATCAATATGTTTATTTATAGATATCTCATTCATAATCTTTTAAATAATATTGTTTCTGTGGCGATTTCTGTGCGTCATATATAATTTAAAATATCGTTATTAAGAAACAAGCCAACACGAAAAGTCAAGATCTTTGAGAAAAGGACTTATGAACTACAATGGGAGAGGAAGTTTGATAAACAAATAAGGAAAGGACAATAAATGAGAGGTAACTGAGTTATTGTATTAGTTAAATACTTTACATATTGATAATTTTTCGATTACTTTATATATTTATTTATATACATGAAATTAAATGAAGTGATTGGTGTCATTAAAATATACTGTGATCATTATTGGAAGATATATTGCTTCAATTTATAGTTTGATTTCAAAAACAAACACAAAAAAAATATTCTGCCTATACAAAGATTTCTGTCATTCTGTATTTACCTTGATATGATTTATTCTGCAGATTTAACAATACCTACCTTGGCTGGTCTGATGACTCTGCTGTTCAATGTAAAACCCACTTGTTGAACGTGGAAAACTGTACCTGGTTCTTTATCTTGTTGTGGTAATTCAAAAGTAGCTTCGTGCTTGTTAGGATCAAATGGTTCACCCAATGGATCTAATTTTTCGATACCATGTTTCTTTAAAGTTTTTTCAAAGATATCTCTTGTCATTTTGACACCAGTGTATAAATCGTTAATTTGTGTAGATTTTTTTAAGTCATCTTCTGTGAAAGAGTTCAATGCATGTCCAAAATTGTCCACAGATTCTAGTAAATCCTTAGCAAATTTTTGCAGAGCAAAATCCTTTGCTTTTTGAACATCTTTCTTGGTAATTTCTTGCAAGTTTCTGAAATCAGCAACTGATCTTAATAATCTATCTTTATAGTCAGCAGACTCTTTTGATTTGGCTTCATATTTCTTTTCCAGCTCCTTAATCTTTTTTTGATCCTCAGTTAAATTAGCATCTTCTTCAGCAGCAGATTCTTCGGTTTTCGACTCCGTTGAAGACTTGTCTTCTTTCTTAGTTTCTGCCGAATAAAATCTTGTTCTTCCCAACTGTGTTGATCTAACAGAGGCAGTGCTGGACAAAGCAACTGCATTTCTTAATACCAGTGGATTTCCTACAATTCTGTTTGCGTTAATGGCAACACTTCTCAAAGGCATAGCATAAGCTCTCATTGTTAGTTGAAATTTAAATATGATCGTATTTTCTGCTTACTTCACAGTTCACAACGTAAGCTTAAAATGTAAGAAATTAAATATAAAAAGACTAATTTAGAGAACAAAAGAATAGAAAATGCCCTCGTTAAGAGTGAAAAAATGTATATAAATTAAATAAACTTTAAATGATCTACATTATGAATACTTGAATGTGACTTTTACTTATTTCTTACCTATATATTTTATTCTTGTTGTCGCTTAAAATGCTTTTCAAGTATTCAATCCTCCCCACCATCCTTTTGACTTCGGAAGTTAATTAATATAATATAAAAATAAGGTTACCCTATCTTTAGTTTTGCTGGTTATTGCCCTCTGTATCAAGCAATTAACGATGCTGAAGTGGTTGTAAATTATCTTCTTGAAAGGTAATGAAGTCTATATATAATATCAGTTGATGAACTATTGAGCCAGGACTCAAATATTAAAGAACTACTTTCAAAATTGAGAAGTTGAACAAACTTACTAAAGCCTCCTCTCAAAATTACCTAAAACGGTTCAAGAAACGATGTCAGTATTTTCTAAATGTGTATTCTCTTTATATATATATAAGTATTGGAAAGTCATATATAATGCTAACGTTTTTTTCTTTTGATATCTATCTTCATTTTAATTATGATTTGGATTTAATTTAGGTTTTCATGTAACTTGTTGACCATGTACACGAGTAAAATATCTTGTGAGGAAAGTTAATTCTAGTTACTGTTTGTCTTTCCAACACTTTTTTATGAATTTTTCCATATTAACCTTCTTTTTCATTTGGCCTTGAATCCATGGATGGTTGATCATTTGTCTTGGAGATGGACGTTCTTTTGGTTCTTTTTTTAGACAATATTCTATAAAGGATTTAAAAGACTTGCTCCAAATAATATTTAATTCTGGTTCATCATTTAGAACTGGTGTAAAAGTTACAATCAACATCAACAGTTCTATTGGTGCAATGTTTGTATTGTTACTTAAAGTTTTCTTTTCTTCGTTGTCTGATCCGAATGGGAATTTTGCTTGTGCAACCTCTAATAATGTCAAACCCAGAGACCAGACATCACACGTAACACTATAAGGTTGTCCTTTTATTCTTTCTGGTGCCATATAATATGATGTCCCTGTGAAAGTCGTTGCAAGTGAATTCACTGCTTCTCCACTAACACCAAAATCGCACAACTTAATTTCACCCTTATCATTCAATAAAATATTCTGTGGTTTAATATCTCTATGTATTACCTTTTTTTCATGCAAATAAGACAATCCTTTTAGAACAGATTCTGCAATTTTACCTAAAACTTTCTCACTAATTCTACCTCCTAGTTTCAACAAATGTTTATAAATGGCATCTAATGATCTGCCACCCATATACTCCATCGCAATTAATATCGTAGAATTTTCCAAATCTTTAAACATCCCATAGTATTGCACAATATATTTACATTTGAAACTTTTATTAAATTGTAATTCTCTAAAAATTTGTTTTTGGAATTCTGGATCACTATTCAACGTATTTATAGTCTTTAGAGCAAATATTTTTGATTCATTTTTCAATTTACACTTAACAACTGACCCTCCTGCCCCTTCACCAAGTAAACCTAAATTGACTATTTGATCTTTGATGTTTAAGTAGTGCAAAAAATTTTGATCTAAATTGTCAATATGTTGGTTGATATCGTTGTTATCGAATGGTTTACCATAAGTATTAAAATCGTTTAATCTAGATTCCAAGGAATCTGCAGATGCGGGTGCTCCAGATTTTATTGGACTATCACTATCATCAGCATATGTTGATATGATATTTGATGAATACGACTCCATTGATTGATTATTTTCTGGTCTTATGTAAACATCATTCGATGTTTGATGTTCATTAATGTTAAGATTCCTTAAAGTCGTATGCAATTCAGAAGTTGAATGAATTTTATTTTTATCGGAATTTACACTAGGGTTAACTGACATAGTAGGGGAAACTTTTAAATTCTGGTTCATTACAGAAGCAGGTAATGGAGGAGGTAAAGGTCTATTTTTTCTTGTTGATGATGATGGTGAGGATTGATTCGAAGTGCTTGAATATGGTTGTTGTCGTATATTGCTATGACTTGAGTTTGGTACTAAAGTTGAATCAGAATTAGATGATACCAAAGAAGCTGAGTTTTTTGGAGATACAGTGTTTGAAAAAAAACTAGAAGATATTGGAGGAATTGTCAATGTGTTTAATTTTGTGTTTAGCTTTATATTCCTATTATTACTTTCACTTACTGATGCGTTCCCATTACTAAATGCAATGGGCGAATAAACATTTTGAGAAGTAATTTTTATTGATAAATCTGCATCATTGGTATAAACTGGTAGACCAACTGAGTTTGGTGTCTTATTGATTGGTGGAAGTTTTAATTTTGGTGTTTTTGAGTTCGGCCTTGCTGATTCAGGTGGCCTAAACAGAGAGGACATGATTGGTATTGTATAAATGCAAAAAGTATACGAATTTATCCCTATAACAATGCTATCTATATCTGAACAGACTGAAATATTCTGCTCTTAGAAATTGTGCAAATAAATTACAAATATATTCAATTACTGTAATGAATTCGTCTCCATAAATATCTTTTTTAATTTTTTAACTTATTAATGATGACCTCTTAAAACCTTTATTCCAACAGAATTTAAAATCGAAATATAATGCAATGAATCTTCTGCCAATCAAGTAATCAAAAATTAAAACCTCTCTTAGTTACAAAAACCTTAAAACTTTTAAATTAATTGTATAATTTTTGATCTCTGAATTTTAAAATTTGATTCCATTATATCAAAATATTATTATATTTATCTCGAAAAGTTTCAGTTCCGGTTACTTAACATGGTAATAACTCCGTTACACGTGATTTTTATCGTCATAAAAATAATCTGTCCATATTTTAAGTTTAGTTCATCTAAACGCCTTTATAGCCGTACACAATATAGAGAGCTCAATATAAAGGATATCTGTATCCATAAGTTTTCTTGGCCTTACCAACTAAAAATAAAATCATTTACTTTATTTATTGGTGATATTTCTATATTTCTCTATCTCTAATCATTAAAAGAAGAAAAAAGTGCTCATTTCATTTCAACTTTGTTTATATTATATTTACCTGTATATAATTTATGCTAAAAAAAATCAGTGATTTGTTGAATAACTTAATTATCCTCAGACACATATGGCTTGTAAATTGTAATTAAACTATCATCGTCAACTGTAGCTATCAAATTAGAGATGATTGAGTGGTATGCTACGGCATTTCTTCTGCCGGTGTTAGTGAAAGATCTTCTTGAACCTCCTGTGTGTAAGAATTTCAATGCATCTGCTTTGACGTTCTCATCCACTGGATATTTTACTTCAATATTATCTTCATCATAATTAGAGAAGAAGTTTTGTAAGTCCCAATGGTAAACATCGCCCGAGCCTCCAATGGAGAGGAATTCGGAAGGAGAAGTTGGTGAAAATTTGACATCAATAACCGAGTCACCACCAGAATGATGTAAAGAAATAACTTCGTCTTGAATTGGCTCCTCTCCGTTTTGTCTATTTGTTAAATCAGTAGCAGCATTAGTAACAGAACGGATATCCCATAACTTCACAATACCCGTATCGGAGCCAGTAGCAAATAATGTATCAATTACTGGTGAGACGTCAAAGGATGTCAAAGCACCATTATTTGGATCGCTCAGAACACATGTTGGTTCGCCAACTGTTCTAGTATCCCAAAATCTTATTATATTATCATCAGAACACGTACCAAAAACATGATTATCAAAAAATTTGACAGAATGCGTCACTGTTGTTCCTGGAACATAAACTTTTCTTAGAAGTTCACCAGGCTTTCCAGCATTGTCAACAAGCTTTAAAATGCTATCACTGTTGGGGCCCTGAGATTGAGATTTCACCACCGTTTCATAATCTGCTGATAAAGCAAAATCGGATATCGTCATTTTATCCTTGTTCTTAAGGGTATGGATTGAAGAATACGAAGTACCCGGGCCAATATATTCTTGCATAATATGAACTGGAACACGGATACCTTCCTTGAACCATGCCAGTGACCCACTTGCTGCCATAACAATAGCATTATTATCCTCATTTTCACCTAGATAAACTACTTTACTGATAGTTTCACCTTGGTATGTCCATTTTGAAACTAGAGGCTTCTTCTCAATTTTATGGAAAGCCTCACCATACGTAGAAGACTTAACAATCTTCTCTTTTTTAGCCTCCTTTTCTGTTATTTGCTCATCATCTTCAGAATCCAGAAGATCATCATCTAAGAAAGTATCTATTGGCAATTCACATGGAATTTCATAAATATCTTTACCTTGGGAGTATAAAAGGCTGGTTTCCAAAGTCTTCTTCTCATTATCAGGAACTACTTTGTCTGTAAATGTAATAGACTTTTTATAACGAGCCACATTGTCAACACTAGTCTGAAATGTAGGCTTAAAACTGGAAATATGCTGATAAGTCGAATTACCCTTTTTCCAAATGTTTGTCATATTTGATCACTTAATTATATTTGCTTTGTTATGTATGGTTACTTATCCTTTTAACTATCCTACTAGAATCAAACTGTTTGATGCAAAACTACACAAATATAAGTCACAAGTACAGTTAAAATAAAATATCGATTTATATATCTAGTCATAAGTAATTAAATTAAATACCCCTCGTCATTTTTACAAAATTTTTTTTCAGAGAACATTCATATATATGTTCCTTGAATTAAAATAATTTGACTAAAAAACACGGGAACACATTTAATCTAATAAAGTTTACTTTTTACTCAAAATGCAAACTAACGCATCCATAAATTCTTAAAGTTCTTGATGCATCTTTTGCGGTGCTGTTCAATGCTCTGGTCAACACAGTAACAGAAGCAGTACCAGCAGTCAGTGCATCACTTCATTCTGCTTCTACACTAGTTCACTGTTCACACATTAATATACTGAAATATATTATTATCGTCTTTTAATTACCCACAGAATATGCATTTTCTTAATAACATCTATTTTTAATTATGCCATTACCTTCTTTGTCTGCTAACCACTCACTACTACTACTGTTCTAACAATTATGAGCTAAAACTTTATTTAACATCCATCCTCTATGTGCTGCTAATCTATTCTATAAGTACAATATGCTTGTTTATTGAAAAGCTTTGCTTTTCGGATTTGACAATTGAAAATACGAGTGGATAGAGGAACGACGGAAGTATTTTCATTTTACCATTTTTGTTGGAATTTCTTGGAGGACAGACAAGAGACATAGTTTCTTCATTACTGAATAATTTACGAAGAGATGAAAGGCTGTGTGCTACTACTAAGAAGCTTTTTTCTTGCTTAAAACAGTGTATACTGGTAATATTATAATTGTTTTTTTTTCTGTGCTGTACAGTGGTATCTCTTCTGACTATGGGACGGTACGTAATCAGAGAATATCACTAAGGTTAAACTAGATCGTTTAATATTGTTTTAAAGATTTATATGTAAGTATGTATTAAGTTTGTTAATATTCCGATATATGGTTAGTAATGTTAATTTTTATTGATGAATTTTTTTATAGTTCTATTTATAAGTGTTTAATTTTTATTTAAACGTACTGTAGACAAATTATTTAGCACTTCATCGTATTTGTCCTTGACCTCTTTGCAATTGACATCTGAAGTTGAGATTTCACCTGTTGGTCTAATTGGGCTAACCATCGGAGATGTTATGTTATTGATTATTGGACTTACTGGTGCCGTGTTATTATTTGCTGACGTAGTTGTAGAATTTACAATCGTACTCGGCATCGCAGCAGAGTCTGTTCCAATATTGTAGCCAATATCTGTCCCAGTAGAGCTAAATGTTGCACCATAAATACTTCCTAAATCGACTGTTTTTTGTGTGACACTATCAATTAAATCTTTAATTGAGTCGATACCTTTGGCCTTAATAACAGCCCCTCTAACTTCGTCACCCGATGGAATCTTGGCAAATACTCTATCTGTCGATAGAGGATATGGATTGGTCGTGTATGTCTCGTTATTGTCTTCTGAAAGGGGTGTTTGTACCCCACTACCCATTATCTTATCATTATTGGCTTCTTTAGAGGCTGGTGAAAAGTTCGTCGCGCCTGATGAAGCTGATGCAACATTTGGAGCTGAAGACGTTACAGAGTCACCTAGATGTTCACTATCAGGATAAAGAGATCTCTGTTGTTGGACGAAAAAACCCCACTTATGTAACTCACCTTCCTCCTCCTCTTGTCTTCTACGACCTTCAATTGCACCAGAGCTCTGTCTCACTAGTAATGGTTTACCAGTAAAAACATCTATAACTCTACCAGAATCTGTGGCCATTAAATGTGGTCTAACTGGAGCTGTAGGAGTTACCGAAGTTACTGGGTTTTCAATAGTATCTATTTGATCTGCCGAATGGTGATGTTTCAAAGATGGATTATATGATCCCATTATTGAGGCTAGCTGAGGAATATTTGAGAATGTTTCTAAAATATGAGTCAAATTTTGCTCCACTAACAACAGCCTCAATAAATTCTCCTTCTCCTGTAAGGAGATATCTCCTGAATGTTGTTTCTCGAATAATTGATCAATTGTTTCGGACACATGTTTGTGCACATTTTGTAATTTTTCAATATATTTCTTAAATAAGTATCTTCTTGTAGAATCGTCTGCTTTTGTATCTCTATGTAAGTTTTGCATTAACTTTTCAGCAGTTTCAGTCATAATTGTACCATCAAATAATAAATCATCTTGGGAACTTAATTCATCCAGTTCGAAGTTAGCATCAGTCATTCTATTCATGTTTCTTACTAAGCATAAAGCAATTCTTGAACTAATATCTTGTGGAATCTCGTCGTAATTAATATCAAAACTGATTAATTTTGGCGATTCCTTTACCAGGGCATATAATGAACCATACAATGCCAAAAAATTTGATTTCGAACCATCAGTTCCAACACTATGATTAGAATCGTCTGTCTTGATACTGTTATTATTACTTGCTTGAGAAGTGTCGTTACTTCTATCAGATAATGGTGTCATAATTGAAACATGTGTTATGCTCGAACACTTCAATAATATTGAACATATCAATGCGATATCCTTGTAGTGCAAACTATTACTATCAAAATGAATTCTATGAAGTTCAGGGAACCTTGGTAAATATTTATGCATAAATGGCAAAACTTCTGGAAATATTTGTGGCAGGTTGCTCAAATCTAGAAATTTTAGATTTGGTAATTTAGCCAAATATTTTAAAATTAAAGCAGCATCATGACCCGAAGTTAAATTAGTACTATTCAATGTAAAATATTCTAATTTATCATATTCTAATGATGAAAGTTTGGAAACTATTGGTTTAACTAATTCAGACAGATCATTAAAGGATAAATCTATACCTTGAACACCATATTTAGAAGCCCAATTCATTACACTTTTTAAATGTGAAGAATCAATATCAGTTGATGCTAAACCCAATCTTAAATGAGTTTCATGACTGTCTTCTGATCCCGAATTATCGTCAATGACTAATTCATTCTCTTTAATGTTTTGAAGTTTTGTTTCTTGAATTGCAGCTTCTGCAAAGGAGTTTAATACTGTTTTGAATATCTCTCTTGGAATATTATTGACTTTAATACCATTCAATAGTAACTCCTCCAATGCTGGCATTTGTTCCTCTGTTGAAATTAAGCTTTTAAAATCAATTCTCTTAATGAGAACGCGAGAAAATAAGCTCCAATCCATATTATGACGATGCAAATTGTCAGGTAAATCAGATCTGATCTTTGTCTGTGATAAATCAATTTTTCTTAAAGATTTGTTTATTAATAGGAATTTACAGAGTAATTGCCAGCTTTCTTTATCAAACACCACATTTCTTAGACCTAATTTTTCTAAACTTGATGAATTTGACAATGATGTAATTAATATTTTAAACATATGCGGAGTTAAATTAACGTTATCAAAAATGACTGTGCTAATTGGCACTATAGCTACAAAGTCACAAAATGATAGTATATCAATTAAAGTTGGTTTTGGATTTAAGAATTTTAAAACTTGTAAGGGAGCAGTTTTCCCTTTTACTTGCTTCAAAGTTGATGGAATTGGTAAAATTTCTCTTAAATGACAACATCTAGTATAGACTACATCTAAAGTCAATTCTTTATTCGAATCTTCATCAGCATTGCTTTCTCCCAAAGTATTTTCATCCTCAAAAAAGTGCTCATGTGAATGGATAGGTTTATCAATAGAATTAATCTTTTCCTGATGAAATGTTTCTTCTACGTTAGCTGCATCTGTGGATTGATCACGAGCTCCTGAAGTTATTGGAGGTTGTGTCGATACAGTATGACTACTATGCGCTCTATAATTAGAAACCTCATTTGCGATTCTTTGCGCAGCATAATGAGCTTCCTGTTGGTGTTTTTCTGATTCTTTTTGTAATCTTTTAAAATTATCCAATGCTAATTTATATTCCCTTGAATTTTTATCGTAAGTTTGTTCTGCACTTGTGTCCGATTTCGCAGCCGAATTCGAAATACCAACAGAAATTGAAGGAGTGTCTCCAATCATGTGATCAGGTACTAAAATATTACCTTGTCTTGGCTTTCTTGAAGGTAACTGTTGTGGAGGATCGTTTTGGAATGAGTCTACTGCAAATACTACTCTCTTCAATGATATTTTATCTACTACAGTTAGAAGCGGATCACCACCCATAGCTTGTCCAAGCAAATTTGAATTCATTTTTGAAGTCGTTAGGTTAGAACTATCGGTACTTTCACTACTCATCGTACTACTTGTAGTTAATCTGCGTGCAGGAATGCCTGTAACGGGTGTTGAACTTTCTAATTTGGGAGAGAGTATTCCATTATGATTAGGTTCTTCGGATACCGATGGATTAGTAGCCGCTGGGAAAGGAGATGTATGTATGCTTAATTTTTTGGACATTGATGCTGGTGCTGAAGATGGAGGAGTTATCAAATCATTTTTGGCTAAAGTTGCCGAGTTTTGGGAGGGTGTTGGCCCAGCGCTAGTCGAATTTCTTCTACCAAAAATGGAACCGAACAACGATTTTTTTGGTTTTTCTAGAATCGCTGTCTTTGTTGGCTTTCCCGTGTTTGAAGACACTGCTGGTGATTGATTTGCATTCACGACGGACTTTCCAATATGTGCCGTGTTTACAGAATTCGATCTTTTGATATTAGATTTCTTTCCTGTAGCACCCACAACATCCGGAGAACTTGCCTTCATTGAGCTCTTTATTGGAATCAATTCTTTATTCTCCGAAGACAAGACGGCATTCGAAATCGACATAGACCTCTGTTTCTTCACCGTAATACTCCCAGACGTGGCTTCCTGTGCTTTATTATAATTTGTCTGTGGCAGCACCAAATTTGTTTTTAGCGCTTTGCGCTTTCCCTTATAAAGCCAATCAACCTGGATATCAATGTCTGAATTCAGGTAATTATCATAGTTCAAATGATCTTTCAATTTACTCATTCCCATCTTGAATGTATTGCTTGTGAGTGCGAGGCTGAATAATCTGTGTATATAGTGCCCTTCTCTACCTAAAAGCAACTATGCCTGAAAAGGATTAGACCACTATAGAAACTCAATATGTTACGTTACGGTGGGTTTGCAGATGGTTGGCTGACTAACGCTACCAGTGCATTTTATCCACCTACTACCAGTGGCCCATTACATGCATACTTATATATACATGTACAAATGTCAGTTTATATATATAAGTATGCACATTCCTATACATTGCTATTAGTAAAGAAAACCGCCATAGTATAAAATTTGACAGTAGTGCGTAATTTCGTTTTACTGAGAAGTACGTAAAATTTTGTAGGAACATCGCAGAGAGAGGAAAGGGAATAGAGAGCGACATATGCTGTTCTGTTTGCCATGAACGCAGAAGAAAAAGAAAAAGGGCCAAAGCCGGAAACAAGAGAGAACGAGAGAGAGAGCAACAAAAGAGAAAAAAAGAGAGAGATGCGGGTGACGATAGTTTGACAGTGTGAGGTTTTGCAAGAAATAGGAAAAAAGGTTTTTAAATATGCGTGGATTTATCGATACAGGAGATCAGGAAGAAGCAGGAAGAATGAAATGGACAGTTTGGCCTAGAATTTAACAAAAAGTTCTCCCGTGATGAAAAAAATCAGAAACTATCAAGTCGCACCAGAGAGAGCAAGGAGGAACTTACAGATTGAAGACACAAGTTGTTTGGAACTTGTGTATCTTGCCGAGGACACTTAAGTGGTTAGGATAGTGGAAGCTTTCCCAGCATAACCGGCTATAAAGCATATTGTTCGGTAAAATTATTTTTCCAGTGTTGTTTCTTGTTATCCGGATGTCTGGCATCGCTTGCAACTGTAGTGTATTTCTAGTTTTTCGTTTTTTCTTTTTGCCTCATGTAAAAAAAACGATGTACATGTGACTTGTGCGGATTTGTCACGGATATCAGGGTTACCGCTGAAAATGATTTTGTCGTTTCCTCAGCTGCGGTAAACATCATGCGACATCCCATTCCAAGTGACAGCTCTTGCTATGATGACAATTGCCGCACGTGATCATGACCATCACTTGTGATCACGTGAAAGTAGTGTCCATTACCCAAGTTTCTTTAGCCACATGAATCGATGACAAAAAATTGAAAAGAAGATAAAGGAAATAACGATGTCCTATTCCCACCTTCTCCGACCGCCGGTCTCACTGCACCCTAAATTTTCCAATATTTTCGCATTTTCACATTTTCTATTTGTCGCTGTGCGTATCCCGCTGCTCGGTCCTTGTCCTTTATGTAGTCAGCTCTTAGCAATCAGACTGGGCGAGCGTAGCCTCCTCTTGGCTATACGGCAGTGACGAAAAATTCGTTCTCTACACCCATACACCTCCACTATCGTTACACCCGCGGAAATCTCATTTTACATGGGAATCAGAATTAGCTCTTTTTTGCACGTCCCGTCCACTTCGCTGCGGCTCTACTCTGAAAACTGTACGACTCTAGTCAGGTGAATTATCAAAAAAAGAGGCATACTCAATAGTTGGTAATTCTCTGCGTGTACGTGACCCCTTGTGACGCTGTTCTTATCTCCACCGCCGCTCATCTAATTTTTGTTTGCTTTTCGCATTTGAGACCCATGTTACAATTGAGAAACACCCGTACTAGCCATCTAAGAAAACCCTCACGCAGAAAAGTAACAGCAGCGCGCCGGTGGAGTTAACGATGATTAGATCGCTTTCGTTTTCTTAAATATTTCAGTTTTATTTGCTGAAGGTGCAAGGCCCGGCTCCAATATTGGCATTATTAAGACTATTAACTTTATTGCACCTGTTATCACATTTTCCATATTTTGACCCAGGCATTGACACAAAATTGCTCTGTATTTGATATTTATAATTATATATATATACATATATCTGAAGCAGTGGATAAAGTTGTTCAGATTTCTACCGGTGTGATATTAATTTTTATACGAAAACATATCGGTAAGTATATCTACAAGCACACGCACAGGTATACATACAGACATACAATCAGATCGACTACAGCGGTACGTTAGACATAGATAGTCATCAAATTTTAAAACCATACATAATGTTGAATATTATCAAATTTTCAGGCACTAGAGCCGTTAATAACAGCGGTTTGATGGCGGCTTCGACTCTTTTGAGAAGAGCATATCATCCAAAAGTTATTGATCATTATACCAATCCAAGAAACGTGGGGTCATTAGATAAGAAGTTGTCGAATGTAGGTACCGGGCTAGTCGGGGCTCCTGCATGTGGTGACGTTATGAGATTACAGATCAAGGTCAACGATAAGACAGGAATAATCGAAGATGTTAAATTTAAGACGTTTGGTTGTGGATCTGCCATCGCTTCGTCTTCTCTTATGACGGAGATGGTAAATGGGATATCTATTAATGACGCTCTTCAAATAAAAAATACACAAATAGCTCAAGAATTACAGTTACCTCCTGTGAAGCTACATTGTTCGATGCTTGCTGAAGATGCCATTAAGGCAGCTGTCAAGGATTATAAATCAAAAAGGGTAGGACTAAAGAAAAACCCATTAGCTCAAAAAGCAGCCAACATTCTTTGATGTTAACTGCAAATATGCCAACGAAATGGAAGAAACAATAAATATATGTAAAAATATCAACATTGGATGGAGAATATCGTCCAGTCAGCATCACGACAAAAGAAAAACCCAATACCGTTGTTTTTTTCTAGGAAACAAAAGAGAAACAAAACATTTCAAAAATATTTCTTTAGGCTCCTAAATATTCATAATAGTTAAAATACATAGTAGAATTATAATACACTGCATACATACATGATTCAAACTTTGTTTCTACATTTTAAATCAAAACGTTTACATCTACATATATATACGGGAAGATCGAGTTCATAGTGATTTATGTTATCATTTTTGAATATAAATATTTATATACATATATATAGTAGAAAAAATTACAAGAAAAAATTAAGCATGCTTTTGGAAAAAATCCATCACACCAGTGAAAACAACCAATAATATACCACCACCTGGACCTAATCTTAATACTTTTGGTACAAAACCTTTATATAAAGCTCTGAAACCTTCTTCTTTATAGATAGTAACAATCGATGGCAACGACCAATTATATTTCCTTGGAACAGGCTTACCATCTTCACCTATCGTTTTCTTAAAATTTTGTATTCTGGATTTAACAACATCAAATGGAGTGTTACACATAGAACCAACTGTACCACCAATCGAACCTGCAATTAGATCATTTCTGATAGATTCGTTCTTACTATTTGCCTTAGGCAATAAGTTTCTCACTTGGAAAATGATACCAAAATACCCTGCATTCCAAACACCATGTCTCCACATAGTAGCTTCCAAACCATTATACATAGCAAATATACCTTCATTCTTAATAATTTTGGTCAAACAATCAATTGGAGACTTATACGTTGAATTCACGTCTTGAACTCTAATCTTAATTAGCTCAAATGGTACAACAACAAATGATTCTAATAAACCAGCAGAAGCACCACTCAATATTGAAATTTTTTGTGTTAATTTCTCTTGCTGAAATTCCCTTAAGTAAAATGACTTAAAAAAATCATTACCTGCAAATTTGGTTGCTCTTTTTGGAGCTTCCATCAAAATTGGGGATGTAATACCTTTATACAACCTAGAGGCACCCTCATTTTTAACAATCTTACCTAAACAATCAACAACACCATTATATTGCACTGAATTAGCGGTTACATTGCTACCAGCAGATTTACTCACTTGCAATTGCATTCTAGTCTTAACGACATCTAATGGATACATCACCAAAATTTCAGATACACCAGCAACTGCACCTGCAAAAAATGTATAAATGAATGGTAATTGTTTTTTCTCTTGAGTCGACATGATTGTTTCTATCCGTTTTGGGCTGGTGTATTCAGACTATTTACTGCCACACTACTTAGTTAATTAATGTTTCAGGAATTTAAGAAAATCAAATCTTGCGTGGAATAAATACCAACAACATGTCAAAATTTCATAATCTAAACAAATTAATTGAAAACTTATATATATAGTTAAATACTTGTATATTCAATTCTTCTCCAATTTGCTATTCATTAATAAATGACTAACTGATTATTTAGTGCGTATCTTGAATTTCCAAAAGTGTAATAGCGTGAAATTCGATATCCGCGAGCGATTCTCTTCTCTTGAACGTCATTAAAATATTTAACGATGACTGAATTGACGGCTCTAACTGGTTCTGTTATGCTGATATTACAAGCATACTCAAAATATTGGATCGGAGTCTGCTAGCTACCTTTGCGTTTGACAAATTAATCTGTTTGACAGCAGCTAATCATAGTACCATGACTTTATAAAAAAGGGTCTGCTCCGTAATATTATCAGTCAAATATAAATGAATTTTATTAAATTTGGTACAAGGCACAATTCCTCATTATTTTTTACATTAACGACCATACTGTTGATCCATTAACAATGTTTCAATGTAACCTTTTTTTACATACATAAATTATGATATATAAATATAAACATTTAGGTGCATACGTTTGGACAGTACGCCCGTCTATTTACTGATAAGAAATGAAATCACGTAAAGGGATAGTCAAGTTTCACTAACGATCTATGCCTTATTAATATTCAAAAATTTATTACATTTGTGGAAAAACAAACTTAAACATTCTTAAATCCACTGAATCAATAGCAATGGAATATCTTAGCCAATACAATTGGACTCTTAGTTAATTTTCAAAATTTAATTATTTATCTTGTTGTATACCGTTCTAATACATGTTTAATTTCCGCTTTTTAATTTATTATTACTAAGTATCTACTAAAAAAATAACTAAGATACTCTCACATCTAGAAATATTGTAAGCATTGAATAACGAATAAAGAACGAAAGAAAGAGAAATATATATTATTTTTAATTTTTATATATTGGCAAGTATTTAATATAACTTAAAACTATAGTGTCTTTAACATTATAATTCTTTGTTAAAGGGGTTAAGTCATATAAGAAGGTGCAGTTTCGAGTATCTGAATTAGTACGTTTATTTTATATATTTGTTTTTAGAACATTTTTCTTTGTTTGAAAAGCAGTCTGCTAGTTTGTAGACAATTACACCTATTCTCATACATGCTTATTGATCCTCTCCCAATTATAGGAAATTATTGATCTAGTTACAAGTTACTGATATTTTAATTTTATTAGTTTTATTTTATGACAATGAGACTAATAACTTTTCCTGGGCAGGGAACTCCCATAGCAACATCTGTATTAAGGAATGTACTAAGATATAAAACAAAGGAATTCCAAGAAATTCTAGATAAAAACGATCATTCAAAGTATCTATTGGAATATATCTTCAACCATCCTACAAATCCAGGCAGTATAGCAGTTTGTTCAAATTTATACTATCAGCTATACGAGAAAGATAGAGAAAACAATAAATTACCGAGCTTAATTACAGAAGATAGAAATAAAGATGTTTTATTACTAGGCCACTCATTAGGTGAATTGACTTGTTTAAGTTTGAATCGTTTATTTTCATTGAAAGATTTATTTGATATTGCAAATTATAGAAATAAGTTAATGATAGAAAAAACCGAAAATTATTTAATTGCTCACAAACTAAATTATTCAACAAAATTTGAAATGTGGGCATTATCTTCACCAAATGCAGTCGATCTGCCATCTCAAGTTTTACAATTATTATCAAGGAAGCATTCTATAAATTCACCCTATAAATCTGTAGCAATTGCCAATACAAACTCAGTAAAGCAATGTGTCGTCACTGGATTAATTGAAGATTTAGAGTCTTTGAGGGCTGATTTGCATCTAAATATTCCAAGATTAAGAATTACAGAATTAACAAATCCTGATAATTTGGCATTTCATAATAAAAATGTATTAAGACCTATTCAGGAACCTTTATATGATTTTATCTGGTCAATTCTGAAACATAACAATACTCATACACGCACTCAACTAGATTATCCTATTCTTTCCAATTATGATGCCAGAATTTCCATATACATTCATCATGCAATTGAGAGATTTGTTAAATCCAGTTCTAACACAGTACAATTTACCAAGTGTTATGATACAATCAACTCCCTAATAAATGAGACAAATTTACATAAAGATGATAAAGAAGATGCAAGTAGCAATAGTCTACTGCCAGAACATTTAGCAATATGTATGGGGCCAGGTAATGTAATCTACAACTTAATAAAAAGAAATTGTGAACATATTGTACCATATCAGTATAATTCGACTGAAACAATATCATCCGTAAATGCTACTCAAGCAAAAGTTGCAGAAGAAGAACTTAAAGCTAAGAAATTTCAAAATCTCTAAATTTTCATATTCCAAATAATTCAATAACTAATTAGTATTGTCGATCATTTTAAAAAATAACAATCCTTTAACTCTCAGCATTTTATGTATTTATGTCATTTATAAAATGGACTATTTATATATATTAATAGTACTAATAGAAAATTTAATGCAATTATGTTTTTGTCTAAAAATTTATACTTTATATCCTATGTACTATAATAGTGGGACTTAAACAATCATCCTTCTTGTCATGTAAAATTAAATTGGGCTCATTATCTTCTGTTAAACATGTATCTACTGTTAAACCTGGTGGATTTGAATCACAAGATTCAATGAGCATGTCTGTTTTTAATTTTTTTCGTTCTGTGGGCAAAGGTTCGGAATAAATGTGATAAGGCTGATGTTCAGAAAATTTTAATAATGTTGGGGATGTGTTGGAATCGTCATGAAAACGTAATGGCGTGTATTTAGGTATGAAAATATTTAAATTTAATCCAAAATATAATTTCTCAATCTCATTTATGTCAACGCAAGCAGAAACTTTTACATAAGTATTATTTTCTAAATTGTAATTTTTTAAATATGTCTCCAAAAAATTAAATACTTTATCAATGCAATGCTCATCCTTTATAGTTATAAGGATCCTATTAAAGCAAATAATATCTTTGTATGACCACATTGATGACACATATTCTGAAAATTCATCAATAAATATTTTTTTGTGAATTTCATTGGAGAAACTTTGGTTGAATTTATTTGAAATTCTTGGAATGTCAGTAATTATTATTCTATTTTTTTGCATTTTTCGCTGCTATTTCATTTAATGTACTTATCTGTACAATCAAATACAGATCATATCATTTTCAATCACATTAATCAAGACTAAAAATTCAAATAAGTAGATTATATATATACACACTTATATTTTACATCTGAAATTCATAAAATTTTTAAGGTAAGCAACCAATGCCACATTAGAAATAAAGAATAATTACTTAGTGGCTAAACCCAAAAGGTAAATTAGCCAGGATCTTCTCATTCCTTTTGTACTAATCCTCCGCGTACTAACTGTACCTTATCAATAATTCCTAAAATCCATACATATCTTATATTACATTAATAATAAACAATCTTAAAAAAACAAGGCATTGTTCTCACACTATAAGAATATTTAATCGAATAAACATAACCAGGCGGTAGATAAGATACTATGAAATATTCAATGAATCAGGGATCGCAGTAAAAAAATGCAAACTAAAAAAACAAGCACCGCTTGGTTGGAATTTCGAGGCGTAGGTACATAATAATTCAAGACCGTGGCAATGTGTATATAGAGTAGTTTTATATACATGTATCACATTTTGTTATATTTTCATTCATATCGAACTTTATTAATTTTTTATTAGCTCCCTCATAAAAATAAAATAATAAGCAATAAATTATCCCAATATATTTAAATATTGGCAGTGTCACAAACGATAGAAAAATATTAATATTATTTCCTATGTGATAATTTTTCCTTTTCAAGCAATTCATAAGGCTTAGCCTCTAACATTTACAGTGCTGTTTGAGAGCCGATGATACGAATTTACAACTTCTTTTTTTTAATTTTTGTGTGAGTTGATAAAATATAATAAAACAATTAGCAAATAATTAAAAGTCAAGACTAAGCAAAACAAGCAGAGACCCAAAATCAAACCATCAATCACTGCTCTCTTGTTTTAAAAATAATGATGACCAACATGTTATTGATAGTCGTAAGAAAAATATTGTTACTTTTTCTAAAATTTAATCAGTTACTTGAAAACTCTTCGTAGGTTAATAATTTAATCCTCTTTTGAGTGTCAAATTGAGATGTATTGTTTTGTAAAAATAATAACAAAATTAATGCCAATTTGTAGTGAGAAAAACTGTTGATGTAGTGACTAGATCTAGCCAGTACCGTTTACAAGTTGTAATTATAAAACAGAACTCTTGACATTCAGAGCATTAATATGACTACTTTAAAAAATGTACGGATGTTACATAATTGTACACCCATACACACAATACATTACGCTTTTGTATTCTGTTTTATAACAAATTAGAAATTATAGCATACAGATAATTTACTTTTTCAGGTTCGCTATAGATTGCTTGTTACTTCCTTCGATATTATTCTTGAAAATACAGATTTTATTTCCTACTTTATCGATTAATATGATATTTTTTAGTTTAGTGACAACTGTCACAGCTGGGTAATTGTTATTGTACTGATTTATGTATGTACATTATGTGATGAAATTGTTCATTATATACAATTGATTTAATTACTTTGTGCAGTCTCTCGGCTGCGACTTTTGATGTTAAATTTTCATATTTGTATTATCGCTACAGTTACTTACAAAATGTACGCGCTGCCATAATTTTTCACAATTGAAATTTTTTTTTTATTCGATGACTTTTCCATTTGGATTAACATCATGGATATATATAACAAAACATTTTTTATATACCAGTAACGACTTGCTTCTATATATTAACTAAGAATATTTTTTTTTGCATTTCTTAATATTTAAAATTCAGTTCCAAGTAACCATACCGTTATTAATTTTAAAAATGGCTTTTGAATTGAACTCTAAGAGCTCTGCTTACCACTCTCGTTTCCAAACTCCTTTCAGAAGAAGAAGAGAAGGTAAGACCGATTACTACCAAAGAAAGAGATTGGTCGCTCAACACAAGGCTAAGTACAACACTCCAAAGTACAGATTAGTTGTTAGATTCACTAACAAGGATATCATTTGTCAAATTATTTCCTCCACTATCACTGGTGATGTTGTTTTAACTGCTGCCTACTCTCACGAATTGCCAAGATACGGTATCACCCATGGTTTAACCAACTGGTCTGCTGCTTACGCCACCGGTTTATTAATTGCCAGAAGAACTTTACAAAAGTTAGGTTTAGACGAAACTTACAAGGGTGTCGAAGAACCAGAAGGTGAATACGAATTAACCGAAGCTGTTGAAGACGGTCCAAGACCATTCAAGGTTTTCTTAGACATTGGTTTACAAAGAACCACCACTGGTGCTAGAATCTTTGGTTGTTTGAAGGGTGCTTCTGACGGTGGTTTATACGTGCCACACTCTGAAAACAGATTCCCAGGTTGGGATTTCGAAACCGAAGAAGTCGATGCTGACTTATTAAGATCCTACATTTTCGGTGGTCACGTCTCTCAATACATGGAAGAATTAGCTGACGATGATGAAGAAAGATTCTCTGAATTATTCAAGGGTTACTTAGCTGATGACATCGATGCTGACTCTATTGAAGACATCTACACTGAAGCTCATGCTGCTATCAGAGCTGACCCAGCCTTCAAGCCAACAGAAAAGAAATTTACCAAGGAACAATATGCTGCTGAATCTAAGAAGTACAAGCAAACTAAATTGACCAGGGAAGAAAGAAAGGCTCGTGTTGCTGCCAAGATTGCTGCTTTAGCTGGTCAACAATAAATTATTTATTGAAGTTTTACATACTCTACATACTTTATAATCCTTTAATAATAATTTAATTTTTTTCTTTTTCTAAGATAGATATTATGTAAGTCAATATTATAATCATGCGGTATTGCTTAATTTTATGTTAGATGGGGTCATGATTCAAGATAGATGTGATTTAAAATAACTGGTGGGTTCAATAACATTATCAAGATATTTCTCTACAATTACCTTAAAGCTGATAAGTAAAACATATATAATAGTTTTAAAAAAATAACTTCTTTAATATTTTATGGTTTCAAGCATAAAATAGTAATTATTTCAGTTTCCTCTTTAAGCGACTAATGGCGCTCATCAGATAAAAATCTATACTATTAAAATGCAATTTGTAAAATAAAAACGTTCAAACGAACAGTGAATTTTAAAACCAACCCACAATCACGCACAGTACAAGAGCCTTTAGAGCTCAATATTTTCTCAAAACTTTTATTTTATATTTGTCAATTTAAGAAAGGTGCCATTAATTTTTAATATAAACACAATAGAATAAAATTTATTTTAATGAATGATTCAACACAGTCGCTACAACGAAAAAACTCATCAAGAAAGGCTAGGAGAAAAAACTTTGATATGTCATCCTTAGTGCTAGATAGTTTAAACGAACATGGTCAAAGGTTAAGCGGTGCTGATCAATTAATTGATTTAGAATACCGCTTGCCTTCTGAGGCTGATGAGGTCGATAATCGTTACATGACACATAAGTACACTTTTTATTTGAGAAAAAAATTTAAAAATCATTTTAAGCTATTAATATCATTTTTAATATTTCTAATATTTTTATTTTCTTTTAATTTATCTAAAACTTTGTATTCGTCTGATACTTTTAAAGAACGAAATAAATTAGAAAACAATCAAATTAATAGACGGTCTTTTGATATAGAGACCACTTTAAGTGGTGAATTTACTATTTCTGAGAACCTATTCAAATTTATTAAACCCCCAAAACCGTTATTACATCACGATGAAGACCCTGGCTTATATTATACTATTAACATTGGAGAAGATGGCTCTCATCTAATAAGCGTAGGTCAATTATATGACAAAAATTTCAACAAAACGATTATGAAGACATCATTTGATTATGAAGGTAATACGTATATTATCCAATCCATCGAAATAAATTATAATCTAGATACTGCAATTATAGGAACAAATATTATTCAGCAATACAGGCATTCATCTATAGGGTTATATTTTGTTTATTCAATTAATACAGGAGATATTCATCCTATTCACGCAGGAGATAAGGCTAATGAATGGGAATTATCTTATGCACATTTTTCACCAGCTTACAATTTCATTTATTTTGTACATAAAAACGATTTATATTTTATGGATGTAAAAGAACGAAGGATAACAAGAGTAACAGATAGTGGTAATGCAGTCATTTCAAATGGGAAAACCTGCTGGGTATACGAAGAGGAGGTACTATCGACAGATGTAGCCGTATGGTGGTCTCCAGACGATTCTAAATTTTTGTTTGCTCAATTCGATGAATTAAATGTTAATTCCATGACATATCCCTTGTATACAGATCCGCAATTACGGAATAGATATTCGTCCGTTAACTATCCATTACCAGGATCAAAAAATCCCACAGTAAAGCTCTTTTCATTCAATTTGGAAAACAACGTTCTTTCTAAACTTAACATCGAAGAAGAAAGTAAAAAATTTAATAATGATATTCTTTTATATGATATAGAGTGGATGACATCAAAAGAATTACTGCTAAAAGTTTCTGATAGATCTTCTAAAGAGTTGGATGTTTTAATATTCAATACAGAAAAAAATCAAATGATGAGATCAAGGACTATATATGCATCTAATTTTAATGGTTGGATTGAAAAACAAAAAAAAGTAACGATTATTCCACCTAATAATTCAATTGGAAGAAAAGAATACGGATATATAGACATACAACCTGACGAAAATGGATTTAATCATTTATTCTATTATTCAAAATTTAGTTCATCTACTGGACGTCAACTTACTAAAGGCACCTGGGAGGTAACAGGTTCTGGAGTTGTAGGATTTGATTACGAAACTAATACCGTTCTATTTACATCAAATATGCCAAGTTCGTTTTCACAACATCTATACGGGGTTGTATTAGATGCAAATGAGCCTTTCAAAATCGAGACACTGCAGAATCCCAACGATATCTACTCATTTTATGAATTTTTGTTCAGTTCAAGTACTAGATATGTTGTTAGTAAATATTTGGGCCCTAATGTGCCAGTAACGAAAGTAGGAACTTTAATAGAGGTATTAGAACCAGATGATTCGAAATTTAAAGGAATTTACGTATCTAAACATTTGGAATTGAAAGATAAATTAAACAACTATGACATACCAATTAAAAGCTACAAAACAATGAAATTGAGCGATGGAATCACAGTGGACTATATCGAGATTAAACCATCACATTTGAACGTTAATAAAAAATATCCCCTTCTGATAAATGTATACGGTGGCCCTGGTTCAAGATCTTTTGATTCCAAATATAACATTGAATTTGAGTCAACGGTAGCATCTGGATTGGATGCGATTGTATTACAAATTGAACCTAGAGGTACTGGAGGCAAAGGCTGGGAATATAAAAGTTGGCCTAAACTCAAGTTAGGATATTGGGAACCTTCTGATGTTCTTGAGGTAACCAAAAAATTTATTCAATCCAATAAAAAGCATATCAATGAGGATAAAGTAGCCATTTGGGGTTGGTCATATGGAGGCTTTTCAACGCTAAAAACTATTGAAGATGATGCTGGTGCTGTATTCAAGTACGGGATGGCAGTCGCACCGGTCACAAATTGGGCATTATATGATTCAGTGTACACAGAAAGATTTATGGGAACACCAAAAGAAAATGCAAAAGGATATAATGAGATTTCAGTGATACGAAATTTCAACAGCTTTGCTTCCTTGAAGCGACTTCTTTTAATACATGGAAGTGCCGATGAAAATGTCCATATTAAAAATACATTTGCTTTTTCTAATGCTCTTAATAATTTTGGTATTGGAAACTATGACTTACACATTTATCCCGATTCAGGTCACTCAATTTCTCATAACAATGACCTAAAAATGGTTTACAGAAGATTATATACCTGGCTAGGTAATGCATTTAATAACTGAAATAGATTTAGTTAAAATACAATTTGGACTCTATTATATTTAGTATATCATACGCATCATATATATGAATACATATATATATGCACAGTAAGGTAATAAACATTGTATAATTACTTCATGACTTCTAGCTATAAAATTATAAAGTAATACACAAAACTTCTGTACACCTTTATAAAATGAAACACTAAAAATTTCAATCTTAGAGTGTTTTTTTTGTGTCAAAAAAAGAGAAAATCTGTCATAAAATAGAAGTAAACTAACTTAATGAAAGATATATTTATATACATCCTTTTATTAAATATAGATTCTTGATTAATATTTTAAATTACATCTTAAAATATTTTGATGACCAAATGAGAGACAATATTTTCTTTGGAAAGGAATGTTACATATAGGCAGAAAATTCTTAATTTATTATTTACTATTCGTTAGTAAAATCTTTGGTCATGAATTAATATTAACTTTAAGTACTGAAAATATTTCAACCAAGTTAGGGGATGAGTCGATCAATCACAATCTTAGAGTGAAGTTTAATGGAAATTCTACTTCTCCAGAATTACTTTATCTGCTAAATAGATCAACTAATATTTTATTTGCTGATTTACCAGACTTACCTCATTTTATTAATAAAAAAACATTAAACATCCAACAATATTCAAAAAGAAGTTTATTACAAGGTGTTATACCAAGTGCTGAAAATGTATACGTTAATGAACTCAAAGAAATATTAGAGGACATATTACAGGACGTTGGAGAAGAGAATGAACCATCCAGAAATACGCAGGAAGAAGAAGGAGAAGAAAATAATGATGATAAAGAGGAAGGAGATACAGAAAATGATGCTGATGATATTGGTGAAGATGAAAATGAATCGGAACATGATAATAAGGATAAATGTGAAGGATTCGATGAATATCAACTAGTTGATAAAAATGATAAATTTGATCACAACCTCGAAGAAGTGAATAACCTTGAATTTACTGAGGGTTATAAAGATAACCATGAATATGTCTGAAAAAGAAAAAACGGAATAAGATAGAAAGTATAGAACTGGTCTTAAAAAATAAAATCAAAATTTCAGATTATATGCAATATATAGCCGTAAAATAGTAAACAATGGAAAAAGACCACAGATTTTTTAGAAAACTATTGTATATTTTTCTTCAAAATATAAATTTATAATTAATTCTATGATATAATTAGCCATTGATTTCATTATAATCTTATAATAACTAAACTAAATTTTCTTTCCCATTTGAACATGCATGTGTTTTTTCAACAGTGCATGACTATTGTCAAAAAAAAACTTCTGTACTAAATTTTTTTAAATTTCAATAATTATATATGTTTTTATTATTAATTAAAGTTGTATTGCCAATATACTAATGGAAGAACTTAATCGAAGTGTACTTAAGGTAATTTGGCAATATATGACATCCCTAGATATACTGTCACTTTATATAGAATCTGCTATTTTGAGATTTCAAGCTTCCTAAAATATCGTTGCAAACGAAATATGTGAAAAATGCTAATTTGGAATTCTTATTTTTCACTAATCCAATAAATCTTAATAAGATACATATAAAGATATTCTTTTTTAAAATAAAATTAAATATTATTTTGTGTTTTAGAACCAAAAACAAATAACTTGACAACAATTTGACAACAATTTGACAACAATTTGACAACAATTTGATTAATAATGGTAGCAGTATGTATAGATCTATTTTGTACGGATAAAAAATACTACAATATTAGCGATATACTCTAGAAATAAATTACTAACATTATGTTATGTTTAAATATCAATTATTTTTGTATTCTCTAATATCACAGAGCATTAAAAGAACAATAAGAATAAAAACTGAGCAACATATATTACAAGATTTACCTCCAGTAGAGAATTTTCCTATGCGTAAATGGAGCATCGAAATAGTGTTATTGGATGAAGAAGGTAAAGAAATGCCAGCAACTATATTTGATAAAGTTATATACCACCTACATCCAACATTTGCCAACCCGAATAGAACTTTTACTGAAGTTCCATTTAAGATTGAAGAACAAGGTTGGGGAGGATTTCCATTAGATATCTCTGTCGTATTTTTAGAGAAGGCTGGTGAAAGAAAAATTACCCACGATCTTAACTTTTTACAAGAGAATTATCAAGTAGACCACATCGTACAGGTTCCATTGAATAAGCCAACTTTAACAGCAGAACTAGCTAAAAGTGGGCCGATAGAGGATACCACCACAAAACGTAAGGCTGCTACTGTCAGTGAATCAAAACCTAAAAAGGCTAAAACTGTTAGTACCTCAACTATTAAAGGAAACGTAGATTTAGAAAAACTTGCATTTGGTTTAACTAAGTTAAATGAAGATGATTTGGTAGGTGTTGTACAAATGGTAACTGATAACCGCACTGATGATATGAACGTAACTAATAATCTTGATGATGGCGAATTTATTATTGACTTATATAGTCTTCCTGATGGCCTATTGAAAAGTTTATGGGACTACGTTAAAAAAAACACAGATTAATATAATTTCTCATGCATTTAAAGCAAAGCTTGTATTATATCAAAATTCGATCTTCAACAGATTATGCAATAATATTTTTTACAATACGAAATGATATATAGGTTGTTCTTTATACATAACAATAATTGTTGTTCAAAATAAAATAATTTAATAATGATGTTTTTTCTATCCTTCAATACCCTAATTTATATCGCTAAGAAATTGTATAACAAATTGTTTTTTATAAAGCAATGTAATCTTAAAACCCTAAGCTTAAAAACAATGAAACTAATTTATAACAAATACGTAAAATACTTTGAATAATCTATTCAAAGTGAAAATTGTCCTTTTAAATGAACATTCATATAAACATTCTCAATGAAGTGTTCCGATAAGCTTTATAAGAATGTCGATTTTTTTTTCATTAAATAATATGATGTTTTTTTTTCTTTTTTTTTTATAAATGAATACAGAATATCAAAAATTTAACTTCGATAAAGAAGAATGCATGGATTTTATTGATTTTTTGATTAATTGGATGATATAGCTTGATATTTTGATCAAAGAATTATATTCATTCAACTTGAGACAATGTTTATTTTTGGAGATAGATGATTTGGGTATGCCGAATAAGCGGATGAGCAAATAATTTTTCAAATTTTGTATCATTTATTGTTATCAAGTCAAAGTGTCACAAAATACAAAAAATATCAAAAGTATGTCAATATTAATTTAAGCAGCTAATATTATTTTTTAATCTCGCTTACATACTGAACTTGAATAATTAAATACCATTCCCATTATTTCCCCTAAATTATACTTACATATAATTTGGAGACCAAATCTTCATAGTTGTATCCCAGGATCCTGTGCAAACAGCCAAACCGTCTGGACTGGTTCTTATTTTTGTAATTCTATTTGAATGCCCTTCCAATTTCCCAATTATTTCTGCTTTCAAGACATCCCATGCAATAACACCAACATCCGGATAACAAGCATACATCAATCTTCCTGAATAACTAAAATCAAGGTCCAATATACCCTGTGTGTCATACAAAGAATTTAAGGATTGAGTGGAACCTTGTAACGATACTGGTGTTGAAGCAGTCTTAGATTTCGATGAAGGACTGCTTCGTGTATATGGATGATCATTTAAAGTTTTTGGTAATGAATAATCAGCTATTTTACAATCAGCACGGAGATCATATAATCTGATTACACCATCATCACTACCACTTACTATCGAATTACCATCATTATAGAATTTGACCGTGTTTACATCACTATTACTCACAAAAAACTTTTGTACTGATGCAGGAGCTCTTGTGTCCCAGATATAAACATAGCAATCTGATCCACCTGTTGCAAAAATATTTTGTTTTTTTGATCTCTCCGGAGGTAGAGCTAACGACAAAATATCTCCCAAATGATCTGTATATTCAATTATTTTTTTTGTTTTAGGAATATCCCACAATGCACATGTCATATCTCCACTAGCGGTTATTATATTTGAATCTCCATAAAATTCTATATCTGAAATATAACAAGTATGACCTTTGAATATCGAGACAATACTTTGATTTACTCTCCCATGCTCCGATACTCTGTAGATTGTACAGTTATTATTTAAACCTGCACTAGCTGCTAATTTACCAGATGGAGACAATGCACAACTAAGTACCCACTGAGAATCTAAAGGAATCGCATTTTTTTTTAAGCCGCTCTCAGTGTCCCATACAATCATAAAACCATCTTGGCTGGCACTTAGTAAACTTTTTGAATCCGAATTCCAGCTGAAATCGGTTATCTTATTATTATGACCTTTTAATGAAATAGTAGGACTTAAATTTAATTTGCTTGCATTTATAGATGTCACTTGTTTTGACATTTGAAATAAATCTGAATCTTGATATTTATTCCTTACTTTACTAATTTGACTTGAAAGGTGTTTTGTTTCTTGCCTTGCTAATTCAATTCTTTCACGAATTTCTTCTTCCATCATTGATATATCAGGTATTACTAAACTTTGAGGGGTAACTTTCGAAAATGGTTCTTCTACTAGTGCCATAGGTTCAAATATATTTTCTACCTGCGTACTTTCTGTGTTTTGTCCCATAAATGTTAATATATTTTTATAAATGTAGATTGCTGGTTTCAAAAAAGTTGAGTTAAGTTTTTACTAATCGTTATTTTTGCTTAAAAGTTCAACTTGTCACCAATATAATTTTATAAATATGTTATATATTCCATATATAACATATTTAGAATGAACAAAACGTAATGTTATATATATATCATTAAGGAAAAATATACAACAAAAGTTATAAAAAATTAGTATTTTTAAACAAGCTTGACCTATAAGATATAAAATAATTTTTCAAACAAAATTTTGAATTATAACGTAATAAATAACACATTTGCATTTCACCATTTTCTTGAGCATTTAAACTTACAACTGCTTCACTTTTCCTTCTGTAAGACTTAATTATTTTGTTGGGCGACACCACCTCATGACATTGTTCAATAAGAGAAAATTATATCGAGTGGTAAAAAAATATATATGTGTTGTTAGACATAAAGTGTAAATGTCAAATTTCTTATCATATATGACTTTTATGACGGTTACCTCTCTTCCTGCCTATAAAAGTAATGTTACATAACTATAATTTTAGTAAAACACGGGAGTTACTGACTGATATGATTATAGGATGAACACGTTGAAACTATGGCTAAACGAACAGCATTAAAAAACTTTTAATTATATAAATATTACCCATTCATAACAAATAAATACCGGAGAAGATATAATATTCTATTGATAAAAAAAAAGATATGAGGAAATGTTTATGCATAACCTAAAACAATTTAAAACGATTAAAGCTGTACAACACTAACTTTTTCATATATATTGAAATAAATATGCTTTCATAAAAAGATAAAACATAAAATAATTAATTTCATTAATTATTGTGCATATGGAAATCATAAAAGAGTGAGATAAATCAAGTAGAGAAGTGTTGAATAGATGCAATTCATTCATCTGATACAATGTTAATAATTATATTTTGGGTTTAAAATAGATAAATGCTAATCAAGCTATTACTACAGAAAAGGTAAGCATATGATTTTGCGACAGCATCTTCAGCACAAATCCATTATTATTCGCACGTTAGTGCCTCCTCTTTCTAATAAACCCAGAACTAAAAAATATTATTTGCTACTTACAGTATCTTGTACAGACAGAATTAAATAATTCATATTTTATTTAATAAATTAAAATGCATGCCTCACAAATTCTCTTAGTATTATGTAAAAAATTAATTCATAATGGTCTTTGTTCTAGTGTCTTCCAAACCTCATTTCCTTCTTAAACTCTCATGTCTAGTAGCGACCAATTGCCAGCCACTTTTCCTGTATCTTGTGAGAGTTACAAATTAATGCTCAATATTCAAGTTATTGATAAATCTTTGCAGAACTGATGTGTAATATTAGAGTTTATTAGCATCTTTTTTTATACAAAAAGAAATAGCCTGTGACTGCAGTTAGTTATCAAATCTTATAAAAACTGTGCTAGGTTTTCTCACACTAGACCTAAAACAAAAAAATAAATAGATTTCTTAACCTGAAACATATACTCAAGCTGGTGGAGCATGAAATATGGCAGACGACACCCATGTATTAGACAGATTCATAATTTTTCAAAAATACGTAAGAAGTCCTACAGCCTTTCGTTTTAATTTTTTTTTTTATTTAGTTTGTACAAAATAGGAAAATTTCCGTAACAATCATTTGTGAATGGGAAAATTTTTTATTTTTTATACTCTTCCACTCCTACTAACACGGATATTTATTAAATTTGTACAAAGCATTATTACCCATTGATTTGATTTAATTTTTTACATGCTTCCAACATAAAATTTGAGGTTTTATTTTTTAGCAGATATCTTTAATTTATTTTGGTTTGATTGCATCGCTGCCAATTTAAGAGTTATAAATTAACTTTTGTTATAATAGGAAATAACAATTTAATTGTACAATTTTTAATGTAGCTATCTATTAATTATTAATTTAAAAACTTCTTCAAAACAATATCATGCAATGTTATTCGTCAGTTCTCTGCTGTTCAATGATGCAGTTTTAAGAATTCAACAAAAGAAGTTATCTTTACCATAAATAAATTCATGGCATTTAGATGAATACTAAATAATCGGTATTTGTAATATTTATGGAAAATATAGATGAGGTTTTGTACAAATTAGCCTTATCTATGGAAGTGTATTATCCAGACAGTTTTAACACAAAACAGTATGTTTTATTCCTGTGGATTTATAATTGCATTTCTAAACTTCAAATTATTTTTTGATCTTCCCAGTCACTTTCAGTAAATAATCTGGCAGTGGCTCATTCGTTTTCAAATATTTTAATTTCCAATTGCGAGCTTTGTCTTTTAATTGAACTTGTGTTCGGTTTTTCAATACCTCATTGATTTTACCTCCTGGTCCATATAAATCAAGTATACTTGACCAAAGCGGTCCTAGTTCTTGTAAACCCATTTTCAAAACTTCTTCCTCTTTTTTTGTCCAATTTTTTTTAGGTTTCAATTTTTTAACACCATTTTGAGCAGATACTACAAGCGCTACATCAACCAGCTCTTTTGAGGTCATTTGGCCCCGCTTCAGAGATGTAGATGCTGTATTTTTTAAGATCTGATATTTTTTCTTTGTGTTAGTATTTTGAGAGTCAAGGCCATATGCATTAAGGTCACTCTTACTATTGTTATTTTTCAGATCTTTATCTATATTAATAGATGAACTCGCTTTTTTCTCTTCATCTGTTAATAGATGCAATTTTATTTCATTTTCATGAAAGTCTTGTTCAAGTCTTCCATCTTCAGGTTTAATAGACACAATAGTTGAAGGATTTTCCCACAATTTTGAATTGAAATTTTCTAGTTTATAATCAAACAAAGGGTTTATGTCACGACCTTCTTTACCCATTATAATTATTCCTACATTTTTATTACAAAATCCTAATAAACTCTTAATGAATTCTTTCCAACTATAGTGTTCAGTTAATTTTTGGTAACTGGTAAATTTTAACAGAAAGTTTTTACGGTGAATGGATTTTTCAATAAATTCGTGTTCTGCAGGGGTCATCTCTTTTTCCTTAATCGCCAGTTCATCATTTGGAAAAACTATTTCAATTACCTTAGTCATTTTACTTTTTGTAATAAGGTCAGTACCGGTTAAATCTTCTTTTAATGTTAAAATTAAAGCTTGTGTTTTGAGTTCTAAAAACAATACTCCGTGTGTTTTCAAAAATTTTCTTGCTTGATCATCTCCTGTTAAGTCCTTTTTAATGATTCCAGAACTATTACCATCTTTGCTTGTAGGAAAGTATACTTTATTGTTAAAATATGAATGAGAACAAAATACATCAAAAAACATATCTTGTAATACATCAATACCTAGATCATCATAGCAACCCAGTGCTATTAATAGGTATTTTAGAAGATTTATTTTTTTGACTGTTTTTATTATATAATGCTTATTATCTTTTAAAATATGTGCTATAGATTGATTAGAAACCCATAAACCACCAGTAACATCATGAACAGATAGTGTATAAGAAATTTTTGAGCTTCTATGTTCAAATGTTTGCATTAAATTCTTAAAAACTGACAACAGTTTTTGAAATGTTATAGCATCTAAAGTTTCTGTCACATCTTTCGATTCATCTATTGAAACGTCTAAATTATCTATTTGGATTAAGTTAACTATCGAGTGGGGGGTCAATGTATTTAATAGAATATACCGAAGCATAAGAGTCGATATGTGTCCTAATGTTGTCAAAGTAGTTAATGATAAATCTGTATAATAGGGCAAAAGGCCCGATAAATGTGTAAATTGAACACTATTTATATTTTTATTATTTGCTGTCATGTTTTAACTTCATCTATAGTCAGATACGTTTCTAATTTGTTACTAAAAATAAGGAAGTTGATCGTCTTCACCTCATTAAAACTATTTATTTGAAATAAAAAATCTTTTTATTTTTCAAGTCGAAACGAAATATTATCAATAAGTAAGGAAAATATGGGCCTTCCTATAATCAAATTATCCTAATTAATTTATTATATTCTCTGGCAACTTTTTAATCTAGAGATGCTCATGTTGATAGTTAAAATTTTAAAGGAAGGTTTGAATTTTTTAAAAAAAATGATGCGATGCGATGAGTTGATCAAAACGACAAAAAAAGAAATGTGAAATAATTTGAAATGGAATTGCGATAGTAAATCAAAATACCGATAGCTCTATACATAATTATGATTTTATGTTCGTTGTTATTAAATTTAGTCACTTATTAAAATAGAAATTTTTATAATAATTAATGTTACTTATTTTAAAATAATACATACTATAATGATAAAATGAAGTAATTTGTAGAAAATATAATACAATGTACATTCAATAAAACATATTTACTTTATTTGTTGCCTGGTATAATCTTGAAGATTTTGATATTAATGGGAACAAAAAGAGGCTTTAGAGATTTTAAATCTCAATCAAATTTCTAGAAACAATAATCAAAATGAATATGTTATGAAAAATAAAGAATAAAAAATGATAATTAAGTAACCATAGACCAATATAATATAATAAAAAACGCATCTATTTCTTAGATTTGTTAATCTTCACAATACCTGAAGGACCTTTTGGTTGAGAGAATTCACCGGCATCGACTGCCTTCTTTATTGTGCTGTTAAATAAACTAGTGAAATTGTTAGACAAAACTTTCTTTTGGAAATAAGTATCTTTAACAAATGTCTTTAAAGCAGTACGAGAAGCACCTTTACCATTATTTAAATTTTTAATACCATTAGCAATCATATCTTTGTAAGTTAAGGAATCAGTAGATTTTGGCGAACTTGTTTTCTTACTAGTGAGAACCTTAGGTTTTGGCTTTGGAGCAGCTTTTTTCACTGCAGGTGCCTTTTTTTTTATTATTTTCTTAGCTACACTCGTACTAGCTTTCTTTGGCTTAGTTGGTTTTTTGATTAACTTAACAGAACCAGATGGACCCTTTGGTTGTGCAAAATCTTTAGTTTCGACACCCTTTTTGATAGCATTGTTGAAATGATGATCAAAGCTGGATGAGTTATAAATAGTAGAGTAATTTTCTTCGATGTATTTTTTTAGTGCACTTCTAGAAGAACCTTTTCTTGTATCATTTAATGAGATTAATGCTTCAGTAATTAAATCTTTGTAACTTTTAGAAGAAGTTTCTGTTTTTTTCGTAGTTGCTTTTGGAGCCATTTTTATTTTTTACGATGTTTTATGGTTGATTGTCCTATCACTTATTTAAGAATTAATTTATATTAAACAAAAAATAATATACGCTATTAATGAATTCAAAAAATTAATTAGTAAAATAAAAGATCAAATAAGAAAGTTTAAAATTTAATAATTACAAGAAAATTTTTCTAATAAATAATGCAAAACTGAATAACAAATAAAAAATATTGAAACACTAGTTGACAAGAATAATAAAACCGTAACTTAATAATAACTTAGAGAACAAAAATAGATTCAAATTCGAAAGTAGACATGAACACTGAGCAATGAACAAGAACAAACACACATAATGATATTTGTTTAATTATATCAATATATATACAAATTAAATTTAAACAATTTCACATACGATAATAATTCCTTGTTTATTTGTTGACTTTTTATTATTATTATTATATTTTTTTTATCAGACTTTCATTAAGATTAGCAGTTAAGGTTGTCCATAGAAAATACATATAACACATTGAACAATGAGAATAGACTTTAAAAGCCTTAACATCATTTAGGAAATATTATAGAATAACATGCTGTTTTCTATCACTTCTATTCTTAAAAAACAAAAAATAAAACAAAACATCATACCAACCCATGTTATTCTCACTGAAAAAGACATATATTGTTACAACAATAAACGTTAGATTAAGTTTTCAATAATTTTTGTTTAAATAAAATATACAAAATATCTTAGAATTAGTGCGAAAAAAGTTAAGCTGGGGGAGAAAACCTTGGGACGGGTTGCTACCGTAAATTAAATGGTAATCACCCAGTGGAAATGATAAAATTAACTGTTAAACAAGGCAAGAGTTAAATAGGGTTGTGTGATAAAATAAAGAGAAAGTTGGGAGTTTTCTGTTAACCGATCTTAGTCCCCATGAACTTATTATACAAATCAGAACGGCAAATCACATATAGTGTTTGTATAGAAATATACACACATATAATTAAGGAAATATATCTGTATATATGTATACATATGTTCAATTTGACATTTATACGCACATATATAGTGGTGTTTTTTTTTTTTTAAATTGTGTATCATTTCAATGATCATTAATAATGATTATTATTTACTATTTCTTGATTTAAATTGTCAATACACATATTTTCAGCGTATCATTTCATTTTTGCATCAGTGAGCAGAAATGACACGAAAAATTAACCAATAAATATTTTTTTTCGGGTTTCGTTTTTTTTCATAAAATAGGGTTTTGAAAGTATGATAGGGTTACAATAAAATATCAGGGTTATTGTATTTTCTAACAAACCCTCTTGTTTACTTCGTTACAATATTCAATATTTTTTTAATTTATAGTGAGTGCAGACAAGGAAAGATGTATAGTGTAAATTGCATACTTTCATCTTGTCATTACTCCCCAATTATAGATGCATTTTAATGCTACTAATACGTATAGTATATTATGTTGGATACAACAATATCGGGATTATTATGTTTAATCAGAATTTACAATGATTGAAAAGATAAGGTTGTTTATTGATTTTGTTATTAATCTTTTTATAATATAGTTGAGTTCAAGTTGATTGGTACAAAATCATAATAACATTAAAAAACGTATTGACAGGGGAAAAGGTTTTAAGGAAGATTTTAAAGCGGTATTTTTTTGTTCTTTTAACGTAATATTACATTTCAGTTCATATTAATGATTCCATTACTAAACAGAGCAGCTCAAAGAAATACTCTTCAAATATTATGTCGTTCAAAATGGTATAGACAATTGCAATCAAGCCAGTCTATACTGATTAATCAATTCTGTTCCAGAAGCTTAATCACATATGGTAAACATAAAGCAGTATTGAATAATCGGAGCATTTATTTAGCGGGATCTGATGTAATAAACTTGAAAAGGTTTGTTTCTACATTTGTTCCAAAATTAATTACAAGAGCAATAAAAGTGCCCGCTTACATAGGCGGTATATTTGCTGCCACTGGCAGTTACATCGCATATAAAGTAGAAGGCTTAAAAGAAAATGAATATATAAGCAGCATACGAGATTTTTTCAATGATATGATGTCTAGCCAAGATGCTACTCATAGTAGTAATAGCGGAGGTGGTGATAATAACAACGGTAGTTCTGTAGCAATGAGTACAGGAATTCTAGCTTCAACCCAGAATGATTCAGATATTGGTGAGAGTGATGATGCTGATGGTGAAGATGATGATATAGTGGACGAAATAGACAATACTAATGATGATATGCTAAATTTAACCAAACAAATGATAGAAATAAGATCAATTTTAAACAAGATTGACACAAATTCTAGTCATTTAACACTACCATCTATCGTTGTAATAGGTTCACAATCATCTGGTAAATCCTCAGTTTTAGAATCAATTGTAGGAAAACAGTTTTTACCTAAAGGTTCAAATATGGTAACAAGGAGACCAATTGAATTGACTTTAGTTAATACTCCAAACTCCAAGGAAACAACAGCAGATTTTCCATCGATGAGAATTTACAATTTGACGGATTTTAAGGAAGTCGAGAGGTTATTGGTTGAAGCCAATTTAAGTGTTCCAATACGTGAAGCCATTTCAGAGGAGCCAATTCAGCTTACAATTAAATCGCCAAATGTCCCTGATTTATCATTAGTCGATTTACCTGGTTATATCCAAATTGAAGCTGCTGATCAGCCCTTAGAATTAAAATCAAAAATTTTAAAAGTTTGTGACAATTATTTACAAGCTCCAAATATCATACTTGCTATATCATCGGCCGATGTAGATTTGGCAAATAGTTCCGCATTAAGGGCCTCAAAAAAAGTTGACCCATCCGGATCTAGGACAATCGGTGTCATTACAAAATTAGACTTAGTAGATACTGGCACTGCCAGCGCTATTTTAAACAATAAAAAGTATCCGCTTAAAATGGGATATGTCGGTGTTATCACAAAACCAATTGATAATAAAAAAATATCAATTTTCGACTACTCTAAGTCAGATTCTAAAGTCAGAGAAAGAATGAAATCTAGACAAAATTTAACCAAAGAATTTGAACGACAATATTTTAATGAGAATAAGGATGCCTTTAAAAATTGTCAAGTTTCTACTAAAAGACTAAGAGAAAAATTGATTAAAATATTAGAGATTTCAATGTCGGATGCTTTGGAACCGACCTCCAAAATGATTCAACAAGAGCTGGATGATACTTCGTATCATTTTAAAGTTGAATTTAATGATAGACAATTGACAGCTAAGTCGTATTTATTGAATAACATTGATATATTTAAGTTAGCAATTAAACAATTTCAGGAAAATTTTAATAGGGCAGAACTTACTTCTATATTAAAAGCTGACCTTGATCAAAATGTTTTAGATTTTTTAGCAACTAGATATTGGAAAGATGAAAATTTGTCAGAACTTTCAAGTAATGATATAACTGAAAATGAAATGCTATACTGGCACAAAAAGCTTGAGCTCGCCTCCTCAAGTTTAACCAAGATTGGTGTTGGTAGAAAGTCAACAACATTAATAACTAATTCCATTTTAAAGGAACTAAACAATATACTTGATACTACACAATTAAAAAATCACGATCTTATAAAAGATTTGGTGAATGATACTGCTGCCAGTGTACTAAACAGTAAATATTACACTACTGCAGACCAAGTAGAGAACTGTATTAAACCATTTAAGTATGAGATAGATATAGAAGAAAGGGATTGGGTCATTTCAAGAGAACATGCTGTTAATTTATTAAAGGAAGAATTAAGACAATGTAATGAGAAATATCAAACCATAAGAAATGCTATTGGTGGCAGAAAACTTCAACAGGTGATAGCATATTTAAAGAAATATAAACCATCAGAACATCAAGAAACATTAGGTATGTCCAAACTTCTGTTAGAGAGAGGTTCGGAAGCAATGTTTTTGGATAAGAGATGCCGAGTTTTAAACTTTAGAATAAAGTTATTGAAAAATAAGTGCACTTCCACTTCTGAAAAAGATAAATGTCCAGAGGTATTTTTAGATGCTGTAAGTGATAAGTTAACTTCTACTGCTGTATTATTTTTAAATGTTGAATTATTAAGCGATTTTTTTTATAATTTTCCAATTGAATTGGACAGAAAACTAAATATGTTGTCCAATGAACAGATTGAAATGTTTGCAAAGGAAGATCCAAAAATTTCCAGACATATAGAGCTACAAAAAAGAAAAGAATTACTAGAATTGGCATTAAATAAAATTGACTCTCTTCTTGTCTTTAGAAAAAGTTATAAAGGCATAACACAGAGGAATGTTCACAAACATGAATAAAAATTCTACTTCCCCGTTGTAAATAAAATATTTATAAGCCATTTTAAATAATATTCACTGATATGTTATAGATATATAAATATATGTTAGTTATAATATTTATTACTATTTAGCACTATTTTATGATTAAATAGTTATCGTTATTTGTTATATATAATGTATCATAAATTAATTTATAATACATTATTATGATGATGATGATGATTTATTATACAAATGAAAAATTGGATCCTATAATACAATAATGGAAACTTATGATTCATTGTTTTTTTGGTATTTTCATTACTTCCTACTAATCTCAAACAATACTATAATTTTGATATCAATATTTATCCTTTGGCTGACAATCATTTTGGAATTAATAATCATAAAACAATGTAATAAGACTTGCAGTTTTTGTAAGTAAGATATTTAATATTACTGTGTTTTAACAAAATATAATTATCTAATCTCTTTTTTCTAATGGATTATATCTTAAAAATTTTTCAATTAGATCAACGTGAGTTAAAATCATTCTTCTGCAACAGTATCTCTTCAAACCTAATCTGGATAATGCAGTACCTTCATCTAATTCATCTTCTTGAAGCATGTTTAAATAACTTTCCCATTTGTCACCAACAACTTTTCCACACGAAAAACATCTAACTGGAACAATCATCTTTTCCTTTCTATATTCTGTTTCCTCAGGTCAATGCTTTACAACCAAGAACAAGCTTCTTCCAAAATAATAAAAACAATATACTTGAAATATGAAGTATATATCGTAAATAAAACAATTACTGATTATTAATGTAAGAGGTTGGACCCATCTTCAAATTAAAATTTAGAATGATATAAACTCATCATCTCATTGTATGATTTTAATATTTTTATTTTTAACAAAAAAATTTTGATGCCAAGATCAATATATCATCAAATACGATATCTACTTCTATTTTAAAATAAAAGCGACAGACTGTTGAAGGTGACTTACCAACCATATGTTATAGTAGACAGATTAAGGCAGAAGTTTTTCGTTTACGGCTGCTGAATACTTCAATAGTCATAACCTTTATGTACTAACTTGTATTGTATAAATATTTCTATCAAATATTAGCTTCATAATAAAAAAATCTAAATAGTTCACAAGAACACAACATTGCGATTACAGCATAAGTCAATCTTGCAAGTTACTATTGCGATTTCACAGTAATTTTCCCGCTCTCAATATATCATGAAAAGTTGCGATATACACAACGTATAAAATGATTATTTTGAAAAAAAAATTTGCGATGAGATGAGTTCAAAACTTTCCAAAAACTACAATAGTAATAAGATATATTTGTTATACGCAAAGTATTAAAACATATAAGTAAATATAGTATATTGTTCTGACAACTGAGATTAAAAACAAAATTTGAAACTTAATCTTAAAAGTTTTAAAACTATAGTTTTAATTTTTGTATTCACTCTTTTTACCTTACATCTGTAGCGTGAATACATCAAGACTTTCAAAATAAAATAGGATGAGTTCCAATGTCTACCAACAGTACAAGTTGTCAGTGGTATCCGGTGGGAAACCAATAGTTCCGCATATATTTAACTCAAGTAGCTCGAGGAAAGGTGTAACATGCTTAACCCATAATCAATTGGATTATATAGTCCCATTTAATAATCAGATTAAAATTTATTCTGTGGAAACCAGACAATGTATTAAAAATTTAAAATTTGCTAATAATGAAACGTTATCAAATATTTTTGCCAAAAATAACTCTGCATATGTTGTTGATATAAAGTTAAACAATTTATTAAAGACGCAGACCGATGCTTCTGATGATGGATCAAATAAAATAATTACTGTTTTCACAAATAATGGATATATTTTGGCTGTTAATTATAAAGGAAAATTGGTTGAAGAACCTGAAAATATCAAATTATCTTTGGAGGAAGGTGAAGAAATTTTTAAAGTATTTCATAATGTTGAATCTAATGAATACAAAATATTAACTACTAAAATAAACAACGTGAAATCATCAAATTACAAATATAAAATCTATAAATTTTTCTTAGGAGATAAAGAAAACCCAGTATCTTTGGAACAAACTTATGAAGATGTTATTTTATCTACATGGTCAAAGAATGACAAATACTTGACTATCTTGTCGTTTGACTCTGAATCGAAAAAAACATTTCTAATTAAGTCTATTTTTGATGATCATTTAGAAATTAAATTCAAACAAAGCGATCTAGTTTCAGCCTCCAAAGATACTGCATCAGCAAATTCAAGATATATTTCAACAATGGCATTGGATAATTCTTGTACAAAGTTAGCGTTAGGTTTTGCATCAGGTGTAATAAATATTGTTAATTTGTCTGATTTGAGAACTACCTTATTAAAATGGCATATAGATACAGTTCTTTCTCTATGTTTCAATAGCGATGCTACATATTTGATCTCTGGTGGTTGGGAGAAAGTTATCAGCTTTTGGCAACTTGCTACTAATAACCAACAATTTTTGCCACGTTTGAATGGTGTTGTCATTGATTGTGATATATTAGGCAATGATAAATATTATTCATTAGCATTGCAAATGGCAGACAATATATCTAATTCTGATTTTCAACTATTACTATTAAATGCAACTGATCTTACATCAAAAGTAGCTGTTAATGGTCCTTTACCGACGTTTAATAGCCCTGTAAGAAACACTGTCTATCCACTTTCTGCTATCAAGTCAAGAGCATCAACTACCATTTCAAATGCTACAATCTCACAAAAGAAATTTAGAAAGAAATTATTAAAATCGAAGAAGCAAGATTACACTAATTCTGCCACAATAAATCCAGTAAGCAAACAACTCTTTTTTCCACATACCTCTGCTGTTCAGGTTTACGATTTTTTTAAGAACGAACAAGTGTCCTATCAATATTTGGCACAAGGTATAAATACTGCAATGGGTAAAGTAAGATATGAATTGAATATTAAAGATCCTGTTATAAATGATATAAAATTTACTTCAAATGGTAAATGGATGATCACTTCAGAACTTAACTTTCCACCTGATGATCTTTTATCTTCTAAAGATTTAGTATATTGCTTAAAATTTTGGACGAAAAATGACAATGAAGTAGAATGGAGGTTAATTACAAAAATTATGAATCCACATGGCTTAAATGCTCCAGTTACAAAAATTTTACAAGCCCCCGCTTCTTTAAATAATTCCGAGGCATGCATTACTTCTGATAATAATGGTGGTTTAAAATATTGGGCTTATGATAAACATGAAAAGAACTGGTGTTTAAAAAATGTAGCATTGCCATTTTATAACAATTTTAGTAATTCAGTCTCCTTAGCCTGGTCTCAAGATGGTAGTTTGATTTTCCATGGTTTTGAAGATAAATTGACTATAATAGACTTTGATTCTTTTAAAAAATTAGAGCAAGTTTCTCCGAATGAAACCCAAACTTTTCTTTCAGAAATGACTTTGGATTCTGAAATTCAAGCTATAAAACTTGTTGATGAATCTAATGTGATTATTGCAACCCAGACTGCTTTTTCATGTTTCGATTTATTAAAGGGTAAGTTCACCAACAGTTTTGATATATATCCATTTACACATGGTGTTTACAAAAATGGTCATTTGGATAGATTAATTAGTTGCGATGAGAAAAGTGGAAGAATTGCTATAGCAATCAATGAACAAAGTCTCGATTCTAAAACTTCAGGTATTAATTACAAGTCGAAAATTATTATATTTAATTCAGATTTATCAGAGAGAACTGGTGTGTTTACTCACGATAATTATGTATCATGGTTATCATGGAATTATGATACTGATTTTGTTTTCTTGGATGTCGATTGTAAATTGGGTATTGTAGGTACTACCGTTAATATCGAAATGTTAAATGAAATCAATAATGAAGGTTTATCTACAGCATCTGTAGATAAAATTAATTTTTCTGAAAGTTTGAATAAGCTAACTTCTTTGAAGAATTCATTGAATGATCACCAAGATTCAAATCATAAGGAAAATGGATTAGCTAATACTAATATAAACGATGAAGATTCAAGATTAGAGTTCATCAATGGTGATAATAAAGAAGGTGTTATAAATATGAACAGTTTTACAAGCATGTTTGATAATATCCAAAATATTCAAATGGAAACATTGTTTGATCGTGTCATGAAAGTTGTGTTATGATGCACAGTTCTACCTTAAACTCGCCTCACTTTAATAAATATTAATATAGGAAAGCATTTTTAGTATTATAAACTTTAAACATTAGCATACTTCATATAAATTTTTTTATTTAAATAAAATCACACTGTTTTTAAGTTGTCATTTTTTGATTATCTATAATAAATTTCAACTTGTAAAATTTGATTCCAATTAATTAGAATGATGCTGGTGTTGTTATCCTAATTTCAATCAAATATACAAAGATAATATTAAATACTTGCTTGATTTTCAAATTATTTACCTATAAAAGAATATTACCTAGTCTCTATAATTATTTATTTATATAATCCCACCAACATCCATAACTAACGTTAATATAGTCTTTTTTTAACTTAGATGGTATTTTATATTATAAGCACTATACATATATATAAAGAATAATAAAATAGTAAAAGCGTTAATTAGTAATAGTAAGTTCAGTTTATCAAATGACTGTATATTGTAACTATCTATACATCTCATCAACAGTGCTGGAAACATGAGCACTCCAAAAATTGTATTTGATTGTATCTGAATAATTTTAGGATTAACTATTAGTATACCCTAAATTGACAATCAAATAATTTTCTTCAATTATAATAATAATTTTTTTTGGCGTGACAATAGGAAGAAAAGAACGGCATATAACTTTATAAATTTTTTAGATATGACCATTAATAAGGTGAATTCTTAACACTTCATCAAGATGAACGAGGTTGAACTAATCAAATAAGCAGATTACTACAAAACTTAGATGTATTAATATGGTTGTTTTTTCAAGAATATCACAGTATTGAACGATAAGACATACTATTATATATTCTAGGTCTATTGTATACAACTATTTAAATCATTTAATAAAGTCAAGAAAAGATCCCTTACAATTCTAATTGTTCGAAGTGACTGACCTTTAGGACTGCTGTATTTTGAACTATCTTAAATATAATGATTTATAGATCCATAAAATATCACGCGGATCAGTATTCATATAAATATCAAGTTGAATTACTTTATTATTTCTTCTGCATTGTTAGCACACAATAACATTTACGTCGATACTATGAACTGGCGTTGTCGCATAATCCATTCAATAATATAATAACTTTTTTATATAAATCTAATGTTTGATTTCGTTGCTTACATAATACTTACCTAAGCTTTTTTAGCGAAAATGTTACTGCAATAAACACGACTATTAAAAGATCTGTTCGCTGGAGTAAAAAATTTAAATCTACATAGAAGCCATATATGATTTTACTAGTAAGCATATATGGATATTAATACTTATATGTTCAATTTGAGCCTGAAGCAGGCCTAGTAATTTATAATGTCAAGCAATTCATTATTATGCATTTCTACTGTTTTAACTGGGTAATTAATTATCTGAAACACTAAACCGAATATTATAATTATTTAAAATATTCTTATAATAGTGATAATAATAATTAAATGAATATGTAAAATTTCAAATATTCCTACGAAATATTTACTTATCATGCTTTAATTTTGTTTTATTGTTGTATTAGTACATAAACAGTAATATACTTACTTTCCGAAGTTGATAAGATTTGAATTTACAACGCTTTAATATTTTTTGTTGTGATACTGTATTGTGAAAATTTATACATTTATTAATTTTTGTTTTCTCTGTTTATCTTGGAAATGTTCGACTTTTATGACCTATATTAATAGTCAAATGTGATTTGAAAAATATTTTTAAATATAGCTTAAGAGAAATTGCTGAACACATTCTAATGCCTAAATTGGATAGATAAACTTATTAAATAAGGTCACTTCAGCAGAATCGCTTTCAATTTGAAATAAATAATATTATGAATATAGTGTGTTAAAATTATGAAGACGAAAATTAATCCTGATTAAAAAATATATATGCCCATATATGAATTATAATAATTGTTACACACACACGCACACATATCTATCTATCTATCTATCTATCTATCTATATATATATATATTATGTTATCGCATAGAAGTGATTAAAAATATTACAATAAAAAATTCAATTGAACCAAAATTGAATATATACAATGTATTATTTTATCAAAACTAGATAAGTAGAGATAAATAATGATTTATTACGACAATCAATGTTTAAAGGAAACTACAAATTATAATATTTGAGATAATAAGAAGTAAGCAATATAAATATATACATATGTAATTTGAAAGCAGGAACTAGCAAATTCAATAAATGTTTTTAAAAAAACTTTTGTTTGTTTTGATTGAAATATATCAAAATATATTTTCTACAGATTCATTTTTCTTTATCTTACTTTAATAAAACTTTTATTCATAATTTCTATTAATTGAATATGTGTTTTAAGTATTGTTTTTACTGCTTCAGTAGCTCAGTCGGAAGAGCGTCAGTCTCATAATCTGAAGGTCGAGAGTTCGAACCTCCCTTGGAGCATTATTAATTTTTTAAACTGGATTTGTTAAAAATTTGATACACTAATAGTATATATACTTCTCAATTGTTATTGGTAACAATTTTTAAAATTTAATAATAGTAATAATAATAATAATAATAATAATAATAATAATAATAATAATAATAATAATAATAATAATAATAATAATAATAATAATAATAATAATATGTTTATATAAGTATTAAATAAGATTATTAATATCAATTACTTTTTTTCTTCTAATTCATAAATTACTTTACCGTCAACGACAGGGTCATAGGCTTTGTCTAAAAATTGAGAAAATTTGGTTAAATTATTCAGACCTCTAATTTCACCAGCACATAATGGCATTTTTACAACATGGAAATCTTCATAAAGTTCATCAATTTGATCCAAGTATTTCTTCTGCATTTTCCATCTGGATTGACATCTCTTACAATTATGTTCTTGATCATACTCAGCAAACAATAATTGATTAACAATAATGGAATTAACATCCATGTCATATGAAATCAATTCTTGAATTAATCTTTCAGTTTCATATAACGATAAAAATTCACTTATACATACACAAACAAAAGTTGTTAAATCTGGATCGGTAAATTGTTGTCTAATCTTTTCTACATTAACTTTCAATTCGTTTAATTTACCAGAAATATCAACATTTCCTGCACCAGCTAACGAATTCAACATTGGACCTAATTTACCAGTAATTTCACCAAATTTATCTAATAATTTGGCTAAAGTAGTTGGTAATTGTAAAAATCTCAAAGTATGACCTGTTGGTGCAGTATCGAAAATAACGGTATCATATGAATCTCCGTCACCATTTTCTTGGCTTTTAATATGCTTCATAACTTCCATGAAAGATAAGGCTTCATCAATACCTGGAATGGAACCAGTTAAGTCAGCTAAGGCGCCACCTTGCAACAAGTCACCTAGGCCATCGCTTTCGCCATTCTCATCGCTACGAGAAACAGCCATATCATTCATATCTTTCAGGGCTGCAGATGGATCAATTTCCATACAAGATAAGTTGTTCATGCCGGTGACCTTTCTTGCGTCTTTACCGAATTTTTCACCAAAAGCATCACTTAAATTATGGGCTGGATCAGTGGAAATTAATAAAAATTTTTTATTTGGTTGGTTCAAAGCCATCTGAATGGCAATCGAACAAGAAGACGTAGTCTTACCTACACCACCTTTACCTCCAACGAAAACCCATTTATGGGTTGTAGACGTGATTAAAGAATGTAAATTTGGTTCGACAGTTAAATCCATGTTTATAGTTGTATAATTGAATATGATTGAATATATTGAGTATCATAAACAAAAATGATTAATCAGTTTCCATACTAGAAAGACAAAAACACTGTATTCACAATTTACAAATTAATATAGTTGATAAATACCTTTCATCATTTTAAGCAGTCAAAGTATCAATAATATATTATTATCTCAGTTGAATTTTACGAAATTTGAATTTAAAATTCGGAAATTTTGTTGACTGAAAATTCAATACCAAGCGAAATTACATCTAACAGACTGTCACTAATAATAATAACAATATTATACATATATATGTATATATGGATCTGATAATATGCTTCCAGTAGCTTTGTCTTATGATTAGTATATCAGTTATTATTGGTTGGAGCGATCATACCTTAGTAAGGTTAAGTATTAACATATTACAGAACTGCATTCCAGTACGTTAATAATATGTCTGATTTAGATGCCGAGGCTATCAAGAAAGCCAAGTTAGAGGAGGCAAGAAAGAGGGTGGAAGAATTAAAGAAGAAAAAGAAAAATAAAAATAAAGGCAAAAAGAAAGCAGAGGACACTGATGAGAATGCTGAGACTACCTCTATCAATAACTTGGAACATGAAAACACCACCCCCGAAATAGTAGCCGAAAGTCTCGATGTTGAGGATAAACAAGAAGAAGCATCTAATGAAAACGAAAAAGAAGTTGCAATTCCATTGGAAGAAGAAATAACTGATTCACAAAACTCGGAGAAAGAGGTTACCAGCAACGAACAAGATGATATTGAAAATAAAGATGATAAAGAAGAAAGTAATATTGAAAATGTAAAAATTAAAGGAGACACTTCAAATGAGAATCAAACTAAAAATCAAATTAATAATAACACTCTGAAGGAAATTCAAACAGATGAAAAAGATACACTTGAGAACGAAAGAGGAACAAGTCTCGAGTCAACAAAGAACTTCTTTGGTGATGAAGCAGGCGGATCTGATTTTTTGACATCGATTGAAGAAGATAAGAAACAAGCTGAAATTGAAGAGTTAAAAAATGCTTTAGAAGAAGCTAAAGCAGCCAATAAAAAAATGATATTTATTCAAATGGATCATGAAACAATAATTGACGAACTACATGATGAAATTGCATCCTTGAAAGCAGAAGTAACAAGTTTAAAGGCAGAGTTGAGCGTAGCTAAAAATAACAACAGCCAACCTTCAATTCAACCATCGTCGACACCTCATATTCAATTATCCTCTTTTAATACCGCAAATACGGTACCTGCATCTAACAGTGGTCAAAATTCAGCAAAGATTTTAGTTGATCGCTCTATGATAAATAAATGGCGTGATTGGAACATTGATATGACAGGTTGGAGGAGCATCGGCTCTGGTCCAATAGTTGAATTTTAAGCTGAGTGTTAATTCAACTCTCACAATTATATAGATCATGAAGTAATAATATATCAACTTGAGATAATCGAAAAAATTCACTAAATAATTTCCTTTATTTTATTTCTAATTACTATTATTTATTAATATATATATCCATTTATCAGCGCTTTGAAGAGCCAAACGAGGAAAATCCCATTTGTAAAGCAAGTGAATCAGTCATGTTATCTTTTTCTAATGAGTTTAAACCGCTCTTTTTGGTAACTTTGTTTTTAACTGAAGTGTCTTTTACAGGCTTCTTCCTTTTGATAAAACTCTTTATTAAACCATTATAAACATTTTCAAGTTCATTTTTTTCAATATCATCATTATTTCGGATGTCTGATATTAATGGCTCATCAAATATGAGTTCGAATTTAATAACATGTGTCTTATGATTCAAATGATCTATATACTGTAAGTTATCTTTAAAAGTTAAATCGCATAACGCACAGTGGAACCCAAATTGTTTTCCTTTTTTGAATGACGATAAACCAGAAGTTAAGAATTTCTTATTTAGATCTGTAGTTGAACTCTTGATTAAAACATCATAATTTGTATATCTTTGTTTCAGATTGTTGAGTTGAGTCTGCGTCAATGAATTAATTAGTGGAGACGTATTGTCAGCCTTTTCTTTTGCAAGTTTAGTATACTCATCTCTATCCCAGGTACGTCTTCCAAAATTGGACATATTATGTTTCTGGCTAAAAATTAAGATTGTTGTAAATCAAACATTACTGTCTATTATAATGCTTGACTTGATAAGTTATTCGTAATGAATCTGAAATAGTGTTATTTTTATTTTGTCTTATAAATTTTAAAAAAATGGTAGCGCCACTAATTTCATAATTTTCAATGCCCATGAAAGTTGATATTTTTAGCCTGTATCTAATTGAATTGCTTCTTTGACAAACTTATAAGTGAGATTAACATGTTGACGATTATAATACTTAAGTATAACAATAAAAATAACTCTTTCATATAATAATGTCTCACAAGTTAACAATTCTACCTTATCTTATTAAATATACACCATCTACACCATTGTTGGATGACAAATGCACTATATATGGATATGATTTAGATCATACGATCATTAAACCCAAAACACCGAACGCAATTCATAGCAGATCTTCAGATGATTGGGAATTTATGACTTTTAATGAAAATATTAGCACTATAAATGAATTGGTTAAAATTGCTAAGAATGATGTTACTTCACAGATCGTTATTTTTACAAATCAAGGTGGAATAATAGCCTTCCCACCGACCTCAAAAAGTTGCGTCAAATTTACTGACAAAATTCAAAAAATTTTGGCATTTATATCAACTCTCCCGGATGGTGATATTCTCTTAATGAAGTTATGGATATATGCAGCCCCAAAAAAACCAGCCAGTCTCTTTCCTAATAAAAAATCAGCAAGTAAAAAGCAATCGACGTTAAGATCTATTGTTAAACCAAAAAAAAAAGCTGTCGATAATAATTTTGGAGAGGCTATATTGTCTCCAGAGTTATATGAACGTATGAGGAAACCTAATATTGGTATGTTTGAGGAATTAACAAAGGATATTATTTCCAACCAAAAAAATTGTCAAATCGAGTGGGAATATTATTGTGGTGATGCTGCCGGTAGAAAAAGTGATTTTAGTGATTCGGATAAACAATTTGCATCAAATTTGAAAGTAGATTTCAAATTACCTGAAGAAATTTTTAGGAAAGAATAATTTTGCCAGACCATTATAGTACCTATGAATGATTTAATATTATAATATATGATTATGTAATGTAATGAAGTATAACTATTAGGCAATTAGTAATATTTATAGAGAAAGAAGTATATCATTTTGTAGCATTTTAATTTACAAAATAGGGACAAATCTAATTCAATACGTTCGCTTTTTCAAATAGTTGATCGACAACTTTGTTTAATTCACTAATTAATTCTAAAGAAGAATTATAAGTTGCATCCTTTTGCGGAGATTCGTATATATATAACCAGCCATTACCTTGATCTAGGACACCAAAAAATACGTTATCTAAGATCATTTGAGATAACTTCCCTTCGACTTGATCAATACTCAAACCTATAATTTTGGAAATATGAGAAACTTCAACACATTCAAACGGCTCTATAATTTTGCATAAATTGGATTCTAGAAGAGTATCATATAGAGCATTGAAATGTGATCTAATTAAATCATCATTTTTTAATTCATCATGATAAGTCTTCAAAGTCGAATTAAACTCAAATAGAGATCTATTATTGTATGCATCAGCGATCGATTTCATTGCATCAATTTCACGGGATTGGTATGTCTCTTTTGTATATTTAGCACTTAAAATAGTATTGACGTCATCAATTAAATTTAGCATAATTTTAGATAACAGCATATATTTTAAAACTTTACAAGCTTTTCCGAAAGAATTATGCGTAGATAAATTATGGAAACCTTCAAAACTTTCATAGAAATATGAGTATGCAGTTTTATAATCTTTGTCTTCACAATGCAAAATACCACTCATTAAATCCAACTCTGCCATTGTCGATGAAGAACAGTAAATGGAGTTTGCAGCTGTCCTTGAGGCAGTTAATGCCGCCTTTGATTTCACTAAATTCCTTAATTTATGATAAACTTGAGATTCCAAAAGATGAACGTCCACCAGGGATGGTTTATCATCTAATTTTTTAAATTCAGTTAATAATTCATTAATGAGATCCAACGATTTTTTATAATTCTTAATCAAATATAAATATGTTGCCAACTTTATAGTTAAAGAATTTTTCAAAAAAATTCTTTTCTCGTTCTTGGCAAAAATTATACTTTGTTCAACAACATATATCTGCTGATCTAAAGAGTCTGGTACTTGTTCGAATTTTTCAATCAATTGTTTTAATACTTTGGCAGTTTTCGATTTAGCAAATTGTGACATATAATTTGTTGAATGTGGTATGAATTCCTTCAATTTGGCTTTATCTCCCGTTGCCGCATAAATATCACCCAATTCAAGTATGCAAGATTCTTTTGCATTCTTCAGAGAGTCAGTGTTATCCTCCTCATGTTTTGCTTCTAGTATGTTCAAATATATAACCTCAGCTTCATTATATTTTTTCTCTGCTACTAGAGATCTAGCATTTTCCAATTGTGAATCCACTGACATGTCCAAAATATATATAGATGCGTCTGTGCGTATACAGTCTCTCTTGCTTCAAAACAATGACTCCAGAAACACATGCAACAGCCCTATATCAAATGTATGATACACTATCACAACTTGTCTACACAGCTAAAAGCCTTTAAATATCCATCCTATGTCTAACAGTAATTTTGCCACCTGCTTTTACAAAATATAATATATGAATTGTAAGCATTTTTAAAGGAAAAATAAATCCCGGCAAAATGGTCCAAGATCACCATTACCCGCCCACTCCAAACTTCTTCAGAAAATTCTACCACTAGTCATGTGACAAGTAATCAACGATTCACGTGATGCAGAATAGCATATTCGCTTTCCTTGTTCCGCTTTCTATAATTGAAAGTATTGGGTGCCTTCTTACCCGCCCAACTCTAAATTTGCATGCTTTTGCCTTCCGCTGTTGGTCCGATGCCTCAGAACCGGAAAAGAAGACAGAACAAGGAAAAATACAGAAACCAGAAACAATAATGGACAGCAGAAGGGTTTTCGAAGCACTAGCACAAACACGGGCGCGCTCACTTTAACAGAAGTGCGTGCAAGTATCACATTTACGGATAGCACGGGCATCGTTAAATTAAACTTGTCTCATCTGAAAAGTCTCGGCCTACAAGAGAAATACACCTATATACTTATTGCCATCAGTCCCTATTACTTGTTACGTGTTCAAATACTATTCATCTAGAAATACCGAAATCAGAATGGGAATTCAAAGTTTAGAGGAACTAAGCATTACTTTACCCAGAACTGCAGTAAGGTCTATCCTAAGTGGGTAACACAAAGCTATATCTATCTACTCTCTTGTTTCTCTTGTCCTGTCCCTTTCGAGCGCATGCTGCTTATTTTTCCTCGCTCACTGTTGTAAAAGTAATTAAAAAAAGAAGAGAGACCCTTCCATCTATCGATACATTTAGCATCATAACGTTATCATAGGGACTCTTAGCTTATTCTTAGGGTCTGTGAGCTGCGCTGTGTTGCACTAGATATGTTATACGGATATACCTTTATGTAACATTTGCTTGCTTACTTGGATAAAGGTGCTTGTTGTTGGCATTAGACGGTTTTTTTCTTATTTTCAATATGTATTGCTTAAGACGGTTAGTCTTATAAGTAGTAATGCTATGAAGCGAACAACATACTCTACGGGACACCTCGCTCGATGATATATACGTATATATTTAGCTTCGCTGTCGCTTTTTCCTCGAAGAAGAAGGAAAAAATTAAAATATTATCAGATTCCTAATGTTACATATTTGTTCATATTATTTCATTAACATATATATTGCTTTCCTTTACATATTGATATATACCTTGGTTGTCGTTAAACGATTTTGCTGACATATCCTTATATATATATATGCAAAGTCGTTGCATTAAGTAGTTTATATCTGTTTGCTAAGTTAGTTAGTTGTTATCTAGGAAGAAACCACCAACGTCGTCGACCTTTCAATTCCTTTTAAAAAGCATTTTTACTCAGTGTTTTGTTTTTTTCTTTTACAGTTTAATTAATATTACGTTAATTTGTTGACTTTTAGATATCATTTTTTGTTTAAAGGATAATAATTGTAATATTAATTTATTCTTCTGGTTTTATTTCATTTTTTTTGTCTTCCATTAAAAGAAAAAACAAAAATATCGAATAATGAACCAAAATAATAAAACTGTTCAAACTGGCAGTGGCAGTAAGAACAGCAAAAAAAAAACAGTTGTTGAATCAGCTACTAATTACGATGTTAGTTATTACGATGCTGTAAAGAAGAAATTACAAAATAAAAACTCTATTGGCTATAAAAAAATAGATCTAGATGATACTATGGTTCAGCCATATGTAATTGAAAAGGGCCCAAAAAGAAATTTTATTGTTTCAGATCCCCCAACTGAAATTTCATATTTACGCCCAAATATTGTTTCATTTAAAGAATTTATTTTAATTGCAACATTGTTGGTATTTGCTTGTTATCAAAGACTATACCATTTAGAATGGCCAAATTCAGTTGTATTTGATGAAGTTCATTTTGGTAAATTTGCCGCTAAATATATCAAAAGGGAATTTTTTTTCGATGTTCATCCACCTTTAGCTAAAATGTCATTTGCATTAGTTGGTTATTTGGCTGGGTTTAATGGTATTTTTGAATTTGATGAAATTGCTGTTGATTATCCACAAGATGTCCCTTATTACACGATGAGAATGTATTCCGCTCTAACAGGTGTTGCAACCGTAATGTTGATGTATTTTACTTTAAGGCTCTCGGGTGTCAGGATTTGGGTTGCCTTCCTATCAGCTTTATGTTTAACAATTGAAAATTCTTTTGTCACAATTTCCCGTCACATATTATTAGATTCTCCATTAATTTTCTGTATTGCCTTATCAGCTTATTTCTATAAGAAACATGAGGTTTATGAATTTTTTTCAAAAGGATCATTAATTAATTTATTTTTATGTGGTGTTTCTTTAGGTTTTGCTGCATCAGCTAAATGGGTTGGTTTGTTTACAATTGCATGGATTGGTGTTTTGTGTTTATTCAAGCTATGGTTTTATATTGGTGATTTAAATAAATCGTTCAAATATATTTTTAAAACCGCTATTTTCAAGTTCACATTTTTATTAGTGGTTCCAGCATTTTTCTACTTTGTGTTTTTTGCTATTCATATGAGCTTACTTGATGAATTTTCTATTGGTGCTTCATTCTTAACTCCAGAATTTAGAGCTACTTTAAAAAATAATGATGTGGCTGGTTCTTTTACAGCTGAAGTTGGTGTGGGATCTATTGTAACTTTACGTCACACAGGTTCTGCTGGTGGGTACTTACATTCTCATAATCTTTTTTATCCAGCTGGTTCTCAACAGCAACAAATTTCCTTATATGCTCATAATGATGACAACAATAAATGGTTAATTGAACTTTACGACGAACCAAATGTTCAGGTAACTTCATTTAAGAACATAACTGATGGAACAAAAATTAGATTAAAGCATTATATTAGTAGACGTAGATTACATTCTCATGATCATAAACCTCCTGTGTCAGAATTTAGTGACTGGCAAAAGGAAGTATCCGCTTATGGTGATGATACTTTTGAAGGTGATCCAAACGACGATTGGATTGTAGAGATTGTGAAAGAGCATTCTGCACCAGGTGCAGCACAGACACGTATTAGAGCTCTTGAAACTAAATTCAGGCTAAGACATGCAATGACTGGTTGTTTATTATTTTCACATCCTGTTAAATATCCTGAATGGGGTGCTGAACAACAAGAAGTCACATGTGCACACTCTGGTATTGATAAATTAACAGAATGGTATATCGAAGAAAATTATAACGAAGTTTTACCTGAGGATACTGAATTAGTTTCCTACGTCCCACTTTCATTTTGGGGTAAGTTTAAGGAATTTCATGTTCAAATGTGGGTGGTTAATGCTGGTTTATCTGCTCCACACCCATATGAGTCATGGCCTTCTCAATGGCCATTTTTACACCGTGGTTTAGGTTACTGGGGTTCCCATCACAGACAAATTTACTTATTAGGTAACGCTATTATATGGTGGTCAGTAAGTATTTTTATTGCAGTCTTCTTATTAACATGTATTGGTGAAGTTATTTCCTGGCAAGTTGGTGGACCAATCTCGTATGATCCAGAAGTTGTTAACTTTCATTACCAGGTATTTCAATATTTGTTGGGGTTCTTGGCTCATTTCGTCCCATCCTTTTTAATGAGACGTCAAATGTTCTTACATCATTACCTACCAGCATACTATTTTGGGATCCTAGCATTTGGTCAAGCGTTGGATATAGTTGTAAGCTACTTATTCAGGTACAAGAGAAATGTCGGTTATGTTGCTGTTGTTTGTTTCTTTGCCGTATCTTATCAATTTTTTAAACAACTATCGCCAATTATTTACGGTACAGAATGGACCATCCAAGAATGTGGTAGATCACAATGGTTACCTGGTTGGGATTATCCATGCCCAGCCTATTTTGAATCATTAGCTGAGTATAAGAACTACACTATTACGCCAAATAATATGATTCCACAAGCTGCTGGTCCGCTTGAAAACGATCAACATCAACAATATGTGAACCAACCACCAAATGGAGATTTCAATTACTCTGATAAACCAATTGCCGACAATGGTCCTGTCGCAAATTGGGATGATATTGCCAGAAACCCACAACCAAAAAAATTTGTTGATCAATTTGGTAATACATTGAATGAAGAAGAGGTTAAAAGACTGTTAGAACAAGATGGTGCAAGTATTATTGGTTCTACTCAAACTAGGCATTATGGTGGTACTGCAGACTTTCAATCTCAAGGTTATGCGCCTCCTCCACCTCCACCACGTCAAAATAATGCTCCAAGACAAAATCAACAACAAAATGCTAATGTCGGTAAGGTAGAAGGTAACTTGAATGAAGAAGAATTTGAAAAAATTTTAAATAATGGTCTCGCAAAGCAATTTGTTGATCAGAATGGTAATCCATTAAATGAAGCACAAATAAGAAGTCTACTGAAAAATGGAGGTGCTAGTTTGATGGGAACATCCCAAGTTAGGAAAAGAAGAGGTCAAACAGGCATGCATGATACTCAAAGATTTCAACCACAACAGCAACAGCAACAGCAACAGCAACAGCAACAGCAACAGCAACAGCAACAGCAACAGCAACAGCAACAGCAACAGCAACAGCAACAGCAACAGCAACAGCAACAGCAA